>VDFB02075321.1:193590194-193778183 GCA_007258455.2 Sequoia sempervirens
ATTTCCTCTACCTCTTCCTTGATGCTCTTGTCTCCTCTTTATCCTTTCCTCTACCTTGATGGCCAACTGAAAACACTATTCAATTGTACTAGGTGTAGTAGGACCAATTTCATCTTGAATATTGAGCCTTAGCCCATTTAGGAATCTAGCTACCTTTTCTACCTCATCTTCAGTATTTCCTTCTCTAATACTTAATTTATGGAACTCCTCAATAAATGCCATGAAATCTAACTCTTTTTTTAAAAAAAATTGTAGCTTCCTAAAGGTCTAAATTGCATAATCTACAGGAAAAAAATTTCCTTTCACCTTAGCTACCATTCTATCCCATGAACTTATCTTATTCTTTCCCTTATTTACTCTTTCCTCATGAACATAGTTCCACCATGTTAGGGCAGGGCCCTTCAACTTGGTTTTTGAAAATTTCACCTTCTTATTATCTTCTATCTCCTCAAATTAAAAGAAATTGTCAAAAGAATCTATCCAACCCAACACTTCTTCACTTTCCATCTTTCCACCATATGTAGGCACTTCCACTTTCACCTTAGGAGTATCCCCCTTGACATCCTTCAACATCCTAACCATTTTCATCTCTTCAGGGTCCATTTCCTCTTCATCTTGGACTCCTCCTTGAGGTTTTTTACTCTCACCCTCATGCTCTTTGTCACTTTGGTCACCATTGACCATTCCTCTTCTTTGGTTTTTCTCCAGGGCTACAATCCTACCAAGGGTAGCTTCATGAGACTCCTTATATAGTCTCACCTCCTTAGCATATTGCTCCTTCAATTCTCTAATTTCTCTAGCCATTGGATTTCTCTTTAGAGGCATCTTGCTTATTCAAAATTTCAACCACTTTTCCACTTCTCAATCATAACCTAAGCTAATACCACTTGATGCAAAGTAGGGTGGAGTATGTGAATACAATCACAATTGATCAAATTTTCAAGTTTCAAACCCTGACTATGGTGGTTTCACAATCAACCTTTCATTTCTCCTTGTAGGTCCCCAAACCTAGTTTCCTTTGCATATATTTTAGAGAAGTCCATTAACCCACAAACCATTTACCATCTTATATACCCATTAGTCCCTATTTCAACATATCAAATTTGGGACTAGGGTTATTTTATAACAAATTTTTCAAAATAGGTTTGCTATGTTGCTCCAAGGCCAAATTAGGCCACTTTTCCAAAGCAAGTATATCGAATTCATACAAAAATTATCAAATATCAACTATAGAAGTTCAAAAACTTCATATAGGGTCCCAATATGTAGTTTCTTTCACCACAACTCATCACAAGTTTGTTGTCACACAAAATCTCACTCCTACCTAGTTTCCTAAGCCTAACACATGAGGATGTTAGGCTAGGGCAAGCTCAAATTCGCCCCAAACTCCATATCTTGCTAAAAAAAATCAAAATCACTAAGAACACCCCAATTCCCTCCATTCCACCGAATTTGGCCAAATTTCAACGGTGGAATGGGCTGCAATGCATTATTTTGTTAACAAACCCTTAAACCTAGGGTTTACAAGCGGTTTACAAAAAAATCCTCTAACTACCTTAAATCTTAATGAAATTCAATACAACAAAAACCAAACTACTATAGATTCATTGTATTAATTCTTCACATATGTTTCAGATCATAAATCAATTGCATGAGGCTGCACTATTTACAAAAACCACAGAAAACTCAGAAAATCAATAAAAAACAGAGCTTGCTTTATTGTCTTTTCTCCAAAATCACTTCCAGAAGTTTCCTCAAAGTTTTTGAGGCCTTTTTAAAAATGTTCCAACTGAAAAGCAATGGTCTCCAGCCAATTTTCAAAAAGGTGACCGTTCAACTTCCTAAATATGACAAAATTGCAAAGTTGCACAAGCAACTTTTGCAACATTTTAACCAAATTGACAAAACTCAACTAAATGACCCTATACGACTTGAACACATAAAAATGGTCTCAACTATACCTTA
The DNA here is from genome assembly GCA_007258455.2 of Sequoia sempervirens. Lineage (NCBI taxonomy): Eukaryota > Viridiplantae > Streptophyta > Pinopsida > Cupressales > Cupressaceae > Sequoia > Sequoia sempervirens. The sequence continues at coordinate 193,592,160 of VDFB02075321.1, forward strand.
TTACATCAAAACACGTGATTAACACATAAAACTCAATCTAAGACATCTATTTACATCATTTTGACAAAATTGCCTATGTGCCCCTGCACTGCAATGGTTGCAAGTAGATATTTAATTCTACATCCACTTCTTTAGCTCAACAACATTAATGCATGCATCAAACTCTTGAAATGATGGTATAATCTTGAATTTCTGCAATAAAAACTTGAAATCTGCCTTGAAATGCCTTGAAAATGCCTTTGAAATGCCTTTGAAATGCTCTATAATGCTCTTGTGAAGTATTAGAATGCTCTCTTGAAAGTATTAGCATGCTTCATAAACTTGCTAGGAGAAACAATGTGAATTAACCCATTATTTATAGTAAATTAGGAGATTAACACCAAAATTCAAAGAATTAAGGACAACACCAAATCAGGGAAGAAAGATAATTAAATTTCTACCAGAATGAAATTCAAAAAGGGGGGGTCTCATTATGAGAGGACCCATTCAACACCTTAGGTGAATGGGTCCTAGCTAAGTTTCCAAGACCAAGCTTCGAGGGACTGAAAGAAGGCCAAAAACCCATTCTAGATCACCTGAGAAAGGGAGGTCCTATTAAGGGAGGACCCATTCATCATCAACAACAAATGGGTCCAGGATCAACTTACCAAGACCAAATTTTTCCCAATGAAATAATTTTTTATTTAATTTATGATTGTCAAGATAGATCTTCAGGAGGTGTCAAACTTAAGGCCTAAAAAGGGGGTTAATAACTCCAATTAACCACAATTAGTTAAGACCACCTATATGAATGTGAAAGTTTCTTAAAAAACTTTAAAAAACTTAAACAAGGTGCACATTATGTATATTTTTATTGAAAAGGGGCCCATTAGGCTGAATTAAGCATATATATCCTAGAAAAGTGTGAAAGTGTAATACAACACTTTACAACACCTTTGAAAAGGATCAGTTAAGGCATGTTATAGTTAAATAAAGGTCCTAGAATAGTGTGAATGTGTACAACAGATTAAAATGCTACTCCAAGACACCACTAATTCAATTTTAATGTCAATTATCAAACCAAGCAATAAAAAGGCTACTTTTTCCATTACTACAAAAGTATAAAAAAAGAAGAGGGTATTTTAATCATTTATTTTAATTTAGTTAATTACTTTCAATTTTGAATATTGGAATAGTATTAGGGAAGTGTAGGAATCTCCCAATGTGATATAATTTATAAAATATCATGCTATTTTCTTTTTAAAGCTTTTGATAATTTTCATGCAAACAAAGTTATAATGTTTATTTTTTGGGAAATGTGGAAAATGTGAATTTTATAGCTTAGAATTGGTTTTGGGAAATTTTGGCACCAACGGGTGTTATTTATTTTTTTGTTTTATATTCTAATTTTCAAAGAAATTTTAAAGGATTTTGGAAGAAATTTACTATTTTTTGGCTTTTTCAATGTCAATAAAATTTGAAGGTTTCCAATGAAATATGATGTTTTAGAATGTTCAGATGAAGGTGTACTTTGTGAAATATGGAAATAGATGTGGAAACATGTTATGGAATTTGGATTAAATTAGAAATTGTGTATTGTTTTCTATGCTACACTCATTAGAGGGTGTGATGAAGACATAAACATTAGAGAGAGTTATGGGAGTGGCTCACAATGTATACATGTTCTAAAGTGTCATGTAGGCTAATCATAGTTGGGGAGTCATCTAATGAAGTTAAAACTAATGAGACATAGGTAATTAATTAACAAAGATAATGGATACACCTCTCATGCCTTGAGTGCTCATAAAGACTAAGGATGTTTGGGAAGACATTCCAACTTAGAGAGCTTGAGCCTTGCAAGGCCATGTATTCTTGTCCATGCAAGAGGAACTAGATTGCATGTGATGCCATATTAATGAGATCTATGGTGACACTCCCTAACTATCTCTTTAACATCTAGTCCTAAAGTAGTTTTGAGTAGAAGCTTAAAGAAGTTGTAATTCCTTTTTATGATTGGTGTTGACCCTATTTTACATTTGGATGTCATATATTCTTTGTGTCTTATGTGAGTGTATATCCTTCTCACCATGTGTATTGTGTGTCTGATTATACCTTGTGACTATCTCCTAGAATGATGAGTTAAACCTATGGATATTACATGGTTAGGTGGCATGCTAGCCACCATTAGGGACCGAAGGTTTAGAAATCAAGATTCACCATTGTACCATGTTATATTAAAGTTCCACCTTATTTAATTAGTTACTTCCCTTTAAAAGAAAATTATATATGTAAAGGATATTAATGTCCTAATCATAAATTATAATAATGTTTTTTTTGGACCTCTATTTGAGATGAAATACAAACAATGGATAATGGAAAGTGTATTAGTTTTTATTTTAATGACTTGGTGTTGGAGGCAAGGATGACTATATCTTGAATGCTTATTCTTATGCAATGAAATGGTAAAATTAATTTAGGAAATTTTTAATTGAGGCCTAAAATGAATGTAGTAACCTTTCCATTGGGTTTAAAAGGAATATAAGTGTCTTGGAGTAGTATTGTACAATATTGTGGACCCATTTTTTTTTGTCCTACTCCTAAGAGTTTTTTCCTTTAGTTTGGTGTTGTTTAGGATGCCTTAGTAGCCTCTTTTGAGGTCTTGTAAAATCTAAAAGGTTTTGTATATTTTATCTTAGATGATTGATTGCTTAAGGAAGGAGTTATGGGTTTGTGTGGGGGAGTTGATTACACTCCTCCCTACCTTGTACTTTTATTGACGATTAGGGAAATTAAACTCTTAATTTGACCTTGTAGTGTTATAAAATTGCACCCCATGGAAATTTCACATTTGCACATCTATCCCACCACATTTATGACAAAAACCTATAAGTTGGAATTTCAATTCCAAATTCATAGGCAACAATAATGAAGCACTAACAACAAAAATTCCTCATTCTTACAAAGTTTTGAGTAGGACACTTGTGCTACACAGTAGCATCCTCAAAATTTATGAGATTGAAATGAGAATATTTCATGTCCTTTTCCTATGGCATGTGTCATTATGGTAGAAACATAGATATAATGACTCATTCCACCCATGAAACCTCATAAAAGTTCATTTTTCACTCCCATTCTCATTCATTATCACTCTCTCACTCTCTCTTGATTTATTCTTACTCTCTTATTCTTCATAGCAAAGCTCTACCAAATTTCTTCCTCAAGCAATAGTCAAGACTCTCTTGTATGCAAGCTTATCATCTCTATCAAGGAAATAGGGTAGCCATAGGCTATTGGTAATGCTCTCTTTTCTATTTGATATTATTTGTTTGATCTCATCTAATTTATTTGTAATAAGTTTTCTCCTCATTGTGAGGTTTGTTTCTATTACACATCTTTATAATCATGATAGGGGTTCACCTCCTTTGTGGGGTTGGTTTCTATCATACATCTTTTTATTTATGCATTTTTTTTATCTCTATCTATCTTGTTGTCTATGGAGATGGAAACACCAAAATGGGGGTTTGACTATGGAAAGCCCCAAATCAACCCCCAAATTTTTTCCCTCTCTATTTATGTGTAGATGTATAGATTTTACAAGTTGGATGTTTCATATTTAAGGAATTTATTCTCTATTTTATTAGAGATGGCAACATGGGTTGTAGACATCCCCATGACGTGCTATTTTCTACGGATAAGGCTTAGTCCTTCTAAGGGTAAAATGTATGGTTTGTGTTCTTTCTATTTCAATACACTAGAAATTCTAATTCTATCATTTATCTCTATAATTTAGTGATTTTATAATTTTTCATTAGCTGTTTAATGTTATTTTGTTAAAGTTGTGCACATATTCTTCATTCTTTTTCTCATCACCTAAAATTTGATCCTTGAGGTAATCAAGGGCTATTTTCTCCTTGACACCCCACCATATTGAGGGTAGTGAATCCTCTCCTTTACATTTCGGTGAACCCAACGTGAACAAAATCATGTCGTATCTTTTTATTCAAAGTTTTAATGATTTTGATAATCTTTTTCTAAGAAGGATTTTGATATGTTGGATGATGCCTTAGATGATTTCTTAAAAGCATCTCCTTCTACTAAAAGATCTATTAAAAAAATTCATTAGAACCTTCTTATTTGCAAGTCGAAGAGTCCATGAATGTAGTTTTAGTCTTCGTCACCCCTCAAAGGCTTAAAAAACTAGTCATTTATGTGACTATGACTAGCCCTTCTCCTAAAATAATTCATTCTATTTGTGAGATTCCTATCGAAAGTGATATACCTGACCTTTAAATGAGATTTATATAATCTAAGGCTCCCTCTTAGAGAGCGGTAGCCCATACCTATATTACTAGAAGGAATCAACAAAATATTAATCAACCTATTTCTTTACCACCTTCTCAACCAAGTCTTCTCCAAGCACCTAAACCTATATTTAAGCCACCAAGTGAATATGATCTTTGCAAGAAACCTCGTGTTAATCCTACCAAGATCTCACTTTAGGATTTTCTTCAGACTGCTTTGATTTACCAAGGTATGCTTTAGGAAGCCTTGAAAAATATCCTCTTACCTTCATCTACTAGGTTGATGGATATTAATGCATTGATAGATCATATTCATGTTAATTCAAAAAATGTTACATTTCATCCACATGAACTCCCACCTCCAAAAGTATAGAAGTAAGTAGATCCTTTAATGATAATAGTTTATATTAATAAAATTGACACTAGATTTACTCTCATTGACACCAATTTGACACTCAATGTATGTAGAATCAATTTTTTGCATAAAATAAAAATGGATTCAACTTCCCTTTATACTTATCATTTATATATTCATGGATTCAATAACATTGGTTGAAAATACTTAGGCATGATAATCTTGCCTTTAAGGTTGGGACCCATTATTTTACCCAACCTTGTTTATGTTATGCCAGGACCTCTATCGTATAATATTTTCTTTGGAAGACCATATATTTATGATTTGGGAGCAGTTACTTATACTTTACATCATTCTATCAAAAAAATTGCTAATAATGAGGTGATCCCAATCAAAGTTGACCTTAATTTTCTTTATACTTATGTGAAATTGTAGTTATTGGTCAAACCTTAGTTGCACCTTCTCTTAAAATGTTATTCCTTTGTTATCTTCTAATGTATTGAAATCTACTCCAATAGTACCTATTGCAAAGAATACTCTTGAGATGGATGTCCCTAAGGAATATCCTCCCAAAGAAAAAATTCCTAAGTTTGTTCCTTCAACCTATTCTTCTTCTGAATTGAATGTATGTCTTGGTGATGATTGGAGAACTTTTAAGTTTACTAAATCTTATGTTTGATAATACAAGGTAGATTTGATCCACCTTGATATTCCAAATATTCAACTTTCCTCCACTAAGAAAGATGATTATCCCTCTATTGAAAAGCATGATCATATTTCTACTATGGAGGATGGTGATTGTAATTCCACTAAGAAGGATGATTATGCTTCCATGAAGAAGTGTGATACTTACAATATGGATTATTCCCTTTAACTAATTCCCCTTATTTTTAGGAATCTCTATAACATTATGGACAAGATTTCAATATCTTTTTAAAATTTGGTTATGGAGGTAAAGGCTATGGGAATAATGAGCAAGGTATTAAATTCCCCTTAGAGGTTGATCTATGTAACTTTAAGAATGGACTTGGATACCATCCCACAAAGTTTAAGGTAAAACTATGGTTGAATTTTAAATGATCTCCATTGAATATTCTTCCCTTAAATTGATTCATCCTAACTATATTGAAAGTAAAGTAGACTCTAAGGAGGTTCCTCTAGATGTTTTCTCTTTGGATGAAGCTCTGGAAGATTTCTTAGGTGTACTGAAATTTACATTCTTATCACCATAAAAGAGAATTCTCATATTGGTTGAATGAACATGCATATTTTGGGGAATCTATTATGAGTTTTGACAAAAAGGATTCTTTATCTAATGTGGATAAAAATACTTGTGTACCTCATCATGAAAATAATAGTACTCTCCTCAAAGGAGATACTTATGATGTTTTCATGGATCTTAAATCTTCTGATAAAGTAATTAAGGTAGGAAAATTTATTTCTTCAAAATAATATAAACAACATATTGATTTATTAAATTCTCACCCTAATATATTTTCTTGGTTAGATGAGGACATGCCTAGTATTGATGTATCTATGGTGATTCATAATATAGTTATATGCCCTAATGTCAAGCTTGTTAAATAGAAGACCCATAATATGAATCCCAAGGTTGTGTTATTAGTGAAGATTGAGATAGAAAATATTTTAAAAGCTAGTTTTATCCACCCTACTAACTATTCACCTTGGATATCAAATATTTTTGTCATTATTAAACCTAATGGCCATATTCACATTTTTATAGATTTTCATGATCTTCATAAGGATTCTCTTAAGGATGGTTTTTTGTTGCCTAATATTGATATGATTGTGTACTTGACTACAAGCCATGCCTTATTTTACTTCATGGATAGCTTATTAGGCTATAATCAAATTCATATTAACCAAGAAGATCAGTATAAGATAACCTTCACCACCCCTTTAGGTACTTTTAGTTATGTGGTCATTTCATTTGGATTCAAGACTTTCGAAGAAACTTGGCATCATGAAATGATTCTTATATTTCATGATTTCATTCATAAGATCCTATAAGATTATGTTGATGATATCTTGGCTAAGTTTGTAACTCCCCAAGATCACATTGAGAATTTTTGTCTTATCGTTAAAAGGATTCGACTCTAGAAGATGAGAATAATTCCTAGTAAGTGTATCTTTGGCATGGATGCCAACAAAAATTTAGGATTTAGTATCTCTCATATGGAATCAAAGTTGACATGAATAATATTGATGCAATTGTTAGCATGCCCCCATAAGAACATCTCTCAATTACATATCCTTTAAGGGAAATTTGGGTGATTCAAATATTTGTATCTCCATTAGATGATATTACCTTTCCATTCACACATTTATTGAATAAAGATGTTCATTTATATTGGGATGATGAATGTAACAAGGATTTTTAATATATCAAGAGATACTTTTCCAATCCTCCTATCTTGATGCCAACTATGTAGGATAGACCCTTTTTACTTACGTATCTACATCACCTCATGTTTTAGTAGCTTTATAAGCTCAACATGATGATGATGGCCAAGAAAGAGTAGTCTAGTACATTAGTCATACTTTGGTTGATTAAAAAATTGAATATTTTTCCATGGAGAAATAATGTCTTTCTTTTATTTTCACATCATAGAAGTTGAGACATTATCTCTTCGATGTAGAAACTCATGTGATTGTAAAATTTGATCTTATTAAACATTTATTCACTAGATCTGATCTTTCTGGAAGGTTATCTAAATGGACGATGTTTCTCTCTAAGTTCAACATCAATATTGTAACCCAAAAAGAAATCAAAGGATAAGTTTTTTCCAATCAATTGGAAAAATCCCCCTCACCTCAATCTTTTCCTAACTTAGGTTTATTTCTAGATGAAAACTTATTTGCATTGGACCATGAACCTATGTGGGAAATATACTTCAATGGATTGAGATGTCAAACTAGCTCCATAGTGGGTGTAGTTTTAATCCCACCTTAAAGTAAGTCAATTCCTCTATCTTTTTTATTATCATTTAATTTTACAAATAACATTGTTGAGTATGAAGCCCTCACTACAATCTCAAAATATAAGGATATTTTTAGGGAGTATAAAGAGTACTCTTTTAGAAAGGATATATTAAGGATTATTGAAGACCATAAAGAGAATTTTACTATTGGAAAATTATATTTGAAGGAACTTGAGGGAGGCCCTTTGTCGCTCCCACCTACTAATAACTTAAATAATTTTTAGGTTAATGATGCTCATCCTAAATCAAGAAAGGATGATGTCATCTAAAATGAAAGGGTTTCACAAGAGGATTCATTTGAAAAGTTTACATGGCTAATTTTAAAGAGTAACTCTAAGGTAGAGGAAAAGAAACTAGTTAGTTTTATGTCCATTATACAAAAGTGTCATATTGACAATCATTTAGTTGGGGTAAACTATGAATATAAACCTCTTAAATCAACATAAGTGGAATAAAAATATAAGAAACCTGAAATCAATATTTCTACCTCTCCAAAACAATATTTTACATTTTGATATTTCTTAAGACTCTTAATCCATGCTAGAGGAATGAACCCTAACCAGTAAAGGAAAGTCCCACCAAAAAGGAAAATAGGAAATCAACTAATTTTGGGGTGGACAGTAAAGTTAGTCAACCCTCATAGAGGGAAACTTTATCTAGAGAGGTAGCTATAGAGATAGCTTATGGAATAAAATTACCCTATAGTTGATTGTCTCAAGGAAATTATGAAGAAAGGAATTTTTTCTTGGAACATAAGGGGATTAAATAGTCCCAAAAATAATTTCTTTCTCAAGGACTATATTATTGAGAATTAACTAGATATTATTCTTATTTAGGAGATTAAGATGATTTCTTCCACCTTTTCTAAAGTTAAAATTAAAATATATCCTATGCATAGTTTTTCATTAGTCTTATATGTTGAACAATCAAAATATTGAGAGGGGGGTGAATCGGTATTCGTTGAAATTCATTAACATAAAAGTGCATTCAAATAAACTCATTCAACTTGCAAAAATGTAAATGAAAAATTAAAGCATAGACCACAACACTCAACACAAGAACACCACATTTATGTTGAAAACCCTTAAAAGGGAAAAACCACAATGATGATTAGCTCACAATATATCATAATCAATTATAATAGATTACAAGAGGCTCACTTCCTAAAGGGATCACAATCTAGAGGACTCATTTTCCAAAAAATAGGAAGGATCACTACCCAAGGAAGATGTTGCAAGTATGAGAAAATTTAGTGGTTTTTTCATTAATGTTGTCATTGATGTCAATATGATTCAGAATGTTGTAGATTGTGCATGTATAGTTGAGATGTTGTGAGTACATGGAGCTATCCTTATGATGTTGCAGATGTGCTAAAATGATGAGTTACCAAGTGCTTTTGAGAAAATTAGTAAAGAGTAAAGTTAGAGTTATGTATGTGTTTAGAATGTGCTCTGGTATGTGCCCCACGTTTCTTCTATGTTGATACTATGATTTTGGAGATCAAAAGGGTTTTTGTCTCCTAATTTGTAGCTTTCGGTTTGATGGAGTGTGAAAGTTGCGTTCACCGATGTGTGAACTAGTTTTGCAGAGTTGGTTATCTATGGACTAGGAGAAATTTTTCTACTTTGTAGTCCTCCATTGATTTGTTTCAGGTCTTGTGGATCTAGAATATGTCTTGTAATAATGTTCTCTAGGTTCTAGCAAAGATATTTTTGCTTTGGTGCTCCAAAAGGTGAGTTTTAGAGTTGTGTGTGTTTGCACAATTCAGATGGACTGATGGAGGGTGTTATATTGTCAAAGGTTGTTGCACTTGTTGTAGATGTACCTAAAGGTATATGAGGTGTGTTCTCATGGATAATGAAGTGTGTTATGTCATCCGTGTGTTATCTTCTTGTTGGGAACTATGTACTTCAATGTTCATTTATGTTTTCATTAGGTTTGGCTGACTTGGTGTTTACACTTCATATGAAGAATTAAAAAATTAATTAAGGAATCATGTGGTTGATATGAGACATTTATTTTGGTCTTGGTTAAGTGTTTAATTAATCCACTCGTATTCCTTTCCACCGTGGGAATGTTGAGTTTCCAACCTAATTTGAGTTTATGAAATGAAGCATATGTAGCTAGCCTTGGAGAAAGTTTCTAAGGTTGAAGATGGTATAAATGCAAGTCGATATGCAAAGGATTAAATCATACAAAGTAACTAAGTAAGCCACAAGTGAAGAGTAGAGTTATGCGAAAGTAAGTTGAGGTAGCAGTACCTTATTGTGTTAGATTCCTAACGGTAGTGAGCTGAATTTTTTTGCAATCTTCTAATCAAGGTTGCGAATGTGTGTAAATTGTTGTGGTGGATCCTTTTATTATCTTTTATATCTATAGGTAGTGAGCCTCCCTATTGCATAGTGAGTCCTTTCTGTAGGAAGCGAGCCTTTATATTCGAGTAGTGAGCCCTTGATAGTGAGCCTTTGGTATCCGTTTTTGCTATTACTTTATATTATGAGTTAATCCTCACTGTGGTTTTTCCTTTATTGGGTTTTTCATGTAAAATATTGTGTTCATTATGTTCATTTTTCTTTCTGTTATTTTCATTTCATGTTTATACATAATAAAAAAATAGTGTGGTTGTGAAGTTGATAAGTGTTTGAAGTTTTATGTTTGAATTTGGTGACAACTGATTCACCCCCCTCTCAATTGTCTTATTCCTTTTAACAATTGGTATTAGAGCTTTGGTTCCTTGGTGTAGAGCTTAACCACTTAAGGTAGATCCGATGGTGCATGATGAGCTCAAAATATGCTCATAATTTGAATATTATGATGTATTTTTAATACCCTTACTCTTATTGCTGATGGTTGTTTTAACTCTTTGATTAAAGGATTTTTATCTAAAATGGGGTAGTATCCTGTAGCAATACATTCCTATATTCCTGTAGCTCAACATCTCTATGTGTCTGTATTAATTGCCCTGTTTGACCTCCCCAATGACTGATATAATGCATGTGGTTTTTGGATAATGAAATGGATTTAATATGTGATTAATGAATGTGTATCGTGTTATTTTCCATGCGTTCTTTCTTTCATTTCTGTTGCCATGTGCATCACAAGTTGTTGAACGAAACGTGAACGAGTCAAAGCGAAACAAATCTCAGCCCTACAGTAAAGTCCATTTCCAGCACGACATCGAGGAAGTTGCTCCAACAAAGACTCTCTGACCGGGTCGTTGGGAGGAAATCTAAATGATCATTAATCTAGGAAGAGTGGAATACTAAATTCTCTCTGAATCATGTTGAACAGATATGCCTTCATTTATGAGAAGTCAGTTCCTCAGTTTTAGGATGCATTTATGTCCACGTCTTTCTCTCTTAGAGTTAGGTAGTTAGTTTCTTTTCTAATATAAATAAGTGTTCCTCCTGCATGAGTGAGCAACAGAGTGTGTTAAAGTTAGTATTATAATGAGAAACAATGTTTTTTGTTAAGTTTTCTTACAAGCAGAACAATCAATGTATATGATTCCAAGTTTATGAATAAAAGCTGATGAAGTTTTGAGTTCAATTCTTGCATAAACTGATTGATGCTTGCTAAGGGGGCCCACTTAGTGAGTATCTGTAGTTAGTTATTTATCTCATGTTGATTATAAGTTAGATTTCATTCTTGAAGGTTTCAACACAAACTCAGTCTTATATTGTTCCTACAGCATCGGGAATCCATCCTTGTGTTTGTTCCTACAACATAAGGCTAGTTCATAGTTTGTTTCTTAGTAACAATTGTCATGATTTCTTCTTTGATTAAGTTATGCTTAAGTTAAGAAGACTTTACATTACATTCCTACATCATAAGTATAATTCCTTCCAAGCATTTATTTCTAGTAAATTGTGACTAAAATTGGTTCTTAGTGCACATACAGTGCCGCTCCATTTCAAGTATACGTTCCCTGGTTTGACAATGTAAATGAATGACCATAAGAAGATGTTAGTCACCTACTGGAATGTCCAATTCCCAGGTTAGTATTTTCCATGACTTTTATATCCTTTTGTGGAATCAACTAGTGCATAAGTTGGTGATCCCTATGTTTGATGGATCTAATTACAGTGATTGGAAATTATAGATGAGAAGTTATATTATCTCTCTTGGTTACAAGATCTGGAAGGCTATTGAGATGAAGTATATTGCACTGGAAAGTGGTCCTACTACTATAGATGAGGTTTTTTCTTATGAGGAAAATGAAAAAGTGAGGTATGCTATTTACAGTGCTTTATCCAAGACTGAGCGAACAAAATTTATTTCTTTGGGCACTGCTTATGAATTTTGGAAGAAGTTGGAAGATCTTTATGAAGGAAATGATAGAGTGAAAGTGACAAAGAAGTTGACGGAGAAGCGTAGATATGAGAATTTGAGAATGGAAGAAGGTGAAGATATTGCAAGCTATTTCCAGAGGGTTGATCTAGTAGCAAATGAACTTAGGAATCAAGAGGGTACTTTGGTTGATGAAGATATAATAAAAAAGATTCTATTGACCTTAATAGAGTGTTACAATGATAAGGTTTCAGTTATTGAGGAAACACATGATCCTAAGAAATATACTAAAGAACAACTATTTGGCACTTTGACTACATTTGAGATGAGAAAGTTTGGAAAGAAAGAGGAAAAGATAGAAACAACATTTAAAGCAACAAATATTGAAGATGATCTAGATAGTGATGGTTCAAATGAATTGGAAGTGAACTTTACAAGGAATTTGAAGAAAGGTATCGGTAAGTATAAAGGTATGTTTCCCTTTAAATGTTTCAGTTGTGGCAATATTGGTCATTATGCCTCAAGATGTTTGAATAGAGTTGTACATTAGAAGAACAAAGATCATAAAGATAGAAAGGATAATAAATTTAAAAAGTTGTATTATGTTAGAGAAGAAGTTGGAATCTCTGATGATGAATCAGATTATGAGGATGATGATAATGAATGCTTGTTCTTAGCTTTGGAGAGTAAATCTATGTTTGCTAACTTTGGAAAATGTGCAAGAAAAAGTGATTCAAAGAAAAAGAAGGATGAGACTGAAGGTACTTCGGTCACCACCTTTCATGCTAGACAGGATGAAGACTATTGGGTGATTGACAATGGATATTCTAATCACATGACTAGAATTAAAAGTAAGTTCACTAAACTTGAAAATTATGATGGTGATTTGGTCATGTTTGGTGATCATTCTAGAGAAAATATTGTTGGGAAAGGTACAATTAGTTTTGATGGAATACACAACACTAATGATTTATATTATGTAAAGGGCCTAAGGCATTGAGTTTTGGATAGATGTGTAGCAAAGGTTTCAAACTTGTATTTTAGGATAATACTTGTGAGATCAAAAAAGGATCTGGAGCTATGGTTGTTTCAGGAAGGAGAACTCATGGAAATATCTACCAGCTTAAGGATGTTGATGGTTAGTGCCTTGTATCTCAAGTTAATGTTCAAGATGGTTTTGGCACTAGATAATGGGACATGTAAAATTTGATAATCTAGTTAGGATTATTTCAAGAGATGTTGTCTAAGTTCTTCCTAAAATCATAAAATCTGCTAATACTATTTGTAGAAGTTGTTAGTTAGGGAAACAAACAAGATGTAGTTTCAAAGGAAAAGAGCAATCTACTACCAAAATGTTGGAATTAATTTATGTAGACCTCTGTGGACCTACTAGAATAGGAATCCTAAATGATGATAGTTATTTTATGCTCCTTACTAATGATTATTCTCGAATGACATGGGTTGCTTTTCTTAGAGAGAAGACTCAAGCCTTGGACAGGTTTAAAGTGTTCAAAGCAAGAATAGAAAATGAAGTGAACCTAAGAATTAAATGTTTGAGATCTGATAGAAGTGGAGAATTCACTTCTAGTGAGATTATTGCATTTTGTGAAGAGCATGGCATAAAGAGACACTTTTGTGCTCCTAGAGCCCCATAGCAAAATGAAGTGGTTGAGAGAAAGAACCAGACTATATAGGAAGTTGCACAAACCATGATGAAAGAAGAAAATGTACCTGATGTTCACTGGAGAGAGGTAATACATATTGTTGTTTATGTTATTAACATAGTTCAGATTAGAGGCAATAGCACAAAGACTCCTTATGAGTTATCGACTGGTAAGGCTCCTACTATGAAGTAATTTAAGGTGTTTAGAAGCAGATGTTACATTAAAAGAGATGATGAGAATCTTGGGAAGTTTGATGCTAGATGTGACAAAGGGATTTTCCTTGGATACTCAACTACCAACAAAGCATGTAGATGCTTTAATGAAAGATTAAGGAAGATTGTTGAGAGTGCTAATGTGAATTTTGATGAGGATATGCACAAACCTATTGAGATAAGTGAAGTTGAACCAGATGATCCTATTTGCGCACTAGTACCTGAAGAGAATAAGGAAGAGGAAGAATAATAGACTAAAGAAGAAGAAGAAAATGAACCGGAACTTGTTCCTAAGACTACTAAGTATGTCCAGAAGAATCAACTGGAGGAGCAGATAATTGGAGATAAGAGTGAAGGTGTGAAGACAAGAAGTAAAGTAGCAGCTGAGGTAAATCTGTGTTTTCTTTCTAAAATAGAGCCTAATTTTTTGTGTGAAGCATGTCAAGATGAGAGTTGGGTTAGAGCTATGAAAGAAGAGTTGTAGCAACTAGAGAAGAATCGAACATGGGAACTCGTTCCTGGACTTGTGAGAAAAAATGTAATTGGTTCAAAATGGGTGTTTAGGAATAAGTTGAATGAAAATGGTGAAGTTATAAGAAACAAAGTAAGACTTGTAGGAAAGGGATACTCACAAGTTGAAGGAATAGACTTTGAAGAGAAATTTTCCCTAGTGGCAAGAATGGAAGCTATTAGAATGTTTTTGGAATTTTCTGCCCACAAGGATTTCAAAGTATCAGATGAATGTCAAGCCTGCATTCCTAAATGGTGAACTAGAAGAAAAAGTATACATGGAACAACATGAAGGATTTCAGTTATCAAACAAATTGGATATGGTTTGTAAGTTGAAAAAGGCGCTATATGGACTAAAACAAGCTCCTAGAGCATGCTATGCAAGATTGGATAGATACCTGACATAACAAGGATTTAGCAAAGGCTCTGCTGACAACAATATTTACTTCAAAGTGCAAGGAAACAAAATGTTGATAGTGGTAGTATATGTTGATGACATCATCTTTGGAGGAAATGAAGGTATGTGTAAGAGATTTGTAGAAGAAATGCAAAAAGAATTTAAAATTTCCATGATTGGTGAGTTGAATTTATTTCTTGGTCTTCAAGTAAATCAAAATGATAAGGGGATATTGATTTCACAATAAAAATATGTGAAAGAGCTATTGAAGAAGTTTGGAATGGATGACTCCAAACCGGTTAGTACTCTTATGGTAACCAGATGTAAGTTGAGTAAATATGATGAATCTATTAAATTTGATCAGAGGAAATACAAATTTATGATTGGTGGACTGTTGCATGTTATTGCTACCAGACCGGATATCATGCATGTAGTATTTTTAGTTGCCAAATTTCAAGCAGAACCTAAATAAGCACATGTTACAGCTATAAAGAGGATATTCAAATATCTCAGAGGTACACTGGGTTATGGCTTATGGTATCCTAAGAATATTGATTTCACTTTAAGTGCTTATACCGATGCAGATTGGTTGGTTGTGTGGATGAACAATAGAGTACCATTGGAGGTACTTTCTTTCTTGGTGGAATATTGGTTTCATGGTTAAGTAAGAAACAAGACTCAGTTTCTTTATCCACTGCAGAAGCATAGTATATTGTTGTAGCATCTTGCTACACATAGGTTTTGTGGATGAAGCAAACACTGAAGGATATTGGAGTGATATGTGATGAGCCTATTTCTATCTTTTGTGACAATACAAGTGCTATAAACATTTCAAAGAATCCAATAATGCATTCAAGAATAAAACACATATCTATCAGATATCATTTCCTGAGAGAGAAAGTATTGGAGAATAAAGTCAGGTTGGAGTATGTGCCTATAAAGGAACAAATTACCAATATATTTACTAAGGCTCTTCTGAAGGATACTTTTGAATATCCTGGCAAGAGGTTGGGGGTCATTGGCCCTTCGAACCAGGTGCACATGGAGGTGCATTAGTCCAGTGGATCCAAAAATTCTTCATTTATTTAGACTGATGAATAGATCTACTTCGCAGGGGGAGAATAATATTTTCATTATTGTAGTATGAGTTGCATGGGTGCACTTCTAAGGGGGAGTGATTGGAGCTTTTGATCTTTTCCATTGATTTCAAAGGGGGAGAGAGAGTCATGTGAAAAATAGTAGAAGAGGAAGAGAAGGTCTTTGCCTGGAATATTGAGAAACCAGGAATGTTGTGCAAGTTGTCTAATTTGAAAATAAAGGAGAGTGTTGTCTTTGATAGTTTTTCACATAATGTGTTGCCATAAATGGCAAAGGGGGAGATTGTTGCAAGTATGAGAAATTTTGGCGACCGGTGTTTTCATTAATGTTGCCATTGATGTCAAAATGGTTCAAAATGTTGCAAATTGTGCATGTATAGTTGAGATGTTGTGAGTACATGCATCTATCCTTATTTTGTTGTAGATGTCCTAAAATGATGAGTTACCAAGTTTTTTTGAGAAAATTAGTAAAGAGTAAAGTAAGATTTATGTATGTGTTTTGAATGTCCTCGGGTATGTGCTTCACATTTCTTCTTTGTTGATCCTATGCTTGTGCAGATCTGAAGGGTTGTTGTCTCATAATTTGTAGCTTATGGTTTGATGGAGTATGAAAGTTGAGTTCACCGGTGTGTGAACTAGTTTGGTAGAGTTGGTTGTCTATAGACTGGGAGAAATTTTTTTGCTTCATATTTCTCTGCTGATTTGTTTTAGGTATTACAGATCTGGAATATGTATTATAATAATGTTCTCTAGGTTCTAGAAGAGATGTTCATGGTTTGGTGCTTCAGAAGTTGAGTTTTAGAGTTGTGTGTGTTTGCACAGTCTGGATGGATTGATGGAAGGTGTTATGTGTTTGAAGTTTTTTGCACTTGTTGCGGATGTATCTAAAGGTATTTGAGATGCGTTCTTGTGCATAATGAAGTGTATTACATCATCCACATGTTATCTTCTTGCTGGGAAGTGTGTACTTCAATGTTCACTTGTGTTTTCATTAGGTTTGTCTGAACTCGTGTTTACACTTCATATGAAGAATTAAAAATTTAATTAAGTGTGTGGTTGATCTGAGACATTTCTTTTGGTCTTGGTTAAGTGTTTAATTGGTACACTCTCATTCCTTTCCACCGCAGGAATGTTGATTTATCGACCTAATTTGAATTTATGAAATGAAGCATACGTAGCCGTCCTTGGAGAAATTTTTTAAGGTTGAAGATGGTATAAATGCAAGTCAAGATGTGTAGGATTAAATCATACAAACTAATGAAGTAAGCCACAAGTGAAGAGTAGATTTGTTTGAAAGTAAGTTGAGGCAGTAGTTATACTTTATTGTGTTAGATTCCTAAAAGTAGTGAGTTGAAGGTTTTTGCAATTTCCTAATCAGGGTTGTGGATGTGTGTAAATTGTTGTGGTGGATATTTTTGTTATATTTTGTATAGGTAGTGAGCCTCCCTTTTGGATAGTGAGTCCTTTTTGTAGGTAGTGAGCCTCTTGTATTCAATTTTGCTATTACTTTATATTGTGAGTTAATCCTCACTATGGTTTTTCCCTTATTGGGTTTTCCACATAAAATCTAGTGTTCATTGTGTTGATTTTTCTTTCTGCTATCTGTATTTCATGTTCATACTTAATAACAAAATAGTGTGGTTGTGAATTTGATAAGTGTTTGAAGTTTTGTGTTTGAATTTGGTGACAACTAATTCACCCCCACTCTTAGTTTTCCTACACCTTTTAACAGAAGATTCCTTCATCTAGAATTACAAAATAATACAAAAGGATGGCTCACTACTAGAATTTGAATTGCTTACAATGCATCTGCTATATGTTGAAGATATAGTTCTAGTTAGGCACAAAAAATTGATGTTACACACTTCAATCCTCACTATCACAAGATCACCATTGTCAAATTTTTCACTTCACTACACACCTCATCTTACCATCAATAAATTGACCTTCTATACATATATGTATATATTTTGCAAATAATCATATCATCAATTAAGTTGGCCTAATTAGATGAAATGTGTGACACCATAACCTATCAACTCAAAGCTCCATCATATATTCCTTGCAAAAGTAACTGAAGTGTGTTTTTCACCAAGATAGGTTGACATGACCTATAGATACTCCTATAATTCTTCTCCATACACAATCTAGTCTTGCACGACTCCAAAAGCCTTACGTTAGCACTACATAATAAAATTGGTGAAGAAACAATTGGATGAATCAACTATTCATCCACAACTTGACACACAAACTACCAAACCACTGGACACTCAGAGTACACACACATCTAACATCTCCAAACAATACCTAAAATCTACACAACATAATGGTCATCTGCGCTAGAATTGTGAGGATTCCAATATGAACTCTACACCTATAACTATGTCTTTGCTTAGTCTGATACGCTGACATCAATATCTTCAACTATAGAAGAAATAAAACCCTTAAAATTTAGATATTGAATCCTTCAATACATATCATTATCACCCCAAAATTGCATGACAAGATATTTCAGTGTGAAGCAATGTAGACCACAAAACTATTCCTTTAATACATCACATAGTTTGAATTTGGGACTTAGCCAATTTCCCAAAAACACTTGGTCTGCTCCAGACTATATACATATTGATATACCATCACTTCTACAATGGGTTGACATCAATGCCAACACCATACATTATCATGCTCATGTTTCCAACAATCGTCCCCTTTTTCATTGATGGAAACACACTTCTTTGCTTCACTCCCCCTTTGACATCAAGGGTAAAGGGTAGTAAATCTACATTTAATCCCCTTATTGATCTATCTACATAAGAATATCTCCCCTGATCTATGTTATCCATCACCAAAAGGAAAAAACTATATGGAAAGACCATCTACTAACTCCGCATATGTTCATTGATATAAAAAACTATCTATACAATTCAAAGAGAAATATACACCTTAAATTGATGAGGGTAATATACCTTGATATGATGGCTTTAATTTTGCAAGGTGCTTCCCCAATCCTTCTTAGAAATATCCCAATCCTTCTTGGTGAAGGAAATAATGTAGCTCTAACTTTCAAACTAATCATAGAGGTCTTCTCTATTGAGAAGTGGTGCCTCAAACTCACTGGTCATAGCTCTCTAGATTGAGAAAAATCCTTTGTAGATGGTCTGAATATTTATCGAGCCTGCTTAACATACTATACCATAGTACCACAGTAATTTATATTGAGGAGTGCAGGCTTGTGGTGTTAACTTACACCCTACGATGATCTTCATCAATCTATGCAAGATGGTGGTAGTTGTGTGGTGGTTATATCGTTACCATACAACAGTGGCTAGAGAGACTAGTGGTAGACTCATGGTAGTGTAGGGGTTACCCCACCACCCCTGTGATAGCTCATGAGGAGACCAGTGGTAGTGCGAGTACTGCCACCTCATGACATCTTGTGTAAGTGATTTGTGGTGGTGTGGTGTGTGTCCTGCTAACCCACAATGGTCCATTAGGAGGCTTGTAGTGGTGTGGCATAGTTCTTTCCATTCTATGATAGTCAAATGTAAGTGTCTAGAGTATGGCGGTAAGTTGCTATCTTTGTCGATGAGGCTTCCTTGTATTGATGGGAGGTGCTAAGTCTTCCCCTCGATGTCTTAATAGTATGTGGTAAGAGCAATAGACAATAATCATATCAGTGTGATGGTAATATTTTGGAGGGACGAGGATTTATGTTTCTTCAAAATTCTGATACAACTTTAGCGATAGTAAAACTAGTGATGGTTAAGTTCATTGGTGATGGTCGGTTCATTTGGAAGTTGTAACAATTGCCTTCCTACAATGATTGAAGACCATAATGTAATGCCAAAGCACATTTGGGGAGAAGGCGAGAGAGGTGAATTAGAGAAGGGTTATGCTGTCAGACTATCTCCAAATAGAACAAAATGTAAATCTCTTATAAAGGCTTATAGCTTGTAATTGCATTTTTTTGTTGAATAATTCATTGGCGATCTAGGATTTTGGAGCGTGGGGTTTTTTACCGAAATGGTTTTCCCCAAGTAAAACTCTGTGTTCATGTTTTTTTTTTCATCTTTCATGTTTGTTGATTCTACTTATTGAATATGTTTAATGTATGTTGCTGAAACTGGTTAAAGTTGCATAAAATTTCCTCTGTGGGTTAATGTGGGAATGAACTATGTCTGATTCTACTTTATGGCATAGTAGTATGTGTTTTAGAGGAAATACGAAGAAATGATTTTTACTGAAGGAAGTACTAATATTAGATGTTCGCTTTGGGATGAACCAAAATTTTTCTTCAGATGGTATCAGATCCTTCTTCTAGGATTTGGTTGTTCCTGGTATTTTTGGTTCTAGGAATTCCTTCTATGAAGATTTCTTAGTTTGGCAAGCTTGAGGAAATCTAAAGGAATTTGTTGATTATTGATCCTTTGGTGAGTGACATTTTTTGGTTGTTTTATTTTAGTTTCAGGAGACAACACACAACTTGAAGGATGGTGAAGATAGAGAAAATGAAGTTGTTCATATTGAAATGTTGTGACCTAAAGCTTATGAGTTGGCAGTGGAATAATTTTGATGCATGGGGTGGAATATTTTGCTTTGTGGTTGTGTTTCAGCAAAGATTTCATAGTGGAGGTCTATGTGAGAGGATCCCTAATGATATGGAGAAGCTGGGTTGTTTTTTAGCCATGGAGTAATGTGCTTATGCTTGGTGATTTTTCCTAGTATTAGAAGGAATTTCCTTTTGTTACCTCAATTGCATGTAGGCTATGGAGTTGATAATTGGATGATCTGGAAGCTTCTGCAATAGCTAGTCTCCCTCAGATGCATGTGCATGTTGGTGGTTATGGAGTTGGCCTAAAATGAGCTTGGAGTTCTTGAACTACCCTTTTCCTTTTATGGATGTTTTGTACTTGCATGGTTCATATTTTTGTTTTTGGGTCTGAGGGTTTTATATATTTTCCTAAAAGTATATGGTTAATGAACATCTATGATAATCCATTATTTTGGTTTAACTATTATGGTTTTTTTTGTTTTAGAATTTTGGTCATCTAGATGTGAAGTGGGTGTGGATGCACATGTGTGTTATACAACACAATAGTTTTGTAGGTTTTACACAATCAAGAAAAACTTGTGGTTATGTGGAGCTATGTCTAAAGCTATTTTATAGACCTTAGATTTTGGGTGTTGCTAGATAAGATAGTTGTAGTTTTGCATACATGCTTTGTGCATGGTGTGAGAACTTGAGATTCTTTCTCTACATGAGAGTGTTGGTATGTGATCAATCACTCAACATTCTTGTGTTGATGCTTGTTGGATTCCTTGACTATGGTGCTCGGGTTGTGGACCTAATTGGTGAATCAAATTTGTGTATGATTTGGTGCTTGAGTCATGTTTTCTACATGATTATTCTCTTTGAGATCTCAATTTTGTAGTTTCCAGTGCGATAGTGGGTTTGTGTGTTATTTTAATTGGATCTACAGGATGTGCAATATTGTGGGTTTCCTTTACCTACATGTTTGTTGTGGGACAACTTGAAAGTGGAATGTCTATATCCACAAGGTTTGATTCTATGATGATTTAGATCTATTAGTTGGCCTTGTCTTTGGTCACTTGTGCATTGGTGTGGTTTCTTTCAGATGAGAGGATGGATGATACAAGAGTATCTAGATAGTCAGTTATGGAGATCGACAAAATGTGTATCATGATGTCATGAATAGCTTGGATACTTAACTTGCTATAAGCTTTTGATAGTGATGGTATTATTTCTTGGTTTGGAGATCTTGGTGCCACTTAATATTTTCAGATGGAAATGTTGATGTTTGGACTTGTAGGATTTTTAAATTATTAGATGTTTGGTCATGATGCTTGGAGAGCTCATATTTCATGGTTTAGTGGGAGCTTTAGCAATGACTATGGGTGAATTATCTTCTTTAGTGTTGTAGATGTTACTAGGAAGAGCTCTTAGATCCTATTCTTGTAGAAGGATTTTTTTAGATTTTCATGGACACTATTTGAAGATGTGTAACATCTTGGAGCCATGTAGGACTCTTGGAGTCTTTGGTTGAGGCGTTGGTGGCTCTTGACAAGTAATGTTGGTTTAGATTTTTTTTTTTAATGTCATGATATACTCTTGATTGTGCATTAGAGTTTATGCATGATGCATTTCTCTTGATACCATGGTATGTTCACTTGGAGCATGGATCTCCTAAGGGGGATGGTAAGATCATGATGTCATGATAAGTTCCTGATTCAAATGATTGGGGCTTTGATAGTGGTCTAGTGTTTCTCTGTGTTTTGGGTACATTGGTCATATGCTTGAGAACTTCATGATAGTGTAATGATGCATTTGGATTTTAGCATGAGATGATTACTTGCAGGTGCTCATGGATACATGGAGAATGAGGTGAGGCTATTTTTCTCTTGAGATGAGAGAAGTGTTGTTGAGATGGTTACTCTTGATGAGATATCAATACAAAGTCCAAGGAGCCTACACCTTGGTTGGATGTGAATTCAACAGATACCTATGAGGAGGTTGATCTTGGAGGAGTCATGTTGGCTTGCATATCTTAGAGGAGCATTCTCATTCCCCACTCTTGGTCCACTCAGAAGTTTATTATTTCAGAGGTATTTTCCCATTATATCTTTCAGATGTGTTTATGTTTCATGCTTTGATTCTCATGAGATTGAGTTGATTCATGATGATTATGGAGACTCATTTGGGGATGGTTTTGAAATAGTGTATAGACTTCATATTTCATAGATATGGATCTTGAGTTGTGTAGTTAGTTCTAGAGGATTCAATTGAGGGATGTTTGGAATGGTTATCTCCTTGTACATTTGAGTTTATTATATCACTCATTGATGAATATTGTTAGGAGATGTTTTATGGGATGGTTTCTTGAGATGGGAAATGGAGTAGTTTGATCTTCTTTGTGAAGCTTACATCCATGTAGATACATGTTGCATATGTTATGTTTGATCTCTTGAGATTGAATGGTTTTGTGTGTTTTTATGGCTTTTAGATTTGGGTTGTGAAGGAGATATTACTTTACACAGTTGGATTTTAGATGTGTATTTCGAAGGGCATGCTACATTTTTATGATTTGCAATTTTCTCTCTTTAGTCTGGTTCTTCTTCATATATGTTCAGATTCATATGAATTTATATGTGAGACTTCTATGTGGAGCTATGATGATCACTAGTTTGTGGTCATGTGTTGTCACTTGAGTGATGACATGGAGGTTCTTGTATCTCTTTACTTTTTTGTATATGGAGGACATGGAAGATTTGTTGGAAGATTGTTGAGAGAAATGTTTTCTTGTAGTATTTGGTTGTAGGATTTACAGATAATTGTGGGTGGTCCTTGGTACTACATGGCTACACTTTCTATGTGTTGTGATTGGTAGACTCATTATGCCTTCGATCTTTTTAGATTTGATACTACCCATGCAGTAGGAGTTCTTGTATATGTGTGGTTTTCTTCAACTGGTTGGCACATGGAGCTTGTATTTGCAATTGATGTGTTGGATATTTAGGTGGCATGAGTTTTATGATGTGGATATCTTTGAGGTATGGGTGATTGGATAGATTAGAACTTGTTGTGGGTGTTATTTTTAGTCATGTGGGTTTGTTCAATTGGATGGGAGTAGTCAATTTCCTAGTTGTTTTTCTAGTTGATGTTCTATCTTATTTTCTGGAGGATGTCTTCATAGTTGTGTTCATATTGATGGCTTTGAAGTTGAAGTTGTGATGCTTCTATATAGATTTTGAGCATAGTGGAGTGGTGGTAGTATTTTGTAGCCTTTTCTATTAGTTGGGTTTGATGCTTGTGTTCTTTAGATTGGTGCATATACACCATGGCTTGTTATTTTCCTTTAAAGGATGATTGGAACTACTACCTGAGATGGTGGACATCTTGGATGTTGTTGCAGGTGTCTTAAGTGATACACTAACTTTGAGCATTGATTGAGAGCAAGTGATTCCTTTGTCAAGTGGGAGAATGTTGTGAATTGGTGCCTTAAACTTACTAGTCATGTCTCTCTAGATTGAGAAAAATCCATAGCCAATGGTTTGAATCTTTATCGGGCTTGCTTAACATATTGTACCCTAGTACCAAAATAGTCTATATTGAGGAGTGTGGGATGGCGGTGTTAATTTCCAACCCATGGTGATCTTCGTCAGTCTATATAAGATGATGGTGGTTGTGTGGTGGTTATATCATCACCCTGGGATAGTGGCTAGATGGACTATTGGTAGAATGGTAGTATTACAGGGGTTACCCCACCACCCCCATGACATTCCATGAGGAGACCAGTGGTCGTGCAGGTACCACTACCCCACAACAGCCCATGTGGGTGACTTGTGATGGTGCGATGTGTGTCCCACTAACCCACAATGGTCTGTGAGGAGGATTGTAGTGGATAGGTATAGTTACTACCATCCCACAATGGTAAAATGTAAGTTTTTATGGTATGACAATAAGCTACTACCTTCATCAGTGAGACTTCCTTGTATCGATTGGGGGTGCTAAATCTTCCCCTCGATGTCTCGATAGTATGTGGTAAGAGCAGTAAACAATAAGCATATCGATGTGATGGTAATAGTTCAAAGGGATGAGGATTTATGCTTCTTTAACATTCTAATACAACTTCAATGACAATAAAAATAGTGACTGTTAAGTTAGTTGGTGATGCTCAGTTGGTTTGGAAGTTGTAACATTTGGCTTTCTAGAATGATTAAAGTCTATAATGTAATGCCATAGCGCATTGGGGGAGAAGAAGGGGTGAGAGGTGAATCAGAGAAGGGTTATGCTATCGAACTATCTCCATATGGAACAAGATGTAAATCTCTTGTAAAGGCTTAGAGCATATGATTGTATCTGTAATTGTATTTTTTTGTTGAATAATACAATGGAAATCTGGGCTTTTGGAGTGTGGCTTTTCTTACTTGAAAGGGTTTTCCCCATGTAAAACTGTGTGTTTATGTTTTTTGTTCTATATTTAACATTTGTTGATTCTATTTGTTGAATCTGTTTAATGGATGTTTTTAAAATTGGTTAAAGTTTCATAAAATTTCCTATAAGGGTTAATGTGGGAAATGAACTATGTCTGATTCAACTTTATGACATATTAGTACGTGTTTTTGAGGAAATATGAAGAAATGAGTGTTACTGAAGGAATTAGTAATCTCATACATTCATTTTGGGATGAACCAAAATTTCCCTTCATTCTCCTTCTTTTGAAGATCTAGGAACTATTGTATTTTGCACAACCTTCACTACATTGGTCAAAACTCTAGTTAAATATGTAAGCCTTGCACTTACGATATCTCAGAGCTGACCATACTGCATTATTATTTTCTCTTTTTGTTCTTGCAGTAAAAAGAATTGACTATGTAGATTTTTGATGACCACTCTAGTTGCTCCATATCCATTATTCACTAGATCATACACACTAGAGGCATCAGCAATTTGAGGCTCAATTGAGTCCATCTGATCCTTTATGCTTTTTATATATACTATCCATTTCAAAAAAAATGAAACAATAGTTTGGATTCCTCCAAACACTATTGAACATCCTTCAATTTTCCTTACAAATTGGTATGAGTAGTATCACACTTATCTAAGGCATCAACTAGCCTCTTATCATTCAAATTATTTGTTTCTACCCTCTAAATCTTCTCTTCCAGACCAATAGAGTATTCATTAATAGAATCTAGCAATAATTTCAACTATTGCACACCTGGTAAAAAAGTATCAATGGATACTCTAGGAAGGCCTTGTTGCAACACCTTGATAACTTCGTTAACTAGTTTTGTGCACTTCTAGTGAGTTTGAAGTATATCCTTTCTTGTGGATGCATGAAATACATCACCAAGATGTAATTTATGAAGAGGATAGATCCTATTGATATCGACTTGACCTTGTTGCATAGGAATTTGTAATAGTTGTGAAAACACCACAAGTTGGAACTATAATTACATATCAAGAAGATATTTGAATGAATATCAAGAGTTTCTAGAGGATTCACAACACATTTTAGTGCTTTCTTCTACATCTGTAACATTCTTCTCCTTCTCTCCACTACCAAAAAATCTTCTACAATCTTCTCAACTTCTGGAGAAGACATAGTTTGTTCCTTTTGAGCTTCAGTCTTCTCTATGACTCCTTGGTCATCTTCTTTGTTCTCCTTAGTAGTTATCTCCACATCTGGAGGGGTGTTATCTATCAAAATATCTTCTTTCTCATGGTACCCATTGACTTGCTCATTTATTTCTAGGAGGGATGTATCTTTCTACAATTGATCTTCATCACCCAAAGAGGCTCCCAATTCTTTAAAATGATTTTCAACTATTTGCAATGTTTCTTTCCTTGGTTTCTCTATATCATCATTTTATTTTCCCATAAGAGTATTTAATCTTTGCTTAATCTTGAATTATTGGGCATACAACTGATACAACTTAACTCTTTCCTCACGTGATTGAGGAATCAATCTTATCCAAGGAAAAGATTTTCCTATTTGCATATTTTGCAATTGCATCTTGTCCTCTTGCACTCAATACACCTTTTAAACCATATAACAATTGATCCTCTATCTCACCTAGGAAAAAATTAAATATCATCATGTATTTGATAATGACATTCAATTGTTGTCTTATCTACATTATTATCATCCAGATAAATTTTACTTGTGTCCTTCAGAATTCCAAACTCTACTACCTAAAACCTTGTACCTTATACTATCAATTCCATAAACCTTATCCCTCAACCCTAGGAACTAAAGCCAATAGGTTAAACCCTTAACCATATAATCAACTCTAAACCCTATACCCTTATTTCCCTAAACCTTCTACCCTATACCCTTGTTGGTTGACATATTGGCCTTTTTAAAGATTAATTTAGTTTGAATACATAGTGCTTGAAATAAAGACTAATCAGCAAAAAAAGTTGGATAGATCACAATTTCATTGGTGCTCTCCCTTTGAATTTTGATTGAGGTACAACTCCCTCATAATATATAATTTTGGTTTTTTTATTTTAAAGAAAATAGGTATACTTTGGACAAAAAAGTAGAAAAGGTAGACTAACACTTACTCATAGCCATGATGCTAATGGAATTGGATTCACTTAAAAATATTTAACTGGAACTAAAAATATGCATGTGTAATGAATATCACAACTCAAAGATTGGATTACTAGTAATAGATAATAGACTTGACACAATACAATTGCATCATTTTATTGAAGAATAATGAATGAAATACCAAAGAACACATCATCAAGAGAAGTAATAGTTCGATAATTATGAAATCTCAAGGACTCATTCATAAATACTAATTATTACATTCAAATTTATTTCTCAAAGACAAAGAACTTCAGAAAATAAATAAAATTGCAAAAAATAATCCTTATTTTAATCAGTTGTTACTCTTGAATCAAAGTGAAATAGGGATATAAAACTCAAACCATTTGAATTTTTGTGAATAACATATTTATAGTTTTTACATCATACTAGTTGCCAAGTTCTTGAAAACTTGATCTTTGGGAGAGTTACAACTGCAAATTTTTCCAAATGAATATTTTCCAAATGATTATTAAATTTCTTCCCAACTAAACCAAATGTGTATTTACGGCTATTTTAATGAATGATATGATTGTATTTGCATATATCGATTTGATTTAGAAAAGCGAGTGCATCACCACTTTTTCATATGTAAGCCTCATGGCTTCCTGCTTGTGCAAATAATCTGCAACTTCTTAATTCTCCATTTAATGAAATACCCACTAGAGATCATACTCATGTAGATTATCTAAATGAAGAGATTTTACCAAACAGTAAATTTCATATAGCTAACATTACATCACATCACTTCTATGCTCATTAAATTTAAGACAACTGGTGATGTCCTTACACTATTAATTTCTCTCATGTAACATATTTTAGCTTACTCCCTTTTTCTATAAATCAAATAGAAGCACTCTCATTCTTCACATACCAACTTTTGTTTAAGGATGTTGAGCACCTTGAGTAATGTCACCTCTAAAGTGATTGTATGATGATTAAAGGTGTGGAATTTAGTTCAATGAGGAGGCTAGTAGTAGACCATCTTAGGGAGGTTTTCTTGATATGAAGTGATGTGGAGGAAGGTGTAATCAAGAATATAATTGGAGAAGATTTCCTTCCCTAGGTTCATGTGTATAACTCTACCCGATTCGATAATTTTATGTACAATTTCATCTTAAATTCAAGAAAAATAGAATGGGGAGATAAATATGTAGAAGTCTTCGTGAAGCCAGCTTATCTAGACTGGGTTGAAGCTACTTTGGGGAATCTCAATGAGTACCCATGTGTGGGCCTTGTAGGAGATGCTATTTGTATCGCCACTACTCTAAGGAATGAACAAGCTAAGAAAACCATCACTCTCTTTTGTGTTAGATTGGAGAATAATATGATGGAAACATTTTCTCATTTTGTGGATTTCAATGAAAACCTCTTCTAGCTAACACAAATTGAAAGGCTCTAGGAGGTGGTGAAGGGAATTTGAATTTGTATTTTTATTCTTTATGTTTGAGAATGTACTAGAAATAGCCCTCTTCTTTTATGTAATACAACACAATATATATATATATATACTTTTTGCATTCAATATTTCTCATGCGATGTGATGATGTTGGAGTTCTTTGTTTCAAATCCATGTGTTTCTCTGTGTTGTGATACATTGTCTCTCTTTTCATAATCTATGATAAATTTTGATGCATTTTGATTCAACTAAATATCCTTTCTATAATTCATTTTACTTTTTTTGCTACCATCTTTCATTGAATGATTCTTCAAATCAGGAGGTGATTGTTTAAACAACATTGATGAATCAATTTCAAGCCCAAGTGGGGCTTATCAGAATCCCATCAAAGTCCAACATAGTTCTAAAAACATTCCCATTATCCACCTTACAAAATTCTCTCAAGGCTTGGTCTAAAGTCATTTGAGGCTTTTCTAAAATGAGCCCTAGGTAATGACAAAACACTTAGTCCTTTAGAAGATAATTTGCATTTAGGGAAAGAATAGTTTCTCAAAACCATCTCAAGAACCAACAAAGGTTTCAAAACCTTACAAAATACCTGAATTAGAATCAATATCTACTTAACTTTGCTTCCACCAATTGGTGTGTGTTGAGTTTATGAAAACTATTTTGGTTCCCGACACCTTTTTAGAACTTCACAAAAAGTTGATTTAAAACCAAACTTAAGTTTAATATTAGAATTTTAAGTAGAAAATAGGTTGTGACAACTCTATTGGTGCTTGCCTTAGTTTCAAAAATTTATTAAAGAGGTGATAACATTAACATAGCCAAATTTTTTAAGGGTGTACATAGTTTTGGAGGGTATGACCAAGAATATAGTAACAACTAGCTTGGACTAGGGATAGGGACTGCAAAGCATAAAGCCAAGAACTAAGGATCTCAATAGAAAACTAGTGTGAATGGAAATGGGTTCATCCCAGAATGAACATCTAAAATTTTCAGGTGCCTTCGGTAAGCTATGTTTCTTTAGAGAACCTCAAAAAGCACATACTACTATTCCATAAAGGGGAATCATATATAGTTTATTTCTCACCATTAATCCTTAGAGGAAATTTCATCCAATTTTAGATCTTTTATGATCAACCAAATTCAACAACATGCATCAAATAGATTCAATAAACATGAAAGATTAAAATAGAAGACATGAACACAAAGATTTACATGGGGAAATACTTGCTGGGTAAAAATCTCCACACTCCAAAAGCATAGATCCATTATATTATTCAGAAAAAAAATAAATATAATTGCACTATAATTGTAGGCTCTAAGCCTATACATGGATATTTACATAATGTTCCATCTAGAGAAAATTTGATAGCATAACCACTATGAATTTAGTCTCTCTCACCTATTAGCTCTAACATGGAAAGAATATATATAGATCAATAGTAGAGGCTCATAGAATAGAATATTCTTCTCCATATCCCCTTAGATTAAAAATCTACAATAAAGGAGAAAATCCACAACTTCTAACTCAAACTACTAATCTATAACTAAAAAACTTAACATGCATGAGTTCTCACTAAACTAGTCAATCACAAACTTAGCTTATCCTTATGCTAGGTTTACCATCCCACATAGATAGGAAAAAATCCTTATCTTGGGTGCCTAAGGATAATAAAACCAAAAAATTGCTTTTCCAACTCAACATTGACTTAAAAACTAGTCAAATAAGACTCTTCAAATCTTCATAGGATCTTGTCAAACTAATTTTTCTCAAATTGGAAACATTTAAAAATTCAACCTTATCAAACAACATCTTCCAAGTGGGGCACCCAACTTCCTATAAAATAGGGATCAAGAAATATGAACAAGCAAGGGATAATGCCACATTTCATCATTGTGGAACTTCTAAACTAATTCTCAAAAATTCTCCTAGAAATTTCTTCCTTGTGACAAGTGGCTTCTTCCTAGGCTTCCCTCAGTTTTCTCCATAAAACAAGAACTCCTTCAATAACTTGAATTATAAAGTTGGAAACTTAGGATATCAAATAAATATGCAATATTTATCTAATGTAAGATTAATTAATCAAATTAATTAAATGATAGGACTCATAGGTTGATACATCTTAATCCCAACATCCTCCCACTTGTTGAAGAGTTATCATGAGTCTAAAGAAACAATAGATCAAGGTCAAATGATGTAAACCACATCAAAAAAATCATCCATGAAACCACATTAATCTCCACATTATCACATGCTCTAACAAGACACCTACATTCACATCCAAGATGTCCACCATCTTAAGCAACAATCCTTGTCATCCTCCAATGTACCACCTATGGAAGAAAAAAGAACAAGCCAATGTGAATGCACTAGTCAAAATAACATATTCATAAGATCCCAATGATATCTATAGCTAAAAGTTACTACCACCACTCCACTATTCTCACAAGCTATACAGAAGCATCAACAACATCAAATTCAAAGCCTGCAACCTAAACACAACAACAAAGTCATCCTCTAGAAAACAAGATAGAACATCAACTAGAACAACAACTAGGAAAATAACTTCTCCCATCCAACTGACCAACCCATGTGACTAAAAATAGCACCCACATAAAGTGCTAATCCATCCAATCGCCCATACCTCAAAGGTATCCACATCAACAAACCCATGCCACCTACATAGCTAACCCATCAACTACAAATGCAAGCTCCATGTGCCAACCAATCAAAGAAGAAAAAACACATCCAAGAACTCCCATTGCATGGGTAATTCAAAATATAAAAATATCAGTCAAATCAAGTCTACCAATTAGAACACATAGAATGTGTAGCCATTTTGTACCAAGAAACATCCATAAAGATTCGTAAATCTTGCAATAAACTACTACAAGAAACATCTCTCTCAACAATCTTCGATAACTCTCCCATGTTCTCCATATTTTATAGAAGAAAGAGATACAAGAATCTTTATGTCATCACCCAAGTGACAACACATGACCACAAACTAGTGATCACCATAGCTCCACATAGAAATATCACATCCAAGTTCATGTGAATCCAAACATACATGAAGAAGAACTAGAATAAAGAGAAAAATTTGCAAATCATAAACATGTAGCATGTCCTACATAAATCTCTAAATGCCAATTGTGTCAAGTAAGATCTCCTCCACAACCCTAAGAGAAAATCCATAACAACATCCAAACCTGTTTAACCTCAAGAGATCAAACATAAAATATGTATCATGTATCTACATGGATGTAAGCTTCTCAAAGAAGATCAAACCACTCTATTTCCCATCTCAAGAAATCAACCCACTACCATTCCCTATGACCATCATAAATGAAAAATAAAGCCAAAGGGGATAACCATGCTATCTATATCTCACAATGATGTTGGATGTTATTGATGTGTTGCTGGTATGTGGTTGTCATTGATGTCAACACTATTAGCATTTGGTGTACTAGAGGTTGTAGATGTCGAGGATATTGAGAAAATTGTAAAAGAAAGTGTTCCAAGTTCCCTATGGAACTGTGCAGGTCTTGAACACATCTTGTTCTTTACATTGAAGTCCAGCTACTATGGAATCAAGGGTTTTCTAATGAGTGTATCTAGATCATCTACTAGAAGTTTCAAAGCTCCACGTATAGATTTGATCATGTTGTGGTCTGATAGTGTTTTTGTGGTCTCTGTTAGTGTTCCTAAATGAATTTTATGTGATTTCAGAAATATTAGTTGTTGTGGATGTTTCTCTATTGTCTCCTAGTGTTCTTCGATGCTTCTAGATCATGCTTTATCTTTGTGGTATGTCCACATTGATCGGTGTGCTTGTGGTTGAAAATTTTTCTTGTGTATGTTCGGTTTTCTTATTCTTGGGCGACATGTTGATGGTAGTGTGTTGTGGATCATCGAGGTGAAATTAATTGAAGTATTTTTGTGTTGGAGTTTTAAATTTGGGTCTCCACTATGTTGTGGCTGACCTTAGTGGATTCACATTAAAATTTTATTTGTAAATTTGGGCCAACATTGCAAATATGTTTTATTTTCCTGGCCGACTAAGTTATTGATGAAATCTCATGTAGCAAATATATAAGAGTGATTGTTTCATCAGTGTTGTGTGTTGGAAAAGTGTTGAGTGTGCTCTTATGTGTGTATGTGTGAATATCATTTAATTACAAATCATAGTCTGAAGAAGGTCGAGCGAAGTGTGAAGTAGTTTGTGGAGTTTTCTATGCTTAATTGGAACTATAATCAAGCTTGTGGAGAAGCTATTCTTTTAGTTCATACCCTCCAGATTTTAATCCTATTCTACATTGCTGGGTAGTGAGCCCCTTTTGTATTTGAGTAGTGTGCTCTAGGCAGTGTGCCTGAATGCATGTGCATTCCCCTTATTATTTCTCATTATACTTTTAACAAGGTATAATCTTGTGGACTAACATCCACCATGGTTTTTCCCCTAATAGGATTTCCACGTAAAAAATATTGGTGTTCTCTATCTCTCTAAATGTTAATTGCTTATTCATCAGATCTGAGATTAAGTTAAGTAAAGTTTGAAAATTTTATTATTCTATGACAATTGATTCACCCCCCTTCTCAGTTGTATGTCCTTATTTTTCCAACAATTGGTATCAGATTAGGTTCCTCTGAAGAAGTATGAAAGCTTGAGGTGATCCGAGATGACAACATTCAAGAAGGATAGTCCAAGATTTGATAGAACTAACTACTAACTATGGAAAGTCAGGATGCAATGTCACCTAAGGTGTATTGGTGAAGCCTACTGGAAGAGTACAAAAGATCCATATGTTATTCCTCTAAATTTTCCCTCCACTGTTAATGAGATCAAAGATGTTGAAAATAATATTAGGGCTATAGAAGCTTTGGTGAGTGCTCTAACAAATTCGAAGATGGCTAATGTGGTAGGAGTGTTCATAGCTCATGAGATTTGGACAAAGCTAGAAAATTTGTATGAAGGAGATGTACAGGTGAAGATTGCTAAGCTATAGAATCTAAAAGGAAAGTATGAAAATTTGAAGATGAGTGAAGATGGAAATATCACCTCTTTTATGCAAAGAGTAAATGAAATAGTGATGGGTATTACATGTGTTAGTGGTTCTCTAGATGAGGATGAAATTGTGGCTAAGATACTCAGATCCTTGCCTCCCTCCTACAAAGTGAAGGCTAATGCTATTGAACAGCTCAGATCAATAAAAAATATGTCAAGAGACGCGCTAGTTGGTAAGCTTACTGATTTTGAATTAAGTGAATTTGGTGAATCTATTCTGAAGACTAAATCTACATTCAAGGCTACTATATCCAGAAGTAACAAGCAAGGATATAGTCCTAGAGAGTGTTCCAAAAAGATATCCAAGTATGATGAAGAACTGAAGCAACTTGAAGACAAAGAAAGAGAGGTAGAAGAATTGGAAGCACTGATTGTAAAGAAAGAAGGCAAAGGGAAAGGTAAGTATGAAGGAGTGTTTCCTATTAAATGTTTTTCAGGTAGTAAAATAGGTCATTTTGCATCAAGTTGTCCTAAAAGGGTCCCTAGAACTAAGCCTAACAAGTTTAGATTCCAAAAGAGATGCTACTTTGTTGAAGAAGCAGTGACTGATGATGAGTCTGAAAAAGATAATGGAAATGAAGATGAATGGGTTTTCATTGCTACCATTGAAGAAAATCTTGTGGCTACTGAATCTACTAAAGATGAAAAAGCTCTTGTAGCCCGAGTTGAAGAAAAATGAGTGGGTCATTGATAGTGGATGCTCACATCATATGACTAGTGATAATTTTTTTTTGTAAGTCTAGAGAAATATGATGGTGGTGTTGTAAGATTTGGAGACAAAAATGCTGGTGTGATTCATGGCAGAGCTTCTATTTGTCTTGGTGGTAAGGATATTACTAATGATCTTCTTTATGTTGAAGGCTTGAAGCACAATATTTTGAGTGTTGGATAGATGGTGGGAAAAGGCTATGATCCATAATTCAAAAATGGAAGATGCAATATACGTGGAAGTTTTGGAAATATGATTGCTACTGGTAAAAAGAAAAAAGGTAATATTTTTCACCTGAATATTGCTAGTGGGAGTTGTTTAATTGCTCAAGTAGATGAAAGTTGGTTGTGGCATAGAAGGCTGTGTCATGTAAATTTTGATAACATTTTCAAGGTAAGTTTCACTCAAGTAGTAAGAGATCTACCTAGGTTAGTGAAGCCTGCTAACACAATTTGTAAGGAATGTCAGATGGGAAAATAGACTAGAGTCTCCTTTCAGAGCAAACAGTTTCATTCAAATGATTTGTTGGAGCTGCTACATACTGACCTCTATGGTCCCTCCAGAATCAGAAGTATTCATGGAGAAAGGTACTTTATGTTGATTATTGATGATTATTCTAGAATGATATGGGTTTCCTTTTTAAGAGAAAAATGTAAAGCACTAGAAAAGTTCAAAAATTTCAAGGCTATGGCAGAGAGTGAGAAAGGTCTAAAAATCAAGTGCCTAAGATTTGACAGAGGTGGTGAGTTCACCTCCAGGGAGTTTAACTCTTTTTGTGAAGAACATGGGATTAGAAGATAGTTATCCGCTCCCCAAACCCCTCAACAGAATGGAGTTGCAGAAAGAAAGAATAGAACAATTTTGGATGCTGCTAGAACAATGATGTTAGAAGGAAATGTGCCCCAAAGCTATTGGAGTGAAGCTATAAGCACTATTGTGTATACTTTAAACTAGGTAAATGTTAATGGAAATTATGGTAAGACCCCTTTTGAGCTATGGTTTGGTTACAAGCCTACTATTAAGTATTTCAAGATCTTTGGAAGCAAATTTTATATCAAGAGAGATGATGATATAGGAAAGTTTGATGCACGAAGTGATGAAGGAATATTTTTAGGTTATTCTACTAAGAGAAAGGCCTACTGATGCTATACTAGAAGACTGAGAAAGATGGTTGAGAGTGCAAATGTCAAAGTTGATGAGGATTTTGTAAAATCATCAAGATATTGTGGATATGATTCTGATGAAGACAATACAAACAAAGGGAAGAATGTTCAGACATAGAATCAACTTCAAATTGTGCCATATGTTCCAGTTGTTTTGGTAAAGTAACCTCAATTTGTTCTGATAAGTCAAGGTAGTCAGGAAGTAGAGACAAGTGCAAGTATTGAAGGAAGATCAGAAGAATCAGAAGTTCAAGAAAATTCCAAAACTCCAAGGTATGTAAAGCTAAAGCATTCTGAAAGCCAAATTATAGGAGATAAGAATAAAGGAGTACAAACTAGAAGGAAGATTGTAAAATAATATTGCCTGATTTCCAAGATTGAGCCTAAAAATGTCACTGAAGCCTATCAAGATGAACAATGGATGGAAGCTATGAAGGAAGAGCTAACACAAATTGAAAAGAATGACACATGGATACTGGTTCCTAGACCTAAAGACAAAAATGTGATTGGTACTAAATGGGTGTTTTGGAACAAGCTGAATGAACAAGGTGAAGTGGTCCAGAATAAAGCAAGACTGGTATGTAAAGGGTATTCTCAGATGGAAGGTGTTGATTTTGAAGAAAATTTTGCCTCTATTGCTAGAATCGAAGCTGTTAGATTATTTCTTGCTTATGTTGCATATAAGAACTATAAAGTCTATCAAATGGATGTGAAGTCAACATTTCTGAATGGAGAACTAGAAGAAGAAGTATATATTGAATAGCCAGATGGATTTCAGCTTAACTGACAAGGAAGATATGGTATGCCGCTTGAGGAAATCTCTATATGGACTCGAGCAAGCCCCCAAAGCCTGGTATGCTAGATTGGAAAAATACTTACTAAAGCTTGGATTCGCTAAAGGTACTACTAATAGAAACTTATATTTCAAATTGGATCATGATAAAGAATTAATTATAGAAGCCTTTGTTGATGACATCATTTTTAGAGGAGATGATTGTTTGTGCATGAAGTTTTCTAATGAGATGAAGGATGAATTTGAGATGAGTATGATTGGAGAGATGAAGTTATTTCTAGGATTACAAGTGACCCAGTTAGACAAGGGGATATTCATATCTCAGTCCAAATATGTGAGAGAGCTACTAAAGAAATTTTGGATGGAAGATTCAAATACTATAGGTACTCCCATGGTGATCAGATGCAAGCTAACAAAGAACGATGATTCTCTTAAAGAAAATCAAACAAGATACAGGTCAATGATCATTGGATTACTTTATTTAACTCAGAATAGACTAGATATTATGAATGCTATATGTACGGTTGCCAGATTTCAGGCTGATCCAAAAGAATCACATGTAACTATTGTTAAGAGGATCTTCAAATATCTGAAAGGAACAATTGACTTTGGACTTTGTTATCCAAAGGATGATGATCTCACTCTGAGTTCATATACTAATGCAGATTGGGATGGTGATGTATATGACATAAAAAGTACTAGTGGTGGTACATTCATCCTAGGGAAGAAGTTGGTGTCCTGGTTGAGCAAAGAGAAAAATTCCATTTCTCTATCTACTATTGAAGCAAAATACATTGCTGCTGCAAACAACTATACTCAAGTGATATGGATGAGATAGATGTTGAAAGATATCAGGGTGGTATATGAAGAGCCTATTGCCATATGTTGTGATAATTCAAGTGAAATAAATATTTCAAACAATCTATTACTGCACTCTAAGACTAAACATATATCAATCAAGTTTCATTTCTTGAGGGAGAAAGTGAATGAGAAAGAAGTCAAATTGGAATATGTACCTACCAAAGAATAGATTGTAGACATATTTACTAAACTGTTGCCAAAGGATAATTTTGAGTATCTCAGAGGAATGATAGGTGTGATTACCCCTCCTGATAAGAACTAGAAGATGCATTTACTTGCATCAATCTGTGAGCTACATTGCTATATTCTAATCTAGATTGATGTTTTTGTGGCTGATACTCAATGGGAGTAGTCATATGTGCAGATATGTGCTTCAGAGTGTGTATATGGAAAGGTCATGGTTACCTTTTCCATTGATGTCAAAGGGGGAGAAGTGCAATGTGAAAAATATTTCAAAGGAAAAGAGCTTGGTGGGGAGAAGTGCAGTTGAGAAGAAGAGTCAGTGTGTTGGGTTGATGGTATTTTTCACATCATGTGTTTCCATCAATGCCAAAGGGTGAGATTGTTGAATGTTGTGGATGTGTTGTTGATATGTGGTTGTCAGTCAACACTAGTAGCATTTGGTGTACTAGAGGCTATATATATTGAGGATATTGAGAAAATTGTAAAAGAAAGTGTTCCAGGTTCCCTGTGGAACTATCCAGATCTTGAAGGTGTCTTGTTCTTTACGTTGAAGTTCAACTGTTGTGGACTAGAGGGTTTTCTAATGAGTGTATCTAGATCATCTAGCGAAAGTTTTAGAGGTCCATGTATAGATTTGATCATGTTGTGTTCTGACAGTGTTTTTGTGGTCTCTATTAGTGTTCCTGAATGAAGTTTATGTGATTCTAGAAATCTCAATTTCTACGGATGTTTCTCTATTGTTTCTTGGTGTTCTTGGATGTTTCTAGATCACTGTCTATCTTTGTGGTACGTCCACATTGATCGATGTGCTTGTGGTCAGAAATTTTTCTTGTGTATGTTCATTTTTTGTTGTTCTTGGCTGACATGTTGATGGTACTGTGTTGTGGATTGTCAAGGTGAAATTAATTGAAGTGTTTTTGTGTTGGAGTTTTAAATTTGGGTCTCCACTATGCTATGGCCAACCTTGGTGGATTCGCGTTAAAATTTTATTTGTAAATTTGGGATGACATTGAAAATATATTTTATTTTCCTGTCCGACTAAGTTATTGATGAAATCTCATGTAGCATATATATAAGAGTGATTGTTTCATTGGTGTTGTGTGTTGGAAAAGTTTTGAGTGTGCTCTTGTGTTTGTATGTGTGAATATCAATCGATTACAGAGCAGAGTGTGAAGAAGGTTGAGTGCAGTGTGAATTAGTTTGTGAAGGATTTTTCTATGCTTAATTGGAACTATAATCAGGCTTGTGGAGAAGCTATTCTTTAAGTTCATACCCTCCAGATTTTAATCCTATTCTATATTGTTGGGTAGTCAGCCCCTTTTTTATTTGAGTAGTGTGCTTTAGGAAGTGTTCCTGAATGCATGTACATTCTGCTTATTATTACTCATTATACTTTTAATAGGGTATAATCTTGTGGACTAAAATCCATCATGGTTTTTCCCCTAACAGGGTTTCCACATAAAAAAATATTGGTGTTCTCTATCTCTCTGATGTGTTAATTATTTATGGTTAATTGCTTATTCATTAGATCTGAGATTAAGTTATGTAAAGTTTGAAAAGTTTATTATTCTATGACAACTAATTCACCCCCCTTCTTAGTTGTTTGTCCTTATTTTTCGAACAAATGTATCCTTCAAAACCATCCAATAGTCGCTCAAGGTCCATGTCTATGAAAGAAAGCATAAATAAATTGAGATAATCAATGTGCACTACCTCTCAAGTGATAAGTCGTTGAGTAGACCAAGAGTGAGGAATGAGAACACTCATCCAATATATGCAAGCCATCATGACTCCTCTAAGAGAAATATCCTCATAGGTCTCTATTAAACTCATGTCTAACCAAGGTGTAGGATCTTCAGAATTTCTATTGAAATCTCATCAAGAGTAACCATCTCAACAACAATTCTCTCATCTCATGAGAAATAAAACATCACCTCATTATCCATGTATCCATGAGCACCAACAAATAATCATCTAATTCTAAACTCTAAATGCATCACTGCTTTGTCATGAAGTTCTCAAGTATATGACTAATGTACCCAAAACATAAAGAATCACCAAACCACTTTCAAAATCTCCAATCATCTGAATCAGGAACTTATCATGACATCATGATCTCACCATCTCGCTTAGGATATCCCATTCTCCAAGTGAGCATACCATGGTCTCAAGAGTAATGGATCATGCCAAAACTCTAATACACAATCAAGAGTATATTATGACATAAAATAGCATACTCTAAACCATCATCACCTATAAAACACCACCAACACCTCAACTCAAAGACCACAAGAGTTCTCCATGGCTTTGAGATGTTACACATCCTTAAATACTTTTCACATGAAAATGTGAAGAAACCCTTTTGTAACAACATGATCTATGAGTCCCTTTGAAACATCTGCATCACTAAATAGGATCATTCACCACATAGCAATGAATGCATAGTCACTGCTAAAACTCTCACTAAACCATGGTACTGAGCTTTCCAATAACATGACACATCATCTCCCAAATCTGAAAATAATCTAGGTCCACACACCTCCAAGTGTCCTCCTAATCACACCAAGTGGAAACAAGATCTCCAAATCAAGGAAAACACGCAATGTTATAGGACCCCAACACCAACTATCCAAGTACTCGTGTATCATCCATTTTCTCATATCAAAGTAACCACATAAATGCATAAGTGACCATACATAAGGGAAACTAACAAGTCTACATTGGCACTGAATCAAACCTTGTGTGTGTATATAGATAGACCACATCCAAGTTATCCCACAAAAAAATTATGTAGGTAATGACAACCCACAACATTTCACAACTCGTAGATCCAATCAATTCAACATGCAAACCCAATTTCATGCTAGAAACTAAAAATCTAAGATCTCAAAGAGAATAACCATGTAGACAACATGACTCAAGGACCGACTCAATCCCAGCTTTGATTTGCAATCATGTCCACAACAAGCACCATAGTCAAGGAATCCATGAAGAATCACCATAGAAATGTTGAGTGAATAATCATGTACCAACACTCCCATTTAGAGAAAGAATCTCACCACCTCACACCATGCACAAAGCATACATGCGAAACTGCAACTATCTCATACAGTAACACCCCAAAAACCATGGTGTAGAAAATAACTTAACCACAACTCCACAAAATCCTAAGTTTTTCTTGATTGTGTACAACCTACAAAACCACTATATTTGAGAAACACCCATGTACATCCACACCCACTTCACATTTGGAAGAATCAAAAATTAGTAAAAGAACCATAACAGTTAAAATAGAATAATGGATTATCATTGATGAGCATAACCATAGATTTTTTTATGAAAAACTATAAAACCTTCAGATCCAAGGAGCATGAATCTAAGCCATGTAAGTACAAAGCATCCATAAAATGAAAAATAGTTTAGGAACTCTAGGGCCATTTCAAGCCAACTCCTTAAATATGTATCCAAGGGAGACAAGCTATTGTAGAAGCTTCTAGATCATCCAATGATCAACTCCATAGACTACATGTAATTAGGGTAACAAAAGTAGTGTCTTCCAATACCAAGAAAAATCACCCAACATAATCACATTAGTCCATAGCTGAAAAACAACCCAAGATTCTCCATATCACTAGGGGGCCTCTCCCACAGACACCTTATATGAAATCTTTATTGCAACACAACCACAAAGAAAAAAAACACACTCCATGCATCAAGATTATTTTGCTATCAACTAGGAGCTTTAGATCACATCATTTAAATATGACCAACTCCATTTTCTCTCTCTTCACCATCCTTCAAGTTATGTGTTGTCTCCTGAAACTAAGAAAAAGAAAAACTTCCACCCACCAAAGGATCAATCCTCAACTGATTCCTTTAGATTTACTGAAGCCTTCCAAGTTAAGAAATCTTTACAAAAGGAATACCCAAAACTAGGAATGCTAAGAATTCTTACATGTAAGCACATGCAAGTACATGTAGCACACGTGCAAGTACATGAAACTCACAAAAAAGAACATGGAAGAAACATGCAAGCACGTGCAAGCAACATGCAATCCCATGCAAGTACATGTAACAGACATGCAAGTACATGCAACTCACAAACCTGCACTTGCAAGTAAAAAGTGAATCTCATAAAAAATCTCTAATACCAATCTAAAGGAAAAACTGGTTCATCCTAAAGTGAACATCAAAAATCAATAGGTTCCTGTGATAAGTTGTGTTTCTTCAAAGAACCTCAAAAAACACATACTACTATGCCATAAATTGGAATCAAACATAGCTTTTTTCCCAACATTAATCCTTAGAGGAAATTTCATGCAATTTTAGATCTTGCAAGATCAATTAACAACATGCATTAAATAGATTCAATAAACATGGAAGATTAAAATAGAAGACATGAACACAAAGATTTACGTGGGGAAAACCCTTTTGAGTAAAAAATTCCCACACTCCAAAAGTATAGATCCATTATATTATTCAGCAAAAAAATTCATAGTTACAATACAATTGTAGGATCTAAGCCTTTACATGAAGAATTACATCCTATTCTATCTAGATTAAATTCGGTCGTGTAACCCCTATTAATTCAGTGTCTCTCACCTATCAGCTCTAACATTGTAAGAATATATATAGATCAGTAGTAGAGGCTCCTAGAAAATAATATTCCATCTCCATATCCTCTTAGATTAAAAATTTTCACTACAAGAGAAAATCCACAACTTCTAGCTCAACCTGCCAATCTATAACTAAAAAACTCAACATGCATGAGTTCTCATTCAACCTTCCAGTCACAAATTTAGCTTATCCTTATGCTAGGCATACCATCCCACATAGATACGA
Organism: Sequoia sempervirens; assembly: GCA_007258455.2. NCBI lineage: Eukaryota > Viridiplantae > Streptophyta > Pinopsida > Cupressales > Cupressaceae > Sequoia > Sequoia sempervirens. Next base: position 193,634,109 of record VDFB02075321.1, read on the forward strand.
GAAATCCTTATCTTGGGTGCCTAAGGATAATAAAACCAAAAAAATTCCTTTCCAACTCAATACCGAATTGGAAACTACTCAAACAAGACTCTTCAAACCTTCATAGGATCTTGTCAAATCAACTTTTGTCAAATTGGAAATATTTGACAATTCGACCCTATCAAATAGCATCTTCCAAGTGGGGTGCACAACTTCCTATAAAATAGGGATCACGCCATAGCAACAAGGGAGAATGCCACATGTCATGATTGTGGAACTTCTAAAAAAATTTCTCAAACTTTCTCCTAGAAGTTCATGACAAGTGGCTTCTTCCTCAGCTTCACTCAATTTTCTCCACAAAGATAGGAACTCCTTGAATGACTTGAATTACAAAGTCTACAACTTAGGATATCAATTAACTATGTAATATTCATCCAAAGTAAGCTCAATTAATAAAATTAATTAAATTCTAGGACTCAAAGGCTAAGACACCATAATCCCAACACAATGTCTTATCCATTAGGTGAAAAAATTAATAGCATCAAAAAGAAGGATCCAAACAAACAAAAAATAGGGTGAGAAAAGGGGAAGAAATACCTAAACTATCAATACAACAAAATTGCAATATGTATAGGGTAGGGGACACCTAACGTCAAAGGTTCTTAAAGTTACTCATGTGAATCCATTGATAGGTTGAGAGAACTATGACCCACTATGGAAAAGAGATACATTCTCATACAACACTTGCATACTCAAGAGCAATAAGTTATTCTAGATCAAACCCACATGATGAACAACTCTCGAGTGTATATTTTTGTAACCAAAAAGCCACTTTTCATCATACCTTTCTATCATCCCATGAATGTGAATTAGAAGATTTCTAGCTATGTCTCAATTTATCACTTCAAATAAACCAACATCAAGAATCATTGCTTTACTAACTAAAGTGAAGAATGAATGTAGCTAGTACGAATTTGGGTCAAGATCAATTTGTGACTATGAAGTATACATTTTGTTGTTGTCCTCAACTGATATGGGAACATTGTACCTTAACACCATTTCTATAAGACTTCTAGATATCCATTCAATAATTTCACCATCTTTTTTTGGCACAACCTATGAACTTCCAATCTCCTCGATTATCCCAAAGGAAGATGAAGTGTCTTTCTACAAAGGTTGGCCACAAGAGATTGTTAACTCATAATTTGGAGTATAAAAAAAAAATCTAAAATAGAAATGCTTTTTGCAAACTACTTCTACTATGTTTCTATTACTTTCCATGGTTGAATCTCCTTATTAGACTCTTCATCACTCCTCTCATAATCATTGCTAGTCATCATATTATCATGAGAAATAGAAACAAATATCTCCAAGTTTTCTTGCTTAGGATCATGAAATTCAAATAAAGGATTATCTCTGACTTTAAAATCCTTACTAAAACTTCCTGGAATGTATAAAGCATTAAAACTATGTGACAAATTTTCATAACTATCATTTCTATTCTTTCCTAATTGTTCACAAAACTTGATTGATGTTATGACCCTATTGATTGATTCATCATCATCAAAAGTGAATATTTCAAACTTTGGAAACATGGAGAGAACTTGGGTTATAGAATTAGATGATTTCTCAAGAGTTTTTCTTGCTAGGATGGAGGATACTCAGATGGAACAAGGCATTTCTCAAGGAGAATAATCTTCTTCCTCATCCAATCTATCATAATATTCTTCTTTATTTGTGTAATTTTTGACATGCACTTTACTCCCTTCATCAACAATGGACTTGGCTGAGTAATCTTCCTATCACAATAGGACTAGACTTGAACATGCATCTATACAAGATGAGAGTTTCATTTCACTTGATGCTTCATGACAAGTTTCTAGAGTGAATTTTTATTTCATGATATTCAAACTCAATATTGATCAAAATAACCAAAAAAAAAATCATCTTCTATTTTTTATGGTTTTTGATTTCTCGACTTTGAAGTCAGATACCTTTTTTTTCTTCAAGTGAAATTGGACTTCTAGATGAAGAGTAGCAATGAAGATAGTCAATAGGTTTTATTGATTGGGCTTGTTAGTACGAGGAATCCATTTTAGAAGCCAGGTGAATATGTCAATGAAATCTCTCATATTTTGATGTTCCCCCTTTCGTAAGAAAGTAGAGTACTTGTGTCAATGACTAGTCTAAACCTTGCAATAAACTTATCCCTTAATATGTTCTAGTTGGTGATGCACCAATCTTATAAATATTGAAACCAGCCTACTGCTTTACCAACTAGAGATTCTATGAAAAGTCTCATAAATACATCTTCCCTAGTAACACCTAAAATCCCACATTGAATGGTGAAAGATTGAATGTGATTTTCTAGATTTTGTGCATCTTCTTTGGTAAAAACTTTAGGAAATATTTTTTGGATCCTACGAGTAATGCTAAGTACTGAGATAAAGATAGAGGCTAAAAAGGAGTCCCCCATGGTTGTGATGAGACTAAATCCATCTTGTACACCAAAATAATTCCTACTAAAGAAACAAAAAAATCTTAAAACATAGAGTCACAAAACTCCATTTGAGAGGGGTTAATTTCTTTCCTACTTCCAAACTCCTTCATGAGTCAATTTCTTGGTGGTGTGTTAGGGTCTAGAGGATGATTTTGGTTACATTTTGCATTAGGTTAGTGGTAGGGATTTAACAAAATTAATATTCTTGAAAATCCCTTAACCACTCTTTCAACGAGTTGTTGAGCTAATTCATCTTCTTCTTCAAGGACAAAGTTTACTCTCATGTATTCCTTAGCTTTCCATTTGTATCTCCAGGCTAAGATATTTAGTTGGGAGATAATGTCTTATTATTCTATAGTGACCCAATCTATGTTTGGATATAACATAGAAAAAAATTTCTCATGTGATAAAACAATCTTTATTCATAGCAAGGAAACTTTCTTGATTTTCTCTTTTGTTATTCCTAGCAGAGTCACCAAAAATCTGTTGGTTGATAGAATGGTTTTTTTAAAGATTAATTTAGCTTGACTCCATAATGTTCAAAATAAAAAATAAATAGAAACAACAATTGGAGAGATCACCATTTCATTAGTGATATTCCTCTGAATTTTGTTTGAGGTTCAACTCCCTTGTAAGATATAATTTTGGTTTTTTTATTTTAAATAAAATAGGTATACTTCTGACCATAAAGTAGGAAAGGCAGACTAACACTTGCCAATAGACACAATGCAGATGTGTTTGGATTCACTTGAAAATATTTAACTAAAACTAAAAATATGTATGTGTCACCAATATCAAAACTCAAGGATTGGATTACTAATAACAAATAATAGACTCGACACAATATAATTTCATCATTTTACTAAAGAATAATGAATGAAACACCAAAGACGACAACATCCACAAAGAGAAGTAATATTCCAACACTTATCAAAGCTCAAAGATTCGTTCATAAATAATAAGTATTGCATTCAAATTCATTGCTCAAAGACAGAAATTTGATGCAATTCTAGAGGAAGAAAATCACAAAGTCAATCTCATTTGAAAAAACTCAAACAAATCTTCTCATGTCTTTTCAACTAGGACTCAATTCTTCTTCATAAAACCATTGTTTCAAACACTCAAACTGCAAAAAAGGCCCAAAACCATTCATAGATCCCTCAAAATACTCTTAACAGCATCTAAGGACTATTTCAAAACCAAATCCCAACTTAGACATCTCAAACTCAAAACCCTTCGATGTAGTTTGTTCAAAATAAGCATATATGCCCATTGAGATCACATAACTACCAACTCCAAATTTCCAAGCCTAAATTCATTCACCAATAGTACCAACATGTATAAAAGTATCTACAAAAAAAAATAAGAGCTTTCCCAAATCTGTATTCAAGTTATTTGACCAATCCCTTATTCAAAACCTTCAATCTTGACCCCAAAAAAGACTAAGACAATTCTGCCCCAAATAGGACAGTCATTAAATGATCTCAAAAGATTATAAATATACCAATCCCCCTCTTAAAATGGATTCAACATGTTCCAAACACATTTAACAAACAAAAATAACACATGAAGAGCTTAAAAACCATGAGAAAAATTCAATAAGGCTTCACTGTACACTGGTTTTTGACAGATTTTCCATAAAATATAGACCTAGGGCATCCTCAACTCCATAGCTAACCTTTTCCTTTCGGTATGAAACTTTGAGAAATGAAAGAGTACACAAAAATAGACCTTCTTACAAAATTTCAAGTGATTCCATAAATTATAATAAGAGATACAACATTTTCTTTGCTTCTGGTTACTCTAAACAAGGGTTTTAACCCGTTTTCAAAAATAAGCCATATCTTTCTTAAAATAGCATGGATTTGAATGAAAAAAATGGATATTAAAGTAGACTCATAGATTTATCATTCCAAACACTTCCTCTTGAGAAAAAGATAGTACTAAGTAGTACAGGAGGCTAAAACTTAGAGAAACCAGTAAAATATAGATTTTTCATATGCAAAACTAGGCTTTTCATATTTATCTTCATGATTTACATCCCTCACCACCTTCCAATAATGGATTAAGACTATTTATGCCTTTTCACATTTTCCCTATTTATTCCAACTGATTTTTCCAACTACCCAACCAACTTGACCTTCCATCTTCCTTATTTTGCAATTTTCCAATTTTGCACTTTTACCTTAACAACAACTGGATTTGGAATTTTTCCAACATTGCCTTTATGACAAATAGAAGTGGGTCAGCTTCTTGAAGATGGGATGTGCAAAGAATACTTCACCTTTGGAGCTTTTTTACTCAAATGTCTTTGGACCGACTAAGGTAACCTCTCTTGGAGGGGCTAACTATTTTGTAACTTTCCTTGATGACTAGACTAGGAAGGTTTTGATTTTTATGCTTAATAGGAAATCTGAAGTCTTTGGTAAATTCAAATTTTTTAAAGCTTTAGTTGAAAATCAAAGTGGGCATAACATCAAATGTTTGCAAATGGATAATGGTGGTGAATATTGTTCAATATAATTTGATAATTTTTGTGCTGACAATCATATTCGAAGAATAAAAATTGTTCCTTTACACCTCAAGAAAATGGGGTTGTCGAGAGGTTAAATAGAACAATTTTGGAGAAAGCACACTGTATGCTTTCCAATGCTAGATTAGGAAAATAGAACCGGGAATTTGTTGCAGGAGCACCTGATGGACTATATGCCTCCATGAGGCCAATATGTAAAAAATGTTTGAATATTTCTTAGAGGTCATTTAATAAGGTCATTCAAGACCATTACAATGTGTTTGAGTCATTTGAAGGGTGTTTAGGTAGGTTGTAAGGTCAATGTATCCCATTTGCAAAAAAAATGAAATTATTGTCAAAAGAGGTCTATAATATTGTTTTGGTGGTTTGATATTAGAATAAGGTCTTGGTGGACCCTTTCATCATGTAATTAGTCAATTTAGTGGTCTAGATACGTTGGAAAATTGCAAAGAAAAGCAAAATCTTGTTGTTAAGGAAAAAGTGCAAAATTGGAAAATTGCAAAATAAGGAAGATGGAAGGTCAAGTTTGTTGGGTAGTTAGAAAAATCAGTTGGAATACATAGGGAAAAATGTGAAAATGCATAAATAGTCTTAATCCATTGTTGGAAGGTGGTGAGGGATGTAAATCATGAAGATAAATATGAAAAGCTTAGTTTTGCATATGAAAATTTTGTATTTTACTAGTTTTTATGAGTTTTAGCCTCCTGTACGGCTATGTACTATCTTGTTCTCAAGGGGAGTCATTTGGAATGATAAAGCTATGATTCTACTTTAATATCCATTTTTTTTCATTCAAATCCATGTTGTTTTAAGAAAGATATGGTTTATTTTATGAAAACAGGTTAAAACCCTTATTTAGGGTAACCAAAACCAAAGAAAATGTTGTATCTCTTATTCTAATCAATGGAATCACTTGAAATTTTGTAAGGTCTTTTTTTGTGTAATATTTCATTTCTCAAAGTTTCAAACTGAAAGGAAAAGTTTAGCTATGGAGTTGAGGATTCCCTTGGTTTGTATTTTATGGAAAATCTATCAAAAACCAATGTACACTGAAGCCTTATTGAGTTTTGCTTGTGGTTTTTAAGCTCTCCATGTGTTATTTTTGTTTGGTAAAGGTGTTTGGAACATGGTGAATCCATTTTAAGAGTGGGATTGGTATATTTATTAGTTTTTTAGATCATTTAATGACTGTCCTGTTTGGGGCATAATTGTCTGTCTTCTTTGGGGTCAAGATTGAAGGCTTTGAATAAGGGATTGGTCAAATAACTTGAATACAGATTTGGGAAAGCTCTTTTTTTTTACAGAAAATTTTATACATGTTGGTGCTATTGGTGAATGAATTTGGGCTTGGAAATATGGATTTGGTAGTTATGTGATCTCAATGGGCATATATTGTGATTTTGAACAAACTACATTGAAGGGTTTTGAGTTTGAGATGTCTTAGATGGGATTTGGTTTTGAAACAGTCCTTAGATGTTGTTAAGAGTATTTTGAGGGATCTATGAATGGTTTTGGGACTTGTTTGTAGTTTAAGTGTTTGAAACAATGGTTGTGTCAAGAAGAATTGAGTCCTAGTTGAAAGGACATGAGTAGATTTGTTTGAGTTTTGTCAAATGAGTTTGAGTTTGTGATTTTCTTTCTCTAGCATTGCATCAAACTTCTTCAAAAAACAAACAAAATTGCAAAAAATGATCCCTTTTGATCGATTCTCACTCTTGCATCAAAGTGCAATGGGGATAAAAAATTTGGACTATTCAAATGCTCGTGAATAACATAATTATAGTTTTTACATCATAGTAGTCATCAAGTTCTTGAAAAATGAATCTCTTGGATAGTTATAACCATTAATTTTACCGAATTAATGTTTTGTGAATGATTATTCAATTTTCTCCCAAACAAACCAAATGAGCATGTATGGCTATTTTAAGGAATGATATAATTTCATTTGCATATATATATTTTATTTAGACAAGCGATTGCATCACTACTCTTGATATGTAAGCCTCATGGCTTCTTACTTGTGTGAATAGTCTACAACTTTCTTAATTCTACATTTAATGACATACCCACAAGAGATCATACTTGTGTAGATTGTTTAAATAAAGATATTTTACCTGATGCTAAAGTGCATATAGCTAACATAACATTACATCACTGGTATGCTCATTAAATTTAAGAAATTTGGTGATGTCCTTACACCATTAATTGATCTCAAGTGAACCTCCTTCAACTTACTCCTTTTTCTCTAAATTGAATAAAAGCACTCTCATTCTTCGCATAACAACTTTTGTTTCAAGATGTCAAGCACCTCAAACGATTCCACCTCTAAGAGTGATTTTATGATTATTGAACATGTGGAATGTAGTTCAGTGAGGAGGATAGTAGCAAACCAGCTCAAGGAGATTTTTTTGATACATAATGATATGGAGGAAGGTGTAATCAAGAAGATAATTGGAGAAAATTTCCATTCCTAGGCTCATGTGCATAACTCTACCATGCTAGAGCATTTTCTATATAATGTCATCCAAACTTCAGAAAAATTAGAATGGGGAGCTAAAACTATGGAATGCTTGATGAGGTCATCTTATCTAGCATGAGTTGAATATGCTTTGGGTAATCTCAATGAGTACTCACATGTGGGCCTGGTAGGAGATCTTGTTTGTATTGCCACTAATCTGAGGAATGAACAAGCTAATAAATTTGTTGCTTTCCTTCATGCCAAACTAGAGATGAATATGATGGAAACCTTTGCTCACTTTGTGGAGTTCAATGAAAACCTCTTCTTAGTAGCACAGATTGAAAGTCTCAAGGAGATGGTGGAGGGAATCTATATTTTGAATTTCACTCTTTGTGTTTGAGAATGTACTATAAATACCCCCTTTTTTATGTAATACAACACTATATATATATATATATATATATATATATATGTATATATATATGTATATATATATATGTGTGTGTGTGTGTGTGTGTATGTATATATATAATTTTTGCATTCAATCTATCTCATGCGATGTGATGATCTTGAAGTTATTTATTTCAAATCCATGTTTTTCTATTTTTGTAATCTACAATAAATTTTGATGACTTTTGATTTATCTAAATATTCTCTCTATAATGAATTTTAATTTTGGTGTTGTAGGATAAAAGATTATCATCACTAGGGTTTAGGACCTAGGACAACAAACTTTCTATACTCCACACCCTAGGAAACCCTATTGTCAAATCTCTTCCCCCTTTCTACATTGTAGTAAGATCTCTAGGGAATCCTTGAATGTGGAGTATAGAAAGTATGTTTTCCTAGGTCCTAAACCCTAGCGATGGTAATTTTCTATCTTACAGTACGAAAATTAAAATGTATCATTGAGAGAATATTTATCTCAATCAAAAGTCATCCAAATTTATTATAGATTATGAAAATAGAAATAATGCATCACAACATTTCTAAGCCTCCACAAGTTTCCAAGTGTGTGCCTCTAATTTTACAGCTTTTGTTCTAATTTATATGCATTTCTAGGTCATTCATTCAAGTTAGATGCATCACTAGGTTTGAACATTAGGTCTTTCATTTCATTAGTCTTTCTAGGCCCTAGCTTGGTGGTGAAGCCCTCTTGTTATCATTAATTCATAAACTATACCCTAGGATACCCTATTGTAAGATATCTTCCCCCTTTCTACATTGGATTGAGATCTCTAGGGCATCCTTGAGTGTGGAGTATAGAAAGTTATGCCTCGTGATCTTTCATACAAACTTATTTTAGGCAGACCATGGATTCATGTAATGAATGGAGTGCCTTCTACTCTTCATTCTATAATGAAGTATGTCTACAACAACAAAGTGTACACACTTGAAGCTGACCCTAACAAAAAAAATTGTTTGAACATTGAGAAAAACAAGGAAAATCCTTTGAAAACATTGACATCAAATACACAAATAGAGCCCATGCAAGAACAAAAAAATTATAGATGTCATAAACCCTTCACAATAATATTTCTAGATGATTTGGGATCATTGAATTTCAAACCAACATTCATTGGAGAATACAAGATTATAAACAAAGACTAAAAAGGGAAAAGAAAAAGTAGTAATGTCAACACAAAATTTGGAAGACCCTTCGAAAGCATCCACCTCAACCACTTTAGAAAAAAAGAAAAAAAATTACACAAAAAACTTTGATGAACTTAATCATGAACAACCATGTAATCCCTTTGACAAAATTAATCATGAACAACCACCTAATCCAAAAGAAATAAAAAATATTTATGGAAAAGGTTATGAAATGATGAAACAACTTGGTTATAGTGGAAAAGGATGTGGTGCTAGAGAAAAAGGTATTTGTGTCCCTATAGAGCCTCACATGCAAGAAAATACTAGTGGTCTTGTTTATTGTCCTTTGAAAGAAACAAACAAGCCTTCACTTAATATCAACAATATTACAAAACATCCTTCTAATCCAACTTTAATATTAGTGCATCTTAAACTAATAGACACTAGTAGTCTTGTTTGTTATCCTTTGCAAGAATTAAAACAAACAAAGAAATCTTTGCTTAATGTCAATGTCCTATCGCAAAACACTAATGATTTGAATTTGTTATATTTTGCATCCTCCTTTCAAGGAGAGAACAAAATCTTGCAATCTAAAGATTCTTGCACAAGTATGACACCTTGTACTAAGCAAGAGATATCTTTGTTGCAAAATAATGAAACATTATCTACTTTTGATCAAGAGAGTATCTTATTGAGACTCCTCCAAGATAGTTTGATATCCCTCCCTCAAATAACAAGAAAGAAATTTTACTACAAGAGTTCATTTTGCACATATCATAGATGGTCATGATACTAATGAATGTAAGGATTTTTGTAATAGAATTCAAAATCTTAAGGAATATGGTGCTCGTCCTTGTGTTGAGGCACCTATTTCTTCTAATTGACATTTATTTTCATCCTATTCAACTCATCCTTATCCTACACTAAGTGGGGGCAAGGGGTTAGGTATCCTTGTCCTCGTATGTCACTTGTCATTATCTCTTTGGCTAGTTGACTTCCTTTCATGTACATATAAGATAAAGCATGGGATGTGGATGACATGCCTTAAGTGGGCTAGTAGGTGACATACTATCTTTTAGGGGCAACCCCTTTTCACATGGCATAGCTTATTGGAAACATATGACTTTGCATAGGGATTTTTGAATAAGCTCTCATGTCTTCTTCTACTTTAAAGCAATTGCTCACAATAATCATGTTAGCAACTACTTTAAAGTGGAGGTATACATTGACACTCATGTTTCAATGTGCAATTTTCGTTATTCTTGTCATGTGTCCTTTTCTTGGTGGTGTCATTAGGCTTGATTTCCTCTAAGAGAATGATATTTCTTTGACTTGTCCTCTCTTAGAGACATTAAGAAAAATGTTTCCTAAGAAGAGACCTTACATGAACTAAGAAAAATCCCTTTTAACCTACCTTACACTATTTCACATTTACAAAATTGGTTATATGACCTTGCATGCCTATGGTGCCATCTTGTTTGTTCATGAGTTCCAAGCATATGAAGTTTTGTTGCCTCATGTAGCTCAAAGTTCATTGTTTGTTCATGAGCTCCAAGTATACGAATTTTTTCTTGTCTCATGAAGCTCAAAGTTCATTATTATGTGGCACCTTGTCAAAGTTATTAGGAGGTATAGCTTTGGGATGGTTAACGTATGATGAGAAGCCTAAATGTGGGCATGAATTTCTCATTATATGGTGGGAAGCTGACACAGAGGCATGACTTTCTCACTAAGCCACCCTTTTTGGATACTCACCCAATAGACAACCCAATGTTTCATTGCCTCAAAGTGAGCATGCATTTTTTAGAAAAATATCTTAGATCTGATCCACATTGTGTTAGACGAATGGTTGAGGCTTGATCCACATATTTCTATTTTTACTTTTTTATGTTTTTCTTTATCATTGGCATTACATGTTTGTGTATCTTGATGCTTCATATTATACACCTTGTTTGTGTCCATTTTTGATGATGTTGGTTTGACGTAGGATCTTGGATCTTGGGGGCTTGACCACTCCCTTGATATTTGTCATCCTAGACCATTCACATTGGTATAGGTGGAACCCTCTTGAATGTTTACTTTAGTGTGAGTTTGAAGCAAGTTCCTCCTCTAACTAAAGTGGGGGCTAAATGTGGAAATGGAAAAATTATGCCTTTTCCTTGCTTGATTAGGATGAATTAATGATAAATTGGACTTGATATCACCTTGATCTAGTGTTGTAATGTGTTTTACACATTCACATTAGGGCTTGGGCCCTTTTTAAGCTAAATAAACATAACTTTTCCTTAATTTAGTGTTGTAAAGTGTATTTATTTACACCTTCACATTAAATTTTGGAGGCTTATAAACTAAATGGGCCTAATCTAGTGTTGTAATTTTTTTTACACATTCACATGAGATTCAAGGCCCTTTTAAGCTAAATAGACCTAATTTTTCCTTAATTTAATGTTGTAAAGTATATTTATTTACACTTTCACATTGTGTTTTGTGCCCTCTTGTATTTATACTTAATATCATGATTAATAGGCCCCTAATACCCTATATTGTGCATCCCAATGCATATTTCAATCAAAATACTGACAATTTGATCAATAAATAAAATTAATTTCTTCACTCCCTGACACTTTCTCTCTCTAAAAATTCCATGTGGGACCCATATGCCACATATGGCATATGAGTCTCATTTGGCATTTTTTTAGGGTTTTGAGTGAGAAATTTAGGTTTTAAGTTCAAATTTCATGAATTTCATCCTATGGGATCTAATTAATGGAATATTAGATGGACTGCCTACATAAATGAGGCCTCAAATCATAATTTCATATAAGCATTCATGATATCAATTCAAGCACTCAAGAGTTAGGTATTCTAAGACTTTACAAGATCATCAAGAGAGCATCAAGATCATTTCTAAGGCATTCAAGGGAAGATTCTTCATCATTTTTTGCAGCAATTTAACATCCATCATCATGTCAAGGTTATTAAACATCAAGCATGTTATTGAGCTAGTGTTGTGATGTTGCATTCAAGATCCAAGGTCAAGCATTGTTCTACACTTATCTCAGGGTCTAGATCTACATCCTTCATGGAAATTTCATGTTAGATTGTTGATTTGTATTACACAACATGAAGCAAGGTATCATTTCTCATGTTTCACGTTTCATGTGCATCTTTCATTATTTCATCATTTGGTTTAATTACCTAAAAGGGGTTTGACCTAGGAAAACCTCCATCCTCTAACAAACAACAAATCTTTCTTCTCTTTGATGTGTGATTACAGATCTAGGTGTATTGGAGCTCAAATATACCTTGAAGATTAGGTTACAATCTTGGAGAAAGTTTTTGAAGTTGTCCCCTCATTTGCAAGGTTGTCATCTTCACTAAAAATTCATCTACAAGTTTCAAATCAGGGTTTCAAATCAAGAAACAAAGTGTGGTAGAGAGAGAAGATATTGAAGAGTAGAATCAGATCTTAACCTTTCACAAAAGAACACTTGTATTGATACACCACCTTGGGTATATGATTCCTAGTATAGTTAATTTTTAGGGTTTCAAAAGATTCAGAACAAGCATTTTTAGATTCTTGTTTTGGTGCAGAAAACTCAGTCTGGGACTAAATCGCCTAGACTAGCATGAGTCCTAGTAGGCCTGAAAATAAGCATTTCCAACATTTTCAATTCTCATTCAATCCTCCACAAGTTTCTAGGTACATTACTCTAATTTTATAGCTTTTTATTCTGATTTATATGCATTTCTAGGTCATTCATTCAAGTTACATACATCACTAGGTTTGAACATTAGATCTTGCATTTCATTAGTATTTTCAAGCCCTATCTTGGTGGTGAAACCCTCTTGTTATCATTAATTCATAAACTATACCATAGGATACCCTATTGTTAGATCTCTTCCCCCTTTCTACATTGGATTGAGATCCTTGGGGAATCCTTGAATGTGGAGTATAGAAAGTTTGTTGTCCAAGGTCCTAAACCCTAGTGATGATAATTTTCTATCCTATAGGTGCTACCATCTTTCATTGAATGATTCTTTCAATCATGAGGAGACTATTTAAACAACATTGATGAATCAATGTCAGGCCTAGGTGATGGTTTTTGGAATCTCATCGTAGTTTGACATAGTTTTGAAAGCATTCCTATTTTCCACCTTACAAAATTCTCTCAAGGCTTGGTCTAAAGTTGTTTGAGGCTTTTTTTGAAAGAGCCCTAGGTAATGAAAAAACACTTAGTCCTTTGGAGGAGTATTTTCCTTCGGGTCCATAGAATAGGTTTTTGAAACCCTATCAAGAATTGATAAAGATTTTGAAACCTTACAAGATCCTCAAATTAGAATCAATCTTTACTTAAATTTTCTTCCTTCGGTTGGTGTATGCTGAGGTTCTAAAAACTACTTCGGGTCTCGACACATTTTCCAAAACTTCACAAAAGCTAATTCAAATAAAAACTTAAGTTCAATCTTAGAATATTCAATAGAAAAAAGGTTGTGACAATTCTATTGATGCCCACATTATTTTCAAAAAATGATTAAAAAGGTGATAACTTTAACATGGCTAAACTTTTTTAAGGGTGGACATGGTTTTGGAGAGTACAACCAAGACTATGGTAACAACCATAAACCTTATCTCTAAACCCTAGGCATTAAAGCCTATAAGCTCAACCCTCAACCCTCAACCCTCAACCCTATACCATATACCCTCTTAACACTAAACCCTATCCCTCAACCTTAGACCCTAAGGCCTATATAATAAACCCTCAACCATATACACTCAACCCTAAACCTTATATCATATAACCTCTACCCTAAACCATATCCCTCAAACCTAGGGCCTAAATCCTATTGGATTCACCCTTCACCATATAAATGATATAACCTCAACCCTATAAAATATATCATATACCCTCAACTCTAAACACTACACTCAACCCTGGGTCATAAAACCTATACACTCTACCCTAAACCTTATACCTTTGACCCACAAGGTTCCTATACCCTTAAACCTAAACCTTATAACCTAATCTTATACTCTCAACCCTAAACCCTATACCCTATATCATCAATCGTAAACCCTACACCCTACAACCTAAACCCTAATACATAAACCTTATACCCTATATGTTAAACCCTAAAACCTAACATTAATAATTTAACACTAAAACCTACATAGTTAGATTTAATCCCTAAACCCTCAACTCTCAACTCTCCATCATAAACCATCAAGAACATGATTCTTAAAAATATGTAGAGAGAGTTAGAGACTAGGGTGGAGGGAGAGAGATTTGGATAGATAGATTTAAGAACATGATGCTTTTGGTGTAGGTCAAAACAAACTCGCCTTTGGCATAACGCCAATATATTATACAACTCTATAAGGCTACCTATAAAATGTAGTGAGTTCATCAAAGTCTAAATATATATAGTGTTTATCAATTCATTATAAAGAGAAAAAAACAATAGATTATTACGAAGGTGATCCACTAAAGAGGACTAATTTAATCCAAACAATTTTACTACGAAAGGAGTATTATTATTATTTTTACATAAGTGGACAACTTTACTCTATAATAGAACTAATAGTCTTAAAATCCTCCTATTGCAAAAATGAAAGTTAGTTGAACATATACTTATAATTCTTATATTAACTGTTTACTATCTTGTTTGATTTATGATTTAATATTGGCAATATATTATTGAAGTGAGAAAGTAACAATAGATTTTAGATATCAGTAGTGGTACTTAAACATAAAATTGAGATTGTGTTGATCTGCCTTTGCGTACATAAATACATAGTTTCCCAATTTTAAATTTAAACTATATATTGTAATTCCCACTATACTTGATTAATGGAAATATTTATTAAACAAAAATGATAAATAAATAAATAGAATTTTTATTGAAGCTACATTAAGAATTGAAGTTCATATTAATTTCCTCTAAAATAAGATACTCAGTGATTTTAGTTTTATCCCCTCTTTAATAATTTAATTTTCTCTACATGATTCATGAACCAACAATTTATTTATTTACCTCTAATTTTATAAAACATGTACGTGTTTTTTCTTGCAAAAAACACATATGCATTTTGGCTTGGAGAAAACACATATGCATTTTTTATTTTACAAAACATGTACACATTTTGGCTTGCACAAAAAATGTATGTGATTTGGCTTGCACAAAAAATGTATGTGATTTGGCTTGCACAAAAAATATATGGATTTGGCTTGCACAAAAAATGTATGTTTTTTGTCTTGCACAAAACACATACGCATTTTTTCTTTCATAAAACGTGTACATGTTTTGGATTGTACTTAGGCTTGGATGATAAGTGTTAGGCTTGGATGGTTCATTTTCCTCATTTACACATGATTTTTTGCTCCATTCTAATTTCTCAAGTTGCTCATCATAAATTTTACACATTATAAATCAAATCTTAGTAAAATTACCACCATAATTTTACAGATCTTCTAAGATTTGTAACCATATATTTTTTTTTACATTTGAACTACATTAACACCTTCATTTTTAATTTCTTTCACTAATGTTTCTATATTTATTAGAGACATATGCATTTTCTTTTTTTAATAGCTTTTGACCTACTTGTCCAAATTTGGAAAACAATATATAATATTGTTCTACACTCCATTCTTTATACATTGGGATTTTTTTGTATTTTCACTTATTTTGGTGCAAGTTATGTGATGTGCACACTTGGTGATACAATTTTCAGCATTAATCCACTATGAAAAATCATAAAAAGTTACTCAATAAAAAATTACAAAAAAATATACTTCTAATACTCACTCTTAACTATATTTCTACAAATAGGTTTTTGAAAATAATAAATAAAACTAAAAAAATTGAGGGGTGTACACTAGAAACTATGTTATGTTTTTCTAAGAAAACATGAACAATTTTTTGTGCATGAAGCATTTAATCCTCCTCTTACTCTTATCTATTTTTGAAAATCATTAGTAGTTTAGAAACTAGATTTAGAGTACTACAATTTTTTATTCTTTTGGTATCCTAAAATTTTGAGTGCATGAATCTCAAATTACTCCTCCAAGCTCGGGTTTAGCTAATTTTAGAATAAAAGTGAACACTTTTGACCCCCTTTTTTTGCACTTACCCCAATGCTTAAATTTTTTTCCTTTTATCTATGTCAAATAGTGGCATTAATGCTAATGCATTCAACTTAATATTTTAATTCAAAATGGTGATATTTTTTAATTCATGGTTAAAGTCTTTTAGCTTATCTATGAGAACATTGTGATGTGTTTTATAGAACCTTTATTGGGATAGGAACCTACAATAGGAATCTATGGACTCTTGACCTTAGAAGTTGTTGAGAGTATTGATTTCAATAAAAAAAATTGTGTTTTATTGTATTTCTTAGGAATATATTTGAAAATGAAAATACTATATGAAATTATATAATTATTATAAGGCTTTGACCCTCAAAATCATGTTACAGACTAGAAATCCTTATTTATATTTTTTCGTATATTGAGTTAGATATTTTCAAAGTTAAAGTAGTAAGATCTGTTTATACTCATATAAGTATATAAGACATATTCAAATAAATATGGAGATATTCCTATGTTTATTTTGTTATTTCGAATAAGAGAGTTCATCTTTGATGAAGCAATAGAATGCCTATTTAAATGAGTGTACACACATATATAAATTTTTATGTGTATGCATATATATAAGTGTATGCAATTAAGAATCTATCAGTTGAACATGTTTCATATGAACAAGAATGTTGAACACCCAAAATAATGAGAGGGGGGTTGAATCAACATTCTCTAAAACCACTTAAAAATGCATTCAATACATTTCACTCAACTTACAGAAATAGAGAGAGACAATTAAAGCATGCATCACATCACATAACACAAGAATGACATATTTACGTGGAAAAGAAAAGGAGGTAAAACCACAGTGAGGATTAGCTCATAATTGGTTATAAGATATTATAGAAAGGCTCACTACTAGGTGGACTCACTATTCAGAGGACTCAATCCCCAGAGAATAAGAGAGAAAGAAGAAAGGGTGTCTCACTACCAAGACTTGAATTGATACAATGCATCTACAATATGTTAGAGTCAGTTCCATTGAAGCTCAATATACTGACTTAACATACTTCATGTTTCTCAACATTACACCCACTTTTCTTTTCTTTGCATCACATTCACATAATCTAATTAGGAATTCACACTACAATTTCTCAACAACACACACATAATATCTAGAACACAAAAATGAACTTACATTTATATGCATTACATCCACAGACACCTACAACATTAATTGGGTCAGCCTAATTAGATGAAACACGTAATACATCAACCTGTCTGCTCAAGATCCAACCATACACAACTTGGGGGATAAAGAAAAACTTGTAACACATCAAAATAGGTTGAAAGGGACCTATAATAGCTCTTATAAGTCTGATCAAAATGTTTTTAAACTCTACATGACTACAAACCCTTTTAGGTTGACATTGATGGTGAAGAAATAATAAGATAACCAACTATTCATACGTTGCTTGACATGAGAACCTCTAAAACACTTGCCACTTGAACCTCTCATACTTATGACACCTATAAGCACTCCCACAAAACCACATAACCAAATATTCTTCCACAGTGGAATGCAGAGCATTCAAATTATGTACTATACATTAGTAACACTGTCACTGTCAAGTCCAATACTCTGTCATCATTATCTTTGATACCAGACAACATAAGGGTGAAATCACAATACTATGTCTCACTTTTTGCCTAATATGGACATTTACATCAGTATTTTTAACCGATTCTTCATCTTTTTTTAAATAAATCACGAATATTTCAACATCTCCTTTAATAACTAGTTTTAAACAAAAAACAACATTTTCAAAATGTAATGTTTGTGTCATACAACATAACTTTTTCTCCATAAAGGATTAAATTCTAATTTTTGAAATATAGATTCTCAACATCAATATATAGGGAAAGGATATTTTTTTCATAATTTTTTGTTGCATTTTTTTCTTAAATTACTTTTGTAGGTCATTGCAACTATAATTTGGACATACGTGTGTTGTACAACCTAAATTTTTGTATATATATCAAAATATATTTTTTATTTTTTGGGTGAAAAAAGGACATCAATACCTAGGGAAAGGGTATTTTTAGAATTTTTTTACAATGGTTTACTATTTTTCCACCTTTTCACAACAAAGAGCTTGATGTCTAGAGAAAAACCTATGTTTAGTAAAAATTGAAAATTAAATACATGATAAAATGAAAATATATCAAATCTATGCTTTTGGAAATCTCATTTCGAGGGATACCATCTTGCAAAATATAAATTTTAAATGACATTTTTTAATCCCTCAAAAGGTAAAGATAAAGTTGATTTTTGCTAGCATTTCGATAGGTGCAAAGGAGACTCCATTTTGGGTATGATTTAATACTAGAGGAGTTCTATCCAAGGGGGTTTTATCTAAGGGGATTTTATCTATCCCTCTTCAATTAAAACCCTTTAGATGGAGCCTCTCATGACTTAAATCATTTTTTTTTCTAAAAATAGCGATTTCAAGAAAAAAGAATGTCCCAAAAGTGAGACACACTATTATGGCAGCACCCATAAAGATATGAAACTTTGGATTTAGATTCATCTAATATACTTAGAACTGCATAACCTGATTCTTGATGGTGGAATAATGTGGACCTCAAAACTAGTTCACTATACACTGAAAACTATATTTTGGGACTTAGGAAGATAACCAAAACATCTATTCTACTCCAGATCAAAAATCTTGCACATGTATAATGGATTGCACAACAATAACTCACACTCATCAAATATTTTTACATCAATGTGTACATCAATGACAACACCATATATGCTCATGCTCATGCTTCCAAAAATATCATCAATAACAAACAAGCTTCCAACAATATCCCGCTTTTTCAGTAATGGCAACATGCCCAAAAAAATTCTCCAAATATTCTCCAAAATACTCTCCAACCAACTATTTTCTCAACTACTCTCCCCCTTTGACATCAATTGCAAAGGGTGCACTATTCAATCATACATACTCCCCCTAACTTATATATGCACATGAGAGGAACTCCCCCTAGTAATGTTATCCATCAAACTGACCAAAACTTGTATTACTATAATATCCACTATCTTCCACATATATACAATAACATATGAAATTACATAAATAGAATAGAAAATGTACATAATCAACTAGAAGAATGAAAAATTATTTTGTATGACACCTTCAATTTTGCAAGGTTTGTAAGGAAAGCAGAGGTGCGAAAAACACTTTCCTAACGTCAAATCCATAGGGAAGAATGCAATGCAGGAATTTTAATTTTCAAATTACAATCTAATTAAGACACAGATGAAAGATTTTCAAAAATAGAACAAATACACAAAGACAAATGAACAACATTTTTACGTGGGAAAACCCTATCGGGAAAAAACCCACCACACCAAGCTGAATCTCTTTGTATTACAGTAACAAACAATTACATACAAAATAGAGATACAACTCTCTAGCATTAGTCACATTAGCTTTTCTCACTGTTCATCAGTTATAGAAAATGCTCTCATCAAATCTGATTCAACTCACTACAAAATTCTTATCACATTCTAATTTTATCCTCTTGTTGATCCTTATCCGCCAATGCTCCATCGAAGAAAGTTTCCATGCCTTTTCAGATTTTTCCTTGCATGCAGTTTTTCTCCAGCGTTGCAACTGATACAAAAATCCAACCATCATCCATTTGAAATACGCTTCCTCTGATTGGTCCAGCGGGATGCCACATAGGATGGTCACATGGTCAAAGGCGGTCAAACTTTGTTGGCATATCGATGAGACACTAATAATGTCTCCCCGATGCCACAAAGTAATCGGCTTAAGTCTCCAATGGTCGGCAAGAGGTTTCAACGAATGCCATGAGTCATACTGAGTCCATCAACATTCAATACGTTTCTATCGGAAAAGATTCCTCTATCGGCAAGACGTTTTACTGATACTTGCAAGTCATATCAAACTCAGAGAGACCATCGACATTCAATACATTTCTATTGGAAAAAGATTCCTCTATCGGCAAGATATTTTACCGATGCTTGCAAGTCATATCAAACTCAAAGAGACCATCAACAAGACATACCAATCTTGCCAAGACCTCATATCAAAGTCTTTGAGTCATGCCATCGTGTGTTTTCCATTCGGCATGACTATCGCTTTTCGGTGAGACTCATATCAAATGCCACAAGTCACAACGATGAGACATTCCATTGGCAAGACATACCAATCTTTGCTGTGACTTTACATCAAGTTCCATCACGTCTTATTGAGTCGGCGAGGCTGCTCTTCATCACTGGGACTTTTCATCGAGCATCACCAAGTCTTACCGAGTCGGCAAGACTTATGCCTTTCGCTAAGATCACATACCGAGCGCCCATGTCTTGCCGAGTCAGCAAGACATTTGACTTCACCAAGACCTTTCACTGAGTGCCGAGAGTTACTCCGATGACCACATGTTGTCAGTAAGATTGTCGGCATGACTTATCCAAGTCGCCAAGACTTCATAATGAAGTCTTTTGTCACCGCGAAGACACCAAAAGAAAACTCCCATCGGTGAGACCTTTCTTCTTCGTTGTGACCTCTCCTCGATGATCCTTGTGTTACACCGATAGCCAAATCCTATCAGTGAGACTTTCACCATTTGCTGGGACTTCTCCTCGACACCTGTGAGTTAGCCTGATAAGATCAAACTGTCACCCAGAGAACTCCATTCGACAAAAAGGTCACCCGAATGCTCCTAGTTACAACAATAGACTTCATTCGGCAAGACATCAACTCTGTCATGGCGACATGAGCTTATCAAGCAGATTTAGAACAGTTAGTCGCCCAGACATGAACAATGTCACAACGAATTTTCCCTTCAGGAGTTCCATGTCAGTGAGGATTGAGGCACATATTCCAACAAGGTTTTCCTCCCAATCCTTCTTGATAAAGACAAGCATTCGACACTAAGTCTCAAACTGCATGAAGATTTCTTCACCTTCATCTGAGCTAGTTGAAATGAATTATAATCTTTTCCTTTTGTTCCTGTAGTTGAAAGAACTATGCATGTAGATTCTCTATTTCCAACATAATTTTGAATATCCTCAACATAATTTTGAATATCCTTAAGGTTGTTCTGCAACTTACCATATGAAGTAGCACACTTTTCTAAAAAATATTCCAAACTTCTCTCATTTCCCTATTTTTTTACATCCTTCTCCAATTTTTCCTCTAAACTAACAGAATATTCTTTGAATGAGTCAAGGAGTAACCTCATTTGTTGCACACCAGATAAAGAATTGTCAACATTTGCACTAGGGAATCTTTCATATAGCACTTTCACTACCTCATCAATCATCTTAGAACTCTTTTGGTTTGTTTGCAGGATCTCCTTTCTCACAAAGTTTTGAAATGGATCACCAAGCTGCAATTTGTACAAGGGGGATATCTTATTCATGTCAACTTGGCCTTATTGCATTGGGATCTATAGAACTATGTTGATACTACCAGTTGGAATTGGAGTTGCATATCTAATAAGCTTTTCAAAGAGTCTTCAGAGGTTCGAGAGGACTCACCAACCATCTTCACACTTTCTTCATCCTTATTTTCATTATCCTTTTCCTTGTCACCAATGCATTCTTCATATTTCTCATCATCCTTCTCCTTCTCTGCACTTCTAGACTCACTTTCGTCTTCTTCTATTCTTTAACTGATTTTGCATTATCTTTTTGTTGTCACTAATGCTAGAGTCTTCCTTAGAATTCCTCTCTTGTTTATCAGACTCTTTATCATTTGGGAGAGGTAGGTCTTTAGTGTTTTGTGCCTCTATATTCTCTAGGTTTTCATGTATGACTTCTTATTCTTTCTCTCTAGTTTTCTCTATGTCTGAAGGAGGCGCGTTGTGCTCTATTTGTGCTTCCTCCTACATTTCATCATCAATTTCATCTCCAACAATATTTTCTTCTATTAGAGGTGTATCATCAGTAACATCTTGCACATTTTGTCCTTTAGCTAAATTCTCATGTTCTAGAGAATTCTCATGTTGTGCATCTTGATTTGGTTCATTCACTTTAGGGATAGACACATCATCATGCAATTGTTCTTCACTGTCTAGAGACATTCCTAATTTAGCAACCTTTTTTACTGTCCCATTTCTTAATCTTTCTATATCTTCTTTGTCCTTGCTCATCAGGGTATTGACCCTCTACTTAGTCTTGAATTCTTTGTTATGCAATTGACCTAATTTAGTTTTTTCCTCAACTATGAGAGAAGAACTAATATTCTCCAAAGTGAATGCCTTTAGTTTGACATCTTCATTTATGGCCTCTTTCCTTCTTGCATATAATACACTTTTCACATCCTTAGGTAATTGACTCTCTATATCCTTCATTCTAACATCAAAAGAAAAAAATATACATAACAATAGCTTCTTCAATTTTGTTTTGTCCATTTCATCTATAGTGGGAAATAGTGCAACAATCTCCTCTAGGTTCCCATATTCTAAAATACATCTCACCAATAATTCAAGCTTCATAGGATTTTTTTTCTAGACCAGAGGAGTCTTCTTCTTTCCTCTCCCTTTCAGTGATTTTCCTTCTTTTTCAAACTTATTCTCCCTCATATAAATCATGAAATCTTGTTTCTCCTTCCCCACTTCTAGCTCATTGTCAGTATCCACAATATCATTATTTATTTATTTATTTACACTTGTGTCTACTTGAGAGACTATTTTTTATCTTCCATACCAACTGTGGTCCTTCTTGTTCTTCTTCCTTGTCATGAACATTTATTCTCACATAGTGTTCTATTCTTTCCTTCCCTTTTCTTCTCTTCTGCAAAAATGTTTTTTGTTTTAAAAGGGAATTCTAGAAGATTCTTTCCTTTTTACATCAACTGTAGGTTTAGTCCCGAAGGACTTAGCAAAAATTGGAGATGGGGTAGAGGTCCTATCTGACCTTCTAGCACTAGGGCCACCATATGGTGGACTAGATATGCCTTTTGATTTCTCCATAAGGCTTTTTGGTAGTCCCATCATCTCTACTAGTTGTGCCTTCATCTTCTCCACATTCTTCTTGATTTCCTTCAATTTGTGCTCCATGTATACTTCACTATATTTTTCCTCATAAGTGCCATATCTTTCTTCTATAGTGTCTCTAGGAATACTCAACATGTGATCAACAAGACTAATAATCACACTCTCTTCTAACTCATATCACATTTCAGGAACCCATACTATCCTTGGCTCCATGATTTCCATCATACAATAGTTTGTACTTACCATATAAAGATAATATAATTATTATACTTCTCAATCACACTCTTAGTTATCCTTTCTCTTTCCTACATCCGAGATTGGAATGATTTGAAGAAATCCCATAAGGATTCATCTTTAAGTGTTAAATTTGAATATCTTAACATATGATCTCTAATTTGTCTATCCATCGGTATATTGTCTAACCATACTACATTCCTTACACCATTCAACTTTCTAAGAAAGTAAAATAACAGACATATGATCAAGGTACCATACTTTAAAGGGTACTAATAATCCTTATTTTTCTATAGATTCTCTAATATTTTTTTCCTTAACAACTCACACAAGTCAAAATTTTCACCTTTCTTCACCATTTCAAAAAACCCTAGCTTCATTAGTAAATCAGGGCAAAAAACCCTAATTTTGAGGCATAAATAGGTGATGAAGGGTCACTTTCAATTCATTTTTGCATTCACAGCTTAAGGATTTCTTGCAAATTGAGCTCTACCCCTCTAATAAGATGGCACAACGAGTGCTCCTCTGACACATTTCTGACTGGGTTCATGAGTACTAAAGGCTTCTAGGCATAGGACCACTGGTATGTTACTTGAAAAATTATTTGAAATTTGACTTTTAGGTGCATTTATTACCTTTTGAAATGTAAAATTTGTTGGTGTCACTCTAAAGTGATGCTATTTCTAGAATCGACGATGCTAATTTGATTTTTAGTGACACTTATGTGAATTACGACATAGTTCACAATTTTGGAATTAGGGTTTCTGATTCTAAATACTGACACATATGTATTTAGTGACACATTTCTTGATTTAAAAAATAGATTTAGGTTTTTCCTAAGCTTAAATAGTGATGCATATGTGTTTAGCGATGCATATTGTGTTTTGTAATTTAAATTCCTTAGGCATCATAGTTTGGAATTTGAATTATAGTGATGTTATTGTGAGTAGCGACGCTATTGTCATTTTGGGCTATTAAAACACTAAACTTAGCCAAAATTTTCAAATTTTTGATATTGTGTGCTTCGTGGGTGCAAGAGGTTATCTTGCCTTTGATGTTCTACAAGCATCGACCGACTGCTTTGTCCAGACTTGGTGATTTTTCTGAGTTGCAACAAGAGTACTTGGGAGAGATTGTCCTATGGTGCGTTGCATATATGCCCATTGTCCGAACACATTTGGAAATGATGACCACTCTGTGTAAGCAATGGCATAGTGAAACCTCTTTGTTCCACCTACCTACCAGTGAGGCGAAAGTGACATTGGAGGATGTATGGCAGATATTGCATTTTTTGATACATGCTGAGCATGTGATCTATGATGTTGACACTAGTTATGATGCTTTCCATGAGGTGATGGACCAGGAGGACATCATCTTAGTTACCTTCTAGATAGACCTCAAGATGTACAAAGTTTGGGTGTCTACTTTCAAACTAATCATTGTAGCAATTATCTCAGGCTTGGTTGCTCCAAATCAACAGAGCAAAGGATTTAGTCTAAGATGGGGCCTAGCTTGGCATAAGATGTTGTTCAAGAGGACTTAGTATGCATGGGGGCTAGCGATGTTAGCCTCCTTATACCATGATATGCATGATTTTGTATACTATGATGGTAAGGCTATTGGAATAGGGGTCACCTTACTGCACATTTGGTTCTAGGAGCACATCGCTATGCACTGATCGATTCTTTAGATGGTGGATGTAGAGCTACATGATCCAATGTTTTGAAGGTAGAGGGGTGCCATCACACTAAAAAACATAGTGAAGCTGGAGATTCCTTACTAGCATAGGGTCATCGATGATATGATTTTTTTAGACTGTGACCCTGGCTTCAAATGCCAACATGGTACAATGATGTACAAAAAATTTTCTTTACTTGACAGACGTGATACATGCAGGGTCGAGAGCATAAAACCATAGAGAGATACTTGCCTAATATGGTTGCCAAATGGTTTGGAAATAGACAAGAAAATCCAAATGATGCATGTACCACCATCTTTGCTAGATTAGCATGGGAGATAGCAGTGTTGGGACCTACAATCTCAACCCACAAGGTTGTCGAGGGCTTTCAATAGTTGGTTGCTTTCCCATGGGCATATGATCAGCGACAGGTGGATGCATAGATGACACCTGCTTATGATGCATGGTTTGCACCCCCTCGCCAATTGATAGATCCAATAGGTGCACCTCCATGAGGTAGACTGAGAGTTAGGGGTGTAGGTAGAGGCAGAGGACAACCTGATGATGGGAAGGGTAGAGGACAGGGCAAAGGATAATATTGATAGGTCCTAGGTGCACCCCTATTGGATCAACAACCTCCACAATAGCCATCGATATAGTAGCAACCTCCACAATAGCCACTGCTAGGGATAGATCCCCATGATGCATAGATTTAGTAGCTACAACAGTAAATACATGTTATTATGAGTGAGAGGGAGTAGGTGAGACAACATATTTTGGTTATTACTATTGAGAAAGACCAGGCTAGGGAGTAGGTATAGACTATCATGATGGAGAGAGACCAGAAGCGTCAACTTAGGCAGACCGCTAAGATGTAGTTAGCATAGGAGGTTGGGTGACACCAGTTGCTAGAGACCATGATAGTTGCAACCTAGGAGCAGATAGTATCTAGTAAATTGCATAGAGAGGCTATGACTAAGGTGGCATATTATCGGATGCACTACCATAGGTATGTCTCATAGGCACTTAGATAGTCAAATTACTCATAGAGGTGTGGGGAACATTCTAGTGCTAAGGATTAGATGAAGGTCACTCCTCTTACAATACAAAACTCACAAAAAAAACATATAATGGCACAAAAAAAATGCAAGAAGGAAAGAAAATATTTTCTATTATCATTGAAGTGAAAATGAAATTACATCATTATATTTTCCATCACATGGGATTTTTGATTACATAAATCTGAAAGTATGCAAATTGGAGCCACCATCTACGCTGCTCTCCCTTCTTTCTCTAGTCCCCCTTTACATCCTTTATTTGGAAGGTGTAACCACCCTAGAATCTTTTGGAAAGTGTAACCACCCTAGAATCTTCTAGAAAGTGTAACTTCCTCAAGAAGATATTTTGAAATTTTATTATTTTTGGTAGTACAACTTGGCGGGGTCATAACTTTTGATCCAACCATTGGATTTTATATTATAATACCTTTTTGGAAAGCTCTCTAGAAATCTTCCGCCCTAAAGTAGGGCCTAAAGGAAAACTAATTTCATTTTCCACTAATTTTTAGGCCCATCTAGAGACTCTAAGTGCCTCAAAATTAACTCTGGAGATTTTACTAGGATTTTCAAAAATTAAAATTTTAATATCTCTCAAATGACAAATGGTATTGAAGTGATTTTTTCACCATTGGCTTCAATTTATCATTTTGGAGGTCTGTGTAAGATTTCATGTCCAACTGTGCATAAATAAAAACTTACAAAAATAGTAACCATGCCAAATTTAGCCCTTATTGAAAAGAAACAACATTTTTTTTGGGTGATGCAAGATTGCTCTTACACCCTGGATGCTCCTGCATCAGACAGCTGAGGTAATTTGAAAAGTGACCCTGTCACTTATTAGGAGTTAGAGGGAAACCAAGAAAGTTAACCTCAGACTTAGATAACCATGAAGAATCTTCAACAAGCCTTCCTCTCCATTTCACCAAGTACTCTACGCATTGCCTATTTCTTGTGCTTCTTCCCACATGGCTATCCAAAATTTCTTCTATCTCCTCCTTTTCTAAAGTAGGTGCTAGAATATTCAACTATGCCTCTATTATTTCTTCATCAATTCATCCCTCTTGATATTCTATTAAATCTGAGATGTCAAAAAGAAGTAAAATATGAATTTCATCAGGTAACTCTACCTCATATTCATTTCCTGAATCATGCTTCTTCAGGATCTTGCATGGTCCAAACTTCTTCATCTTCAACTTGTTGTATGTACCAACTAGAAACCTTTCCTTTCATAAATGAACCATGACTTCATCTCCCACCTGGAACTCCTTATATCTCCTATTCTGATCTACCTTAGCCTTATACTGAGAGTTCATCTTATTGACATGCTTCATCATCTCATCATGCAAATTCTTTAGGTGCTCAGCAAAATCTTCAGCCTCAACACTACTTTTCTCTCCTTTATCCATATTTCTCAGTTTAGAAGCATTCCTTAGACTACTCCCATATACAATCTGGAATGGTGATTTACCAGTGCTCCTATTGATAGAATTGTTATAAGAAAATTTTGCTTGTGGTAAAATAAAATCCCATCTCTTTGGTTTATCTCCTACTAAGCATCTTAGCAGGTTACCCAAACTTCTATTAACCACCTCCGTTTGTCCATTAGTCTATGGATGGTGAGAAGAACTAGACTTCAAATCTATCTTCAACTTCTTCCATAATGTTCTCCAGAAATAACCAACAAATTTGGTATCTCTGTTTGAAACTATACTCTTTGGTAGACCATGTAGTCTCACCACCTCTCTGAAAAACAACTCTACAATATGAACAATGTCATTAATCTTATGACACAGAATGCAATGTTCCATCTTTGAAAATCTATACACCACCACAAATATGGAATTATGCCCTCTCTGTGTCCTCAACAATCCAAGGAAAAAATCTGTACTAATGTCCTCCCATGGCCTCTCAGGTACAGGTAATGGCTGATATAATCCAATATTTTGATTCATTCCTTTCGCTATTTGACATTCTCTGCAACTTTCTAGAAACTTATTCACATCCTGTTGTAACTGTGGCTAGTAATAATTCTCACTAACAAAAGCAATGGTCTTATCTTGATCGAAATTCCTAGCCAATCCTCCACTATGCTTCTCCTTGATTGGATTCTCTCTCATACAACTCCTTGGAATGCACAATTGGCTTCATCTAAATAACATTCCATCTTGGATTAATAAATCCAACCATCTTGTCCTATCCAATATAATAGGTTCCAAAATATCCTTCCAAACTTTTGCAAAGTATGGATCTTCTCGATACAAACTGTTGAGTTCATTGAACCCAACAACCT
The DNA here is from genome assembly GCA_007258455.2 of Sequoia sempervirens. Taxonomy (NCBI): domain Eukaryota; kingdom Viridiplantae; phylum Streptophyta; class Pinopsida; order Cupressales; family Cupressaceae; genus Sequoia; species Sequoia sempervirens. The sequence goes on from VDFB02075321.1 coordinate 193,662,552, forward strand.
CTACTTTCATTTCTATCAACAAATTTTTCCTTCTACTTAACACGTTTGCAACTCTGTTTGACCTTCCAATCCTATTTTTCAAAACAAAATTATAACTTTACAAAAACTCAACCCATTTTAAGTCCCTTTTGTTGTGCCTATAACACACATGCCCCATTTGGAATGGGGACCCTCTCTTCATACTTTGCTAGGTCTTTTTTTTCATTGCCTCATTTTGTTTGCCCCCTTTTTGTGTCCCTTAGGTGGTTGAAGAATCTTAGAGGAATCATCTTGAAGTGACCATGTTTTTCCACCCTCAAATTTTCAAGGCTTTAAGGATTTGTGAAACTACCTTAGCTATTTTCCTTCATTTGATAGAGCTAGCATCCTTCGAACTAGGTGGGTCTGCCCTTGTGGGCCGCCATCTGCAGGTTCCCTTAGCTTCCTAGCCATTTTGAATAGCCTTCACTCAACATCCTTCCACACCACAGGACCTGCACCCTCCAGTGTCATTTTCATTGTCGACCGGTAAAACAACTAAACCCTAATTGTTGTCCTCTTAGTAGACTCTGTGAACCCTCCAACCATTTTTGAAATGTTAGCTCACCTACCGTGAGCACAGTCATACCAAAATTTATGAGGGGAATTAAATGCACCATTTTCTATAAATAGCCTACATTGAACTATCATTTTCACTTATCAGTAGTTTAGAATGAGTCAAAGAGCCCCCCACCAACACCACGGTCATGTCCGCAGAGTTCGTTTTCCGATCTGAAGATTTTGCGAGTTGTTTGCTCAACCTTCTTCAATGAGTCTCATAGGTAGGTTTTCTCCCACAAAACATGCATTAGTTTTTCTTTGATTTAAAAAAAATTCATTAAATATTTAAAGGAAAGCTTAAAAAATCAAGTAGAGAAAACTTCAGCAAATAAAACCCATAACTTGAAATTTTGAGAAACTTCATACATTGCCCCATAGGCCGCTTGTGGAACTAGAGGTCTTCACAGCCATTCTTTGACTAGGGCATCCATGCTTTGTGGGCCTGCACCCAAGCCACTATCATCGCCATCCTTTGTAAACATGATTAAAACTTGAAACGATGATTACCCCACCAGGTCTGGCCTCATGGGAGGGCACCCCTAATCAGTCATCCCAAAGTCAGCTAAAAGTCATAAACCCTAACGAAGATCCTTTTCCCCCTCTCAGGTTCGCAAGTGTGGGCCTCTACCTACGAAATGCCCCTCAAACCAAGCCATTCCAAAATGGCCATCTGATCGCATCCTCCCAGTAGGTAGGTTCTTCCCTAGGCATCACCCATCAGACTTAATCGAGCCAAGCTACCTAAGTTCCGAGCAATTGCGGGTTGAACCTTGCGGACTTCCGTTTGTAGGATTCCATCTTGGCCCCATCATTTTCAATGGCCTTTGCGACCAATATGTTTGCCTATCGGGCCCCATCTTCATGGTTGTCGCCCAAGTTTAAAACAAAGCAACCTATCCCCTATGTAGATCATCCTTTGCAGGTTTCCACTAACCTTTTTCCTCTGAAAAAATGGCTAACTCAAAATAGTGAAAGGGTGACATCTTTTTGGCGACTGGGCCCTAACCTTACATTCACCATCTATTTTTCCACACACCCTAAATGACCAAGATCGGCTTCGTTGTGGACCTTGCCCTGCGGACTTCTATCTGTGGACTGTTGTAGCCTCTCTACCACTTCAAAATGAGCTTCACCCGATGTCCTTCTATGTCGTGGGTCCCGATCCTGTCGTGTCCATCCCAATTCAAAACTAAAACAAACAAGAGTTAAACCTTAAGCGGACCATCCCTTGTAGGTCGCCGCTTGTAGACTTTCATCCTACTCCCGCCATCCCAAAATGTTTGTAGACCTTCTTCGGCCTGCTATGCAGAACCTAAGCCTTCCATTTCCACCTGATTGATGATAAATAAAGTAAATGTTGAAGCCCTCTGTGGACCCGATGATGTAGGTTTCCTCTGCCAAACCTCCTTCCGGCCTTTTCCGTTCCAAACAGCTATGACCCAGTGTCGTCCCACATCTCCCAACCCACATTCTTCTAGACATCCTAAACTTCAGCAAAAAAGAGTCACCATCTCTTGAGGTTATGGATCTAGTAGTGCGGGATGCCACCTACGAGGCGCCACCTTGCCAGCATTGTTTCAACAGTGAAACCTCAAACAACCAAGCTACCCTCTACACTCGCACACTTAAAAAATGCACTTAGCACCTCCAAATGACAAACTGATTTCGACCCACGTGCCAAAATGGATTGGTCTCTTCTATGGACCCCACTTGATAACCAAATCTCAATGCGGGTTGGGACATGTAGCCGCCATGCTCTAATTGTCATCCTTTATGTAGCTACCTTTAGAACATCCATCAGCCCATGGAAGTTTGAACCCCTGGGCCCACATTGCAATAACTTCCTCCAATGAAAAGCTAATTCTGATCTGAAAGAAACGCTAGGATGTTAAATGGTGAATTATCTAATCTAACATCATTTTGTAGCAATTTGGCTAACTTTCCCCATTGTTTTCATGCTTGAATATGCTTACTACTTTCTCACCTGTAGGATATATGGAACTAGGTATAGGACCTTTGGAGGCAGAGGTGGAGAAGGATAAGGGAAAGAAGCCAACTAAACCACCCAGAGGCAAAGAGGATAAAAACCAGATGAACTACAAATTCCAAGGGGAGCCCCTTAACTCCAAGGTCACCACAGATTGGAGGGAGATCTCAAACACTAATTTGGGACACATAGATATTGATGAATTCAAGTAGAGGGTCAGAATCAACCCTACAATAGAAAATTCCAGAAAGATTAGAAGTAGTGGGTTTTCCAAGGTTGTCAGTTTCCCACCCGCTCTTGTTGCTCTTGAGCTTGTGATGGCCTGAAGGGAGGCATATCAAGAAGATTCCAGAAGAATTTTAGAATGGGATGGAAATGTATTAGTTGACCTATCTACCAAATCAATAGGGAAGACTTTCCACATCCCTACCTTCAATGAGATGGATGAAACATCCAAATAATATGGTAAGGAGATGTGGGATGAAGACCCCCTCAAATACAAAAAACTCATCAATTAGTATTGGTTAAGAGAAAAGAGGGGCAGTGCAGCTAAAGCACCACAAGAGCTCTTTCGCAATGACTTCTATGAGGATTGCCATTATTTGGTAACCCTATTAAGCAAAGTTATGGGTCTTCCAACTATAGCCTACTTTTAGGAATGGATGTTATACTTCTTGGAAGAAATCCTTAGGGGTGAAGCCAAATTCTATTGGGTGAGAATGATCAGTAACTGCTTGCATGAGAAATTTGTGGTTGTAAAAAAGACTCAATAATTTTACATGACATCCTACTTTGTCTATCTTCTGGCTAACCAGATGTAATACAAAGGCTTGTTTGTGGCTCCAAGTGAAACTCCAGGAAGAGATCTGAAGGTATTTGATAAGTATCCCCAGCTCCAATACAAAAACTTTAAGAAGGATTATTACAGGGTCAATGATGCCTTCATAGGCCATATTATTAGATTGCTTGGAGGTGATTTTGAAAGGAGAGTCACCCATAGTGCAAATTCTTACATCCACCAGTTTGGCTTCTTATTTATCCAATTTCCAAAGTTCACTTACATCTAAGCCGAGGGTTTCTGAGAGAAACCATACAAGCTACCTTGGTACCCAAATCACGGGATAATATTGCTTGAGCTCTCCCGATAGCTGCAATGTGCCCACACCCGACTAAGCGTCAAGAATAGACTAGGGATCCTTTATCCCCTCACTTTTGGTCAAGGCCTATATTCTCTTTGCACATCCCAGTGTGCGGAGCACTCTAACAAGGAGTTGAGTACCACTTGGAATTCCATACTCCTTGGCCACGAATGGACTCCTATAGAAAATTGAAGAAGGCAATCAGGATTGAGCATGCCAACGTACATAATGTTGAATACTTTTGGGCCAACTACAAAGATGATAAAGATGTGCATGATGGTGTAATTTTTCAAGAAGGTTAACTTGTTTCCTATGCTAGAACAAATAGTGGAGGATGAAAATATAGTGATTGATTCTGGATATGGTGCAGTTGTCAATCTCCCACTACCATTAATTGACTAGAATGAAGAAGAGGTCAATGACCTCAATATTCTGATGAAGCTAATTGAGGAAAGAACCAAAGAATGGATTGATGGGTAGATCGCCCAATTGAAGCTACAAGGAGCCACCTTGACATATGGAGAACTTGAAGATGAACCTAGAAGTGAGATTGATAGTGGGACAACTGCTGCCCCATCGGGAGAAACTTCAAAATCTCCTCTCACCACCAGAATGAGAAAGGGAAAAGAGACGATTGAAAGACATCCTAAAGCAAGGATTTATTCAAAAAATATTTCTAAGGGTGAACCCTCCAAGAAACCAAAAACATTCGATAGTTTCAAGGAAATTCCCACCATCCAGGAGAACCCACTCAGAGAAGGAGAAGAGCAAGTGGTCGAACAACCAAAGTCTCCACTTGCTGCCTCCATTCTTACAGTGACCGCTGCCACTAAAATTGCCACCACTGCTACCCCTCCACCTGCTCCTCAGACAATGGTTTCCAATTCACCACCTGCAGTGGATATCTCAGTCCACCTTGCTTCCACTCCACCCACTACACAAGTCATGGTAATAGACTCTTCCTCTACCACTACCTCTCTGCTCTCCTCCTCCTTCATGTCTCCATTATCATCTCTTCCACTAGCGAAAATAACAATGACAATGCCTACTCTCTTGCTCTTGGAGGCCTTCACCCACCATATGTAGAATATTCAAACGAAGTTGTCTTAGGTATTAATGAACCTAACAATACAAGCTTCCTTGCCATAGATTGTTGAAAACCTCTTTGTCCCTCCTCCTCCAACCGAACTATCAGAGATGAAAGAAACCATGGAGATATTAGAATAGTTGGATAGACAAAAAAGGGAGGCTACCAAAGAAATAGAAGAAGAAGCAGAGGAATACCATGAGCCTCCCAAATATCAACATCTGACAATTGATGAAATGGTACGAGAAGAGGAAGAAACATAGTCATCTAAGGAAGAAACTGAAGATACGGGAACCAAGTATATTATGGAAACCTTTGACCAAGAGTTAGAAGAGGAGCTTTCCAAACAGCTCAAGGATGTCAAAGAAGAGGAAGAGAGGCAACCTTCTGACGAGGAGAAGAACACAAAAGAGAAAATGGAGGAAGACATTGAGCCTCCAATTGGGGAACAAGATAAATAACCCAAGCATGATGAAGGAATTCCTCCTTGGCATGAAGAAGAGGGAAATAAAGAAAAAGATAAGCAGGGGGAAGAGATTGAAGCTCAAAAGAGCCTGCAAATGGAACATCATGAAGAACATGGGCATGACCAAGAAGAAGAAGAGAAAACTATTGAAGGGGAGGACAACCCCAAAGAACACACAACCACCAAATCCTCGCAAAAAGAAACTATCTCCATTCAGGATTTTGATGAAGAAGAAGAAGAAATGACAAAATAGGAAGCTCTAGGTGACAAAGCAATGGAAATCCAACACACCTATGAAGAAGAAAGTGATCAAAAATCATTGAAAGGGGAATCTTAGATGCCAGAATGGCTAGAGAAACAACTCAAAAAGAAGACCCCAACCCCAATGGATCAAAAGGAAAGGCTGGAGGACATCTTGGTTTGAGCCCAAATAAGCACAAAGAAGGAGAAGAAGCCAAAGGTTATATCCCATATAACAATGGATTCATCTAGATTAGGATAATGCAGATAGCCACCCTAGTGATGGGAGAAGAGGGGGTAAGCTACAATATTTCTACCCTTGATTTAGGGACAACAAGGGAACAAAAGATCGACCATCTCTAGGGATCCATTGCCACCATTTTGCACTAGATGCATAAGGATAAGACCTATAAAGAGGAATTAAAAGCACAAGTGGTTGATTTAATAGCTTACATTCAAGAGTGTTCATCAATTGAAGAACTCCCTACTACATCCTAAGCATCACTGCAACTATTGTCCAAGGACCACATTGACAAATTGGAGAAAATAAAGAATTGGGAAAAACCAACAGAGGATTGGTTTTGACAAGTCCTCTACAATGGAAAAATGTGCATAGGCCATGCTATTAGGACTGCAAACAAGTTCTTATAGGTGAAAAAGATACTTGATGGCATAAGGAAATTCTGCACTAACTTCCCAGAGCTATATAAAATCACATATCCCAAGCTTAAGGCTATTCTCAGGATACCTGATAAATCCTGGGAGAAGGACTTTGATTTGGTAGAAGGTGACCATTGGCTCATGGAGACATGGAAGCTGGGCTTAGATCATAGAAAGGAAGTGTTGGAATGAGTGCTCCATGAAGTGGAGTTGGATATCAATTGGGTTAAAGAATTCAGGGTGGCCTGTGAAGAATATCTAAAGCTGATGACAAATTTTGATGTGCCTACTGTTGAGATAGACCTAGAGAAAATAAAGCCATACTTTCACAAGAAGATGGAGAACGAGATAAAAAATGCACTTACGCTAGATTTTATGGGTTTTGCTGCATGAGCCTTCTCCCTATCCAAATATGTGATAAAGAATGCACAAAATTATGACAAGGACTAGGACGTACTCACTGGCAGAACAAGGAGGTTGAAATTTCAAGTGATCCTGTCGGATATATTGGAGTGGAACAAGCTCCAGGAATTGATCATAAAGTTTGTGGAGTACGCCACTATGAAGAAGAGTGAAGGAAATCCCATAATTTATGATGAATTCCTCACCAAATAGTTGTAGCAAAAGGAAACTAGTAAGAAGATGAAAGAGCTATAGTGCTACCACATGAGGACAAAATAGACTAAATGAAAAATGTAATTTTATATTGTAAAATATTTTGGGGTAGGTGAAACCCTAATTTTTAGTGAATCTTGGTTGTTCATTTTGCTTTTTGGACACTATAAATAAGGGGTCTCCTCTCATTTTCAAGAGAGCGTTGAGTTGTTGTAAAGATTTGCTACTGGAATGTTAATAGAAATTCATTGATTTGGTGGATTCTTGAGTTCCAACTTCATGTTGCATGATTCTTCTTCTCGTAGTTAGTGTATTTGAGTAGATTAACTTTGTTGTTCTATGTGTTTTAGCTTACTTGGTAGATTAGTTAATGTTGTTCATTGGTTTTGAAAATTTTTGTTGTGTTGATGCCTTCCTTAGTTCATGCTTTTTGTTGTTTACTAATGATAAACTACAGTGTAAAGCTATTCTCAACTTTATATGAATGTTGCACTTAAAATTCCATCTCTTGTTCATGCTTTGTGGTGAATGAAAGGTTGAAAATTTTTAGACCTTAGAAGATTCCACAAGTTTCATGAGGCTATAAGCTGATTTGGTTAAGTGGAACTTTGTTTTGGGAAGGCTATCCTCTGCAGGATCCTCCATGATCACTTTTCATTCATAGCTTTAGGTCTAGGAACTTCATTTCTTCCCTACCCCTTTTTTCCTTTTTTGAGTAGTGAATTTGAACAAGGTTCATTGCACATTGTAAAGCCAAATCTGAAATTAAAATAAGAGGTTTGGATTATTGTTTGAACTTGCAACAATTATGCAATAATTTTCCATCTTAAAAACTCCATTTTAAGATCCAATTCCCCTCCAATGTAACTTATGTAAGTCTATCATGTGATTACTAGAAAAATCACATCAAAACTACTAAGACATTCTAAGCATGTCATGACCTGACGCCCGAGAGACATTGGTGTGATTTTCAGCAACTTGTTGTTGGAGATTTCCTTTCAAGAGAGGTGACGTGCCTATGCATTACCTATGTTGAGAAGGTGCAAAAAACACCCATCAACAAAGATGGTCCTAGAAGGAGGGCCTTTTGAGTTAAGCTAGATCAAATCAGATCATTTTCCCCTGAGAGATTCTATAGAGTTTTAAGGTCCACACCCAACAAAGGGGAATTTTAGGAATTGCAGCCCCTTACAAGGGCTAGAAAGACTAAGAGAGGGGACACAACCTTCTCTTCCTCCTCCATTCTATCCACTTCACCTTCATCTTCACCTCCCTCCTCCTTCCATACACCTCACACTTATACTTCCCCTTCCATTTATACCTTTTCCGCTCAATCATCCCAAACTACTTTTCAGCCACTTGCTTCCCACAGTTGGGGTGTTGCTATGGTCCCTGCCCCCCAAGTACAAGGAACAACCCCAACTACTACTACCCTTGTGCAACCCAAGGTTATTGTTCAACAATGGGTGCCACCTCTGCCTCCCCTCATGGCTTGGCTAAGAAATAATCCTTCTCTGTTGTTCTTCAATGATTACCATCATATGCCTAAGAACCTGAAGAGATTTTGCACGAAGTTCAATCCTTGGGATCCACAAAGGATAGCTAAAGAATAAATTAAGATATTTCAAGTGACATTGAATGATATGCAGATTGATCATGAAGACTTAGCATGTAGGCGCTTCCCTTATTCTTTAGGAGAAGAGACCTTCTGTTGGTATATCAATTTATCGATAGGGTCCATCACATCTTGGGATTTTTTAATGAATGTCTTCTTATAGAAGTATATGATGCAGAGGGTATGGGAACTTTTGGAAAACAACACAATGATTTCAAAAATATCAACAGTGCACTCTCAAACACCCTTATAGAAATAAGGCTCAATGGATCACTTACAACTTATATGCTTCCTTATGGACCCAAACCCTAGGAGTACTTTTAATAGACTCATACAAACTTTTCTTCAATGTTTACAAAGCCCCAACCCTCTGTCTTAAGTACAACTCTTTTTTTGCACCTTGACTAGGCTTCTAGTCCAACTAGGCCTCAAGCGATGGATTCTTGAACTTTCACACAATTTTCCCAAAGGACCCTCCAAACTAATGATTGAACCAAATTTGGTTTATGATGCTACACAACATACTAGATTCTTCATGGCACTTGTTTTAGAGCACACCAACCAAAATCTATTGTTTCCTCAAAAACTAGGCCTAATTAGCCCTCTTTTTCAAAGCAACCCCTCTCTAAACTCAACCCCTGACCATGAAACTTTCAACAATCTCTTAAAAAATCCCCAAACCAAGGATTTTCAAGCTTTTAGTCTTCTATGACACCCTTAATATGCTCAAACAAAAAAACCTCCATAAATTGCCTCAAAACTAGGGCTTCTTGGATCTTGGCCTTCCAAACACTTCTAGATTTCTCTCTTTGACTTTTCACCATTAGATCAACATAATAAATCAATCCAAACTCAAAAAATTTCCCCTTATTAAGCAGATCTTCTACTGCTATACTTTAGCCCCCATCCTCATGCACTTTGCATTGTCCAATCTTGGTGTACACAGTATGATTCCACTTTCCTGCACATTATTTTGTTAAATTTGTATGATACATGTTAGGAATGATCCATTTCATAGGTCACAGCAGCATTCTACCTTGAAATGGATCAATCATCCATAAAAACCCTCAAAATCAATGAAAATCTGCACTTTCTTGAGGACAGTAAGTTATAAAATACAAAGAATTGATTGATGTTGCTTATAAGAGCATAAAAAGGCCTTAAAACATGTAAATACAGGTTCCTAAAGCATCCAACCAGACATATATTCAATGGTAATCAAGTTTTCATCAAATGAACACAAGAAAAATGCAAAAAACTGTAGTTTCTCTTGATTTTCTGAGAATAGTCCGTACAAAAACTGTACCAGCAACCCAACCTCCATACAAATGACTTCTCAACCCTTTTAGACTCATTCCCCAACTGATCAAACCATTTGGGATTGACTAGTTTACATTATTAATGCTAAAAATCATAAAACCTATTTACCCGCCTAAAGTTGGAATTCAAAAATTTGAATTTCCAACTTGCAATTTATTAACTAAAAACCCTCTCAAAGCTATCACATCATTATTATTCACCTAATTTGACATGATTAAAACAATATAAACCTATCTAGACTCTTAGGACATTATTTTTCCAATTACAATGCATTTTGGTCCTAGGGTCCTTATCAGGACCCTTAGGACAGTTGACTCCTTTCATGTTCTTTTCCATTTCAAAAGCCATTATAGGCTTCAAGATGTCATAGTTGATGCTCTGAGGTGATTGATAAACCTTCATGTCTCTTGCATTCTCCTGAATTTTCAACTGACTCCTAAGGAGATTGGGTGATCCTACACCATTCTCCCGAAGAAAGAGAAGTTTCTTGCCCCAAGAAGCATCCAACTTGCTGCCAGCACACTGCTCCTTGTTCCTATATCTCTGCACCTTCTGATCACAAACTAAGAAATCACCCAAGGTCACCTTCTTCCTTCTCTGCCAACCTTCCCTCATGTCATTCATCATGTGAGAACCAAAACAGTGATTTGTTTGTCCTCTTTGCTGTCTGATAATAGTATGTTCTTGTGCCCTGATGTTGCCTTCATTCCACTAATTTATTTGAGAAAAGACACCATCACTAACATGCTCAACTATAGGACATTCAATTCCTCCAACCTTGACACTATCTAAGTCCCAAAAATTCTGATTTATAGGACTGTGTGCTCCATAACCCTGCTACAACTCATCACTCCTCTTCCAACCAGTATCTTCCCCTGTCTTACCCTGCACTTTAACCTGCAAATTCTTCTCAAAACATATCACAAAGTTCTCATTAGACTACTCCAAAGGCAAAGGAACCAACTTATATCTAGCATTTTCTTTATGCACCAAATAGGTATTATGGAATCCATCATGCACTATCCTCCTAGCATACTGCCATGGTCTTCCCAAGATGATATGACCACAAGTCATTGGAATGACATCACAAAGCACCCTGTCATGATAAGATCCAATTGAAAAATCCACAAAAGCTCTCTTACCAATCTCTACATGTTGCATTTGAGTTACCCAAGTGGCCTTGTAGGGAGTAGGATGATCAAATGTTTCAATCCCTAACTTGGTTACCATATCAGTTGAAACTAAATTGCTATGTGACCCTGAATCTATGAGTAATCTGCATATTTTACCATGACTGAGACAATTTGTCTTGAAAATAGTTACCTTTGGCTCTTGATGAAGTCTTTCTCCTTGCTTGATCATAAGAAACTCACCATCAGTCACAGGGTCACCCATGAATGTTTTGGATTCTTCCTTTTTGTCTTCTTCTTCTTGTACCAAGTTAGCTCTCCTTTCTCTGCCCCTATCAGATTGTTCCCATTTAGGACACTTGAAGGAAGGATGCCCTGGTTCATTGCAATTGAAACACCTACCTGTGAATGTGCCTCTACCTTGCCCAAATCTGCCTCCTCCTCTAGGAGTGTATCCACTTCTTTGATCTGAAAATACCTCTTTGCCTTTGTCATTGCTGCTCTTATCATTGCTACCTTGTCCTTGTTCTCTATTACCTCTGCCCCTGTTTGAACTACCTCCTCTTCCACCATTGCTTGATCTTTCTTGTTTCCTTTTCACCTTTTCCTCAGCTCTAATGGCCAATTGAAAACATTCTCCTAATGTCCTTGGAATTTGCAAACCAATCTCATCTTGTAGATTATACCTCAAGCCATTGATATACCTGGCTATTTTCTCATCTTCTTCCTCATAACCTCCTCTAATACTAAGCTTGTGAAATTGCTTAGTATATGACATCACATCCATGTCCTTTTGTCTTAAATTCTGCCTCATCCTCTTCACATGAATTGTGTAATCAAATGGTAGGAATTGTTCCTTGACCAAACTCTTCATCCTAGCCCATGTAGAAACTTTTGTCAATCCTCTAGCCATCCTATCATTCTGAAAACTAGTCCACCATGTCAATGATGTGCCTCTCAACTTAGTTTTGGAAAACTTAACCTTCCTCTCTTCATCCATCCCTTCAAACTCAAAATAGTTCTCTAAGGCATCAAGCCATCCTAACACCTCCTCACTATCCATCTTCCCCTGATAGATAGGCAAGTCTATGTGACTCTTTCCTCCATGACCTTGTACTGCCTTCAACAATCTCAATAACCTCCTTTCCTCAGGGTCTTCTGTCTCATCTGCTGGTTGTTCCTGATTTTCCCTCACATACTCTTCTTCTTCATCATTATCTTCTTGGTTTTCTTGTTCTTCTCTCCTTCTACTCCTCTCAAGGTTATTTATCCTTGCTTGCATAGTCTCTCTCTCCCTTCTCCATTACCTTTCTTCCCTTGCTCTGGCCTGCTCTCTTGCTGCTTCTTGTTCTCTTCTTTCCCTTCTCTCCCTTTCCAATATTTCCCTCAACTCCTCCAACTCTCTTGCTAGTTGATTTTTAGGTGCCTATTAGAACTGTAAAAATTTGATATTTTCACATGTTGATTTTACTCATAATCTTCCAAGTGAGTCCTACCTTGAATGTATTTCCCTCTCTTCGTGCATATTTTCTCCATGTTTTCCCATGTTGCCCCATTGAATCCATTGAGTCACGCATATTTTGCATTCTGGTCCCTATCGGCATGAGTTCATTAGGCTCTTCCCAATCCATGTTGTGTCATTTGCTAGCAAAACGTCTGTGTTGCCTATCAGCAAGACGTTTTAATGTCATGGCGACTGGATTTCTTTCACTGGTAGTTATCGGCATAACAATCTCATCATTTCAGCGACAGGAAGTATTCATATCGGCATGAGTCTGGGTCATCGGTGTAATGCTTCACTGAACATATCATGTTTCACCGACCCATGTTTGGAAGGGCATATCGGCGAAGGAAATCTGTTTCGGTGAATGGTCATAACGAATCTTTCTTGTCTCACCGAATGATACAAATGAGGTTTCACATTGGCAGGAGTTTAATGCTTCGGCGAGGGGTCATAGCGAAATGGTTTATGTTTCACCGACTATATACATGTGGAGGGCTTATCGATATGACTAATTGCTATCGATGTAATGTCTGGGCGAAGTGCTGGATGTCTCCCCGACCGACAACTAAAGGAGCATATCGGTATGAGTTTGAGCTATCGGGACGAGATCTCGGTGAGAGACCTTCAGTCTCGCTGACTTTACGCATGGAGGTTTCTACCAAAGGGCTCGTTAGCGAGAGATGTTTGCTTCAGAGTTAGTCCTGGCGATGCAATTGGGTCTCACCAATAATATACAGGGGGTGGCTTTGTTAGTATATGATGGGTGTTGTCTTGGCGAACATAAATGATCTCAAGGTGACTTTTTGGTAAAACAAAGAGCTCTCTACAAGATGTCTCCCCGACGGTGATGTGTCATAGCGACTCGATATGAATGAAGATCTTCAGTGTAACATTGAGCAATCTGTATAGTGTCTTCCTAATTGAGTATGGTCTTGGCGAAAGTGAATGAAGACTATGTCTCGGCGAGAGTGTTGGCGACTTGAAAAAGATAAATGTCTTTTGGCTTGACATAATGATCTCGATATATTATCTCCCCGATGGTTGAATGTCACAACAAAATACAAAAAGGCAAAAAGGGGCCTTCGGGGAAAGGTAATGAAATCTGCAAGAGGTCTCTCCGAGAGTGATAAGCTATAGCGACATATGTGGGACAATAGGGTACTTCTTGACTTCAACATGGTGAACAGTTGGTCACGGCGAACATGAGCACAGTGAACACGGGATGATTAGTGAATGAATTGCCTTTGGCAAGACGATGATCTATGTCTCGCCGACTGTCTCACTGGTGATAACAGAATTTTAAATATCAGGGCCGACATGTTTCTGCTTGGATGACCGTTGCTTGCCAGCTTGATTGGAGCCCGAATTTTGTGCTGGGCCAACATGATATTTCAAATGTTTTATTTTCTTAATGATGGGTATAAATATGCCCCTGGATTGTAATTGATAACATAAGATTTTAGATTAGACTTTAGAAATACAGTAGATTAGGAATGGCTACAGTAGAATAAAGTTCTCATTCTGGAGACCATGGTGCATGTTTTTAAATGGTGATTTCAATGAAAAATAGCTAGTGTGGCAGGTTATTTCTGGTATCAATTGTCTGTTGAGCTTATTGAAAAGTATTGCTAAAGCTGTCTCCAATTTAATTTTTTCTGGTTGTTTAAATTGGAATAACAAGTTTATTCTCAGTTTATCTGTGCACATTTGTTGCATTTGTGTGGTTAATTAACTGGTTCTCTCAAGTAGAGATTAAATCCTTTTTCGTTGATCACAGTAATCAGGAAGATTCATCTGGATTATTAAAGAAGAGCTCAGTAGTCATAATTTTGCATTGTTTATACGAGTTATGAACAGATCATATGCCTGCAAATTTGATTTTCTGCCAGAATAAGTTGCCCACTTCTATTTCATTTGACTCTACATACCCAAAAAGTCACTGGTCTCTGCAATTTCATTATTTGAATTCGTTCAACTTCTTTACATCTATTTATTGATCATTTTAGGAGTTAGATTAGAAAACTGCTTTTAAGATTGGTATCAAGTTTGATTTCATTTTTTTCACTGTCATTTGCCATTGTGGACAAAGCATTTCAGAAGGCTAATCATAAGATAAGTCTACTTAATTCAGTTAGGTACACCTGCCAAGGTTTAGCAGCACCTAAAGAGTGGAAGGTTGAATTCTTTTGACCTTGTCTGTTACCCTAAAGCGCATCAAGAGATTGGCAGCCTCTTGAGGCATTCGGCCTGCATTTTTGAGAGCTAACAGTGCCATTGTTGTTTCTTCAATCCCTAAAGGACCTACTCACTGCTCTGATACCACTCTGATGTAGAGGGTATGGGAACTTTTGGAAAATAACACAATGATTTCAAAAATCTCAACAGTGCACTCTCAAACACCCTTATAGAAATAAGGCTCAATGGCTCACTTACAACTTATATGCTTCCTTATGGACCCAAACCCTAGGAGTAACTTTAATAGACTCATACAAACTTGTCTTGAATGTTTACAAAGCCCCAACCCTCTATCTTAAGCACAACTCTCTTTTTGCACCTTGACTAGGCTTCTAGCCCAACTAGGCCTCTAGCGATGGATTCTTGAACTTACACTCAATTTTCCCAAAGGACCCTCCAAACTAATGATTGAACCAGATTTGGTTTATGATGCTACACAACATACTAGATTATTGATGGCACTTGTTTTGGAGCACACCAACCAAAATCTGTTGTTTCCTCAAAAACTAGGCCTAATTAGCCCTCTTTTTCAAAGCAACCCCTCTCTAAACTCAACCCTTGACCATGAAAATTTCAATAGTCTCTTAAAACATCCCCAAACCAAGTATTTTCAAGCTTTTAGTCTTCTATGACACCTTTAATATGCTCAAACAAAAAAACCTCTATAAATTGCCTCAAAACTAGGGCTTCTTGGATCTTGGCCTTCCAAACACTTCTAGATTCCTCTGTTTGAATTTTCACCATTAGATCAACATAATAAATCAATCCAAACTCAAAAACTTTCCCCTTATTAAGGCAGATCTTCTACTGCTATACTTTAGCCCCCATCCTCATGCACTTTGCATTGTCCAATCTTGGAGTACACTGTATGATTCCCCTTTCCTGCACATTAGTTTGTTAAAGTTGTATGATACATGTTAGGAATGATCCATTTCATAGGTCATAGCAGCATTCTACCTTGAAATGGATAAATCATCCATAAAAACCCTCAAAATCAATGAAAATCTGCACTTTCTTGAGGACAGTAAGTTATAAAATACAAAGAATTGATTGTTGTTGCTTATCAAAGCATAAAAAGGCCTTAAAACATGTAAATATAGGTTCCTAAAGCATCCAACCAGCATATCTTCAATGGGAATCAAGTTTTCATCAAATGAACACAAGAAAAATGCAAAAAACTATAGTTTCTCTTGATTTTCTGAGAACAATCCGTACAAAAACTATACCAGCAACCCAACCTCCGTACAATGACTTCTCAACCCTTTTAGACTCATTCCTCAATTGATCAAACCATTTGGGATTGATTAGTTTACATTATTAATGCTAAAAATCATAAAACCTATTTACCCACCTAAAGTTGGAATTCAAAAATTTGAATTTCCAACTTGCAATTTATTAACTAAAAACCCTCTCAAAGCTATCACATAATTATTATTCACCTAATTTGACATGATTAAAACAATATAAACCTATCTAGACTCTTAGGACATTATTTGTCCAATTACAATGCATTTTGGTCCTAGGGTCCTTATCAGGACCCTTAGGACAGTTGACTCCTTTCATGTTCTTTTCCATTTCAAAAGCCATTATAGGCTTCAAGATGTCATAATTGATGCTCTGAGGTGATTGATAAACCTTCATGTCTCTTGCATTCTCCTGAATCTTCAACTGACTCCTAAGGAGATTGGGTGCTCCTGCACCAGTATAAGATCCCAATCACCGCTTAAGAGTTATATCATAAATTCATGTCCATTCACAGGGAGGTTAATGAGTTGATAAGCTCCTTCAATGATTGATTCCATCGAGCATACACAAGGCTACAATCCCCATATGTTCTCAATGATGTTGTTGCCTTGCCCATCTATTATGCAGCATTAAACAACCTCACCACTGCATTGGTGAAGAGGATGCGACCAACTCCAACCAGGTTAGTAGATGCTTATGCTAAGGTAGTTATTTCTAGTACTAACTTGGGTCAAAATATCTCTGGTCCGCTACCTTCCTTGGGGCAGGCTGCCCATCCTATGTAGATTCAATGATTCACCTAGGATTTGTAACACCAAACACCCCTAATGAATCAAGTATTGCAGTTTCCCATAGTACCTCAGCTAGGGCAACCCATGAACCAGACACCCCCAGTGCCTCATTACTTCCAGTCGCAACAACAACAAGCCTATGGATAGTTTTCACAAGTGTCAGCATACCTACAGGGGCCCAAATTCCTACCTACTCAACAAACCACCTCGGCAACACTACCTGTCTTCCTCTAGAATCAAACATCACCACCAAGTAATGCTAAGAAATATTGGTTAGAAGAGTTGATAGAGATGATCAAAAAAATTCCTTGAAGATGACTCACCTCCAGAACAAGAACAATCAGCTACAGGCTTCACAACATTCAAGCCAACCTTAATCAAGACAATAGGGAAAAATGTGAGGTAAGTACCTCATCGGGGTAGAATTATGAGTGAGGATAGAATTCTAGTCAAAATTTTGAAAGGAGACCCTCATAGTGGTAGAATCAAACATGGAATACAAGGCCAAACAATGGAGGTGTTCCCACTCCTCTTGATTAGCTTACCAATAATGAGAAGACAACCAGAGGAGTATATCTCACCGGAGTGGGCTTATCCGAATGGTGCAGGACTCACAAGTCAAGTAGGCATTTCGAGTTAGATTGCCATGAGTTCCAAAAAATGGTGCAAGAGCACCCAAGGTCCTTAGGGGTCAGTTCAAGAGCCAGGAGGTTGTAGGGGTCAGGAAGACCTGTCAACCATTCCAAAGCATCAACTATGATGTCTTGAGGCCTATAATGGCATTTGGCATGGATGAAAGTAATTGGAAGATCAAAAGTCCTAAGGGTCCTGATAAGGACCCTAGGACCAAAAGGCAATGTAAATGGGACAGTCATGTTCTAGGAGGTTAGATAGGTTTATAATTCTTTAATGGTGTCAAATAAGGTTGAACAATAATGATGTAATAGTTTTTAATGTTTCTAGTTAGTAGGAAACAATAAAATGTAAGTTTGGAAATTCAAATATTTGAAAATCCACTTTGGGCGGGTAACTAGTCTTTAGGAGTTTTAACAACTTTTATGTAACCTAATCAATCCCAAATGGTTTGATCAGTTGGGGAATGGGTCTATAACCCAAAAATAATCATTTGTACGGAGGTTGATTAGTTTGTGAAGGGACTGTATGGACTGTTTTCTGAAATAGTGAAAAAACACAGTTTTCTTGCAATTTCTTGAGTCTTTTGATGATCTTTTGATTTTCTATTGAAGATAAGTTCCATTGGATGATCTGAGGACCTGTATTTGCATGTATTCAAACCTTTGAATGTATTGATAAATGTTATTAGCCAATTTCTTGTAATATATAGTTGACTGTCCTCAAGGAAGTGTTGTTTTTTTATTGATTTTTGAGGGTTTTTATGGATGATTGATCCATTTCAAGGTAGAATTCTATTGTGACCTATGAAATGGATCATTTCTAACATGTATAACACAAACCTAACAAACTAATGTGCAGGAAAAAGGAATATTAAGGTGTACACCAAGAATTGATAGTGCAAAGTGCTTGAAGATGGAGGCTAGAGTATAGCAGTGGAAGATCTGCCTTAATGAGGGGTGTGTTTTTGAGTTGGGATAGACTAAATATGTTGTCCTAATGGTGTAGAGTCAATGAACAAGTTCTGGAAGTGTGTGGAAGGACAAGATCCAAGAAGCCCTAGTTTTGAGGCAATTTATGGAGGGTTTTGTGTTTGAGCATATTAAGGGTGTCATAGAAGACTAAAAGCTTGAAAATCCTTGGTTTGGGAATGTTTTAAGAGACTGTTGAAATTTTCATGGTCAGGGGTTGAGGTTAGAGAGGGGTTGCTTTGAAAAAGAGGGCTAATTAGGCCTAGTTTTTGAGGAAACAACAGATTTTGGTTGGTGTGTTTTGAAACAAGTGCCATCATGGATTTGATATGTTGTTTTCCATCATAAAACAAAACTTAATCAATCACTAGATTGGATGTTTCTTTGGGAATTTTGAGAGAAAAGTCTAAAATCCTTCGCTAGAGGACTAATTGGGCTAGAAGGCTACTTAAGGTGCAAAAAGTAGGTTTTGACTAAGACAGAGGTCTGGGGCTTTGTCAACCTTTAAGTCAAGTTTGATTGAGTCTTTCAAAAGAATTCAAATGGTTTGGAACCATAAGGGAAGTTTGTAAGTCACAAGTGAACCTTTGAGCCTTGTCTCCATCAGGTTGCCTAGAACAGTGTTTGAAATTGCATCTTGTAAACCTTGAGAACTTTGTGTTTCATTCAAAGTCCCATACCCTCTGCATCAAAAAACCATAGAGATATTTCAAGTGGAGGTTCAAAATCTCATTGATAGTGTAGGCTATAGAGACATAGTTCCATCTGAGCCGTATGACTCTTCCGTGCTCATGGTCAACCAAGCCCCATTTCCATTAAGCGAGAGCAAAAATCCTGAGAGTGTGGCTGCCTCCCTAAAGAATGAAGAAGTAAAAGAGGTAAGTAATGAAGAA
The DNA here is from genome assembly GCA_007258455.2 of Sequoia sempervirens. Taxonomy (NCBI): domain Eukaryota; kingdom Viridiplantae; phylum Streptophyta; class Pinopsida; order Cupressales; family Cupressaceae; genus Sequoia; species Sequoia sempervirens. The sequence continues at coordinate 193,681,662 of VDFB02075321.1, forward strand.
GATTTATCCAAAATCTATACTTCAGTAGATAATTGTCCAATAGATGATGAAGAATCTCATGAAGATGAATTTCAAATGTTCCATCAGAGAGCCTCTTCATATAATTTAAGATAGAGACAAATAGGAGGATCATTCCCTACTTCCATTCTGGCCAACAACTTCAGCACCCCACATGACCCCAATTCTAGCAACAACCTTAGATATTTCTATGTGCCTACACAATACTTTAACAAAAAAAAAAACCAACTCAAATGTAAAGCCAGCTTGCCAGCTCGTCTATAGGTAGATCCTTTGAGGCTAAAATCTAGCAAATGGGGGAATACATTGCTGAAGAGTTCAAGAAAGTCAAAATCAACTTGTTTTCCTTTGAGCTACTTAAAGTTCTTGTAGCTAGACACACCTTCTTTAGGTTGATTAATGGGACCCCATCCTCTAAGGCAACACAAGAAACACCAGCAAGAAGGTTTATTTTGAAGAACCCCCACATGACACTGTAATTCAGGAAATCATAGGAAAAAAGAAAGATGACCCTTCCAATCAGCAAGCTAGGAAGCAACCCGCTAATGAACAAACTCTAGTGAAAACCAAAGAAAAGACCAATGAGAAGGACAAGAACCAAGTGGCCTAGACCAACATGCCTGTGGGGCTATTCTAAGGAAAACTAGAAATCCCACCCTACCTTACAACAATCAAAATATTTGGGAAGATTTTACATAATTATCTGATCGACTCAGGTGCATCAACCAATGTCACGCCTTTGGCTGTGTGCAAGGCTCCAGGAATCTTCCCCACACCTTTGAGAAGGAAAGTGACTCAACTAGACAAAACAAAGGTGAACATTGTTGGGGAAATCAATCGTATCCCAATCCAAATTGTTGTAGACCCAAGGGTGCAATAGGTAATAGACATCCAGGTTGCGGTATTCCTGATACATATGGAATAATCTTGGGATGTGAATTTACCTGAGCACTGAATGGGTATGCTGCAACTGATTTCTCTCATATGTGGCTGTCATGGAAAGGGCTATCAAACCAAATCTACATAGATCAAGAACCACGCATGAATTTCATGATCATAGAATATAACAACACCAATGAGGTATTTTTTTTCTGAAAATGAAGTAGGTAATTATTGCCCCATTACTTATTAGGAAGAGTTAGAGCCTCAAGAAGAAGATCTAGCTGCAGAGGTCTTCCTAGTGCAATGTAGTCCTCCAACCAACCTGGCCTATGCACCCTAGAGCATAGAAGTGCTGGTAGACTAAGAAGATGATGAGTCCTATGAAGATGGTAATTTAGGACTACTAGACAGATTCCAAGACCTCATGGAGAAGTGTATACAAGATCAACTTAGTCTGGGAGCAAGGATGGACTTCCAAGAGCTCTTGCTACATAGCTGGTGTCGGGTTCATAATGTGTCCCACTCTGAATTTGAGTGCTACTTGTATCAGACGATAGTAGAACACATCAAAGGACAAGCCAAATCTCAAAAGAAGCCTTCTATCAGACAACCTCCTAACAGCCATGATGAGCCTGTTCCCATTCCAAGAATGACGGACGTAGATGAGCAACCAAGGAAGGATGCATGCATGATAGGCCCAAAAGTCAAGGAACCCTCTAAGTTTTGGATGTTGAATTTAGATGGATCTAAGTCTAAGCATGGAGCCAGTGCCAGATTCAAACTTATTAGCCCCACAGGTAAGACTTACTTTGCTACCCATATACTTCAATCCTATTTCACTAATAATGTAGAAAAATATGAAGTGTTAGTACATGGTATCCTAATGGCTCTAAGGAAGAAATTTAAAATGTTGCAAGTATTTGGTGATTTGGAACTGGTAGTGAAACAAGCTAGGAAATTATACTCTTGCCATGACCAAAGGCTGGTAAACTATAGGCATAGAGTTTGATATATTTTAGAAAGCCTAGATGCATTTAATATATAGCTGATCCCTCATTCCCAAAATCATACTATCGATGCCTTGGCTCAAGTTGCTAGCACGTTACAAACTCTATCACTGACTGGCCTCAAACGGTTCACTGTAGAGCTTACCTCCACCCCATTTGTGCTAGACAATGTTACCCATTTAAAAGTATTCAATTATGACAAGTATATCCTCGAGGTCATCACTAGTTTTGACGTGTTTGCAACCAAAATGATTGATGAAACTAACCCTCAAGAAGCTGAGTTACATATAGAGGGGATCATCAACCTAAAAACCAATACAATTCCCAAAGACATGGTTTAGCTCGAGCGAATATATGACTTAGATCAGATTTGAGACCAAGATCAACAAGAAAAAAAGGATTCCATAAACAACTAGTGTGATGTCCACAACCTCAGAACAATTGAGGAAGTTAAAAATGTGTTCATTGGTAAGGTATGTACATTAGAGGAGAAGAAAGGAATCATTAGTGCTTTGCAAAATTATCATCATGTGGTAGCATGGAGTTATGAAGATTTAAAGACATATGATATCTCCATTATCATGCACACTATATCCCTTAAGCCAGATGTTAAACCATTTCAACAATGATAGCATCCCATCAACGAACTGTTGGAGCCCATTATTTACAAAGAAGTGCAAAATTTACTGTCAGCCATAATCATCTTCCCATTCAGACACTCTATGTGGGTGGCCAATTTGGTCTTGGTCAGAAAAAAGAGTGGAGAAATCAAATTGTGTGTATATTTTTGCAATTTGAATAGAGCTTCAGAGAAGGAAAACTATCCCATACTCTCCCTTGATGAGGTATTGCAGACTGTTAATGGATCATAGATGATTTCCTTCCTCAATGGATATTTTAGGTATAACCAACTGATGGTGCAATATGAAGATAGACACAAAACCACATTCACCACCAAGTGGGGAACCTTTGCATACAAGAGAATTTCGTTAAGACTCATCAATGATGGCACTACTTTCCAGCGTGTAATGGACATATATTTCAAGGATCTGATTGGAAAATGCATCATCATTTACATGGATGATCTAACAGTGTTTTCAAAAAAGTGAGATGATCATGTTTTTGATATGTGCAAAGTTTTTTAGAGGTACCGAGAATTCAAGATTTTGCTCAATCTGAAAAAATACATCTTTGGTATCACAAAAAGAAAGTTACTCGAGCATATTATTTTAGAATGAGGAATCACCATAGACCCTGAGCGCATCCAATCCCTGTTGAAGATTCAGCTACCAAGTAGCAAGAAATAGCTGAAGTTGTTCTTCGGAAAGATAAATTTCTTCAAGAAATTTATCACGGGATTTGCTGAGATTGTTAAGCTAGTTAACACCATGTTGAAACAAGATGCCAAGATTGAGTGGAATCTAGAAGCAAATCAAGCCTTCAAGGAAATCAAGAAAACCATTACTGAGGTACCTGTCCTAGTCAGCCCAAATTATTTGAAGCCCTTCTATATTTATTCATTCGCTTTGAATTATTCATGTGCCAGCATTTTAACTCAGAAAGATGACAAAGGAAATGAGCACCCAATTTCCTTCAAGAGTGATCCCTTGAAGGATGCTATACTAAGATATCACAATGTGGAGAATCAGGCATATTCTCTTGTCAAAGGAGTCAAGAATTTAAGACACTATATCCTACAGAATAAGGTCTTTGCCATTGTCCCTAATCTGGCAGTGAAGACGTTGCTAATGCAAAATGAGCTGGGTGAACGAATGAAAAAATGGGTTACCTTGCTACAAGAATATGACATGGAAATACAACCAATGAGGTTGGTAAGAGGAAAATCTCTCACTTGAATGATAGCTAAAACAATAGCTAAAGTGGGACCTAAGCTTATAGTTCAACAAGTGGTAAGAGATTAGTATGACAACATTGTCTATTACATGCTGAACAAGTGCCTGCCTCGCTTGTAGGGGGTTCAATAGAATTCCCTAAGACTAAAAAGAAACAACTATATCCTGCAAGGATCCATACTCTAAAAAAGGATTCATGAATAAGTGTACCTTCGGTGCCTTAGAAAAGAAGAAGCAACATGCGTGCTAAAAGAATTCCATGATAAATTTGGTACCAACCATGGGTCTGGTCCTTCTACTACTCATCGAATCCTATGAGTGGGATACTATTGGTTGAATGTCTTCAAGGATTCCCATAGCCATGATTGCACATGCCATGTTTTCCATACCATCACAACCAAAGAAACGAACACTACTATCTCACTACAACCAGTCTTGGAGGAGAGACCGTTTGTGCAATGGGGTCTTGACTTCATTCATTTGGTAAGCCCACCATCCTCTGCTGGTCACAGGTACATTTTGACTACCTCTGATTATTGTACTAGATGGATAGAAGCTATTGCATGTAGGCAATGTACAACAGAGGTAGTTGTGAATTTTCTTGGAAGTTCTATTTTAAATCGTTTTGGTTGCTCATATGCTTTAATATGCGACAATGGCCCTGCCTTTTCCTCACTTAAGTTTTCTAGTTAGGCCTTTAATTATGAGATCACCCTTAAATTTTCATCCAACTACTATCCTTAGGGCAATGGCCTGGTGAAGTCTACCAACAAGAACCTCATCACCATCATCAAGAAGCTACTCGACAAGAACCCTAAGGATTGGCATACCCAGCTTCATTATGCCCTTTAGGTAGATCACACACACCATAAGGCCTCCTTACGAGATTCCCCGTTTCACCTTGTTTATAGCCTAGAGCCTATGTTCTTGATTCACCTCAAAATCCCCACTCGCTAATTCATCAATACCTTTTAAAAAGAAGGGGATCGAAGAGAAGCACACTTGGCTGAGTTGCTAAACCTAGAAGAAGTGCATGACCATGCCATTGAATTTTTTTCCAAACATTAGGGCATGGTCAAAAGATGGTTTGATCGATGGGCCAAAGTCAAGGCCTTTAGAATTGCTGATCTAGTCCTATGCTGGGACAAGGCCCATGAGAAGAAAAGGGGACATGACAAATTTGACAAGCCTTTGCTTGGCCCCTTCAAAATTGTTGAAATCCTCAGAAATAATTCTTTTCACCTCAAAACCTCAACTAGTGAAGATGTCCCATTGCCTGTCAATGGGAAACATTTGAATCATTACTTCCAAGCTTGAGATCTTCCGAGCTGCTCCTAAAAATACCTGTATATAGGTTAGTTTAGGTTACTTTCACTGCTTCGTGTTAGTTTTTGTGTTGCTCATTCCTTGGTTGTTTTTCTTTGTTGAGGGAATCTTTTTATTCCTGATAGGGTGGCTATGCTCATTCAATGAACAGTTTGGTTTGCTACCCACTCTTAGTGTTCTTTGGATAACTATTCACTCTTAATGCTTGGTCCCTGATTGTTGCTATGAGGGAGTTTCCTTGAACTCCCACTTGACCTAGAACTCAACCCTTTATTGAATCCTTTCATGCTCATCTTGGATCCTACACAAAATACATTAATTGTTTCCAAGGAGCTATACAATGGCTATTATGAAGTTGAGGCAAGTGAAAATTTCCAAATCTACTTTAGTGACCACTATGGTTCCAAGCCCACTATTAACTTCAATGCTTACATGGTTGAGAAAAAGAAGTAGTATCTAAAGAATATCCAAAGAAAATAGGAAAATTTGAAAATAAAGCAACCATGTGGGTGTGTAGACAACTCTACCAGGGCTATGGATTCCCGATTGGCAATAGAGTGATGTTCACGGGATCACAACAACTCTATTAGGGCTATGGATGCCTAACTAGCAGAGGGGCAATGTCCTGGTTACTTTTGAAGTTGGATAATTAACGTAGCTTGCTTGGCCTTATTAGTACTTGTTGATCATGGTTTCCAAGGAGAGGAAATAAATTCACTACTTAGACACACTTCCAAAATGCTTTGGTGATCTGATTCAGTCAAGGATTTTGTTCTCCTTGAAGTCCCTTAGTTCACCTTTGGAAACTAGCCCCTGGTTTGGGAAACCGAAGATTCTGGGTTCTGAGTGAACACTTATCCTTTGAACACTTAGGAGCGTTCTCTAGCAGAGTCACCATTTGTTGTGTCTATAGCACACATACCCTGTTCAGAATGGGGACCCTCTCTTCCTAGTTTTCCAGGTCATTTTTGTCATTGCCTCATTTTGTGTGCCCCTTGTTTATGTCCCTTAGGTGGTCAGAGAATCTTAGAGCAATTGTCTTGAAGTGACCATGTTTCACCACCCTCAAATTTTCAAGGCTTTAGGCCTTTATAGAACTCCCTTAGTTGTTTTCCTTCATTCGATAGAGCTAGCGTCCTTTGAATTGAGCGGGTCCACCCTTGCAAGCTTCCTCGTGCAAGTTTCCTCAACTTCTTGGCCATTCTGAATGGTCTTCGCTCGGCGTCCTTTCGCACCATGGGAACCACACCCTCTAGTGCCATTTTCATTACCGATCGGTCAAATGGCCAAACCCTAACTGTCGTCCACTCAACGAACTCCATGAACCCTCCTGCCATTTTTAAAATGATGGTTCACCTACCCTGAGTGCAGCCATACCAGCATTAATGAGGGGCATTAAGTGAACCATTTTTAATAAATAGCCTGCATTGAACTATCATTTTCACCTATCAGTAGTTTAGAATGAGTCAGAGAGCCCCCCTCCAACGCCGTCGTCGCACCTTCTGAATTCATTTGTCGATCTGAAGGCTTTTTCCAGTTGTTTGCTCAACCTTCTTCATTAGGTTTCACAAGTAGGTTTTCTCCTATGGACCTTGCATTAGGTTTTCTTTGATTTTGGAAAAAAGTTATTAAATCTTTAAAGGAAAGCTTAAAAATTGAGTAAAGAAAACTCTGGCAAACAAAAACCATAACTTAAAATTTTGAGAAACTTAAAAAATTGTCCCATACGCCACTTGCGGAACTAGAGGTCTCTGCCACTATTCTTCGACTAGAGCATCCATGCTCTATGGGTCTGCACCCATGCCGCTGCCATTGTTGTCCTTTGAAAACATGATTCAAACTTGGAATGATGATCTCCCACATTGGGTCCGCCCTAACAGGAGGGCGCCCCTAATTGGTTGTCCCGAACTTAGCTAAAAGTCATAAACTCTAATGGAGATCCTTTTCACCCTCTCAGGTTTGCAAGCATGAGCCCCTACCTACAGAATGCCCCTCAAACCATGCTATTCCAGAATGTCCATCTGACTGCATCCTCCCAGTAGGAGGGTTCCACCCTAGGCATCTTTCATCAGACTTAATCGAGCCGAACTACCTAAGTTTTGACCCATTGTGGGTTGAACCCTGTGGAATTTTGTCTGTGGAATTCCATCTTGGCCCCACAATTTTCAATGGCATTTGTGACCCGTCTGTCCACCTATCAGGCCCCGCCATCACGGTTTCCACCCAAGTTTAAAACAAAGCAACCTATCCCCTTTGCACATCATCCTTGGTAGGTTTCCACTAACCTTTCACCTCTAAACAAATGGCTAACTCAAAATGGTGAAAGGGTGATGTCTTTCCAAAGACCGGGCCTCGACCTTGCATTCACCATCCATTTTCCCACGTTCCCTAAATGACCAAGATCAAGATTCCCTATGGACTTCTTTCTACGGATCGATGTAGCCTCTCAACCACTTCAAAACGTCCTTCGTGCCGATGTCCTTCCACGCGTGTGGGTCTCGAACCCACCACATCCATCCCAACTCAAAATAAAAATAGACAAGTGTTAAACCTTAGGTGGACCATCCCTTGTGGGTCACCATTTGTGGAATTTTTTTTGACTCCTTCCATCCCAAAACATCCATGGACCTCCATCAACCCACTACATGGAACTTGACCCTTATGTTGCCACCTAACCAATGATAAACAAAGTAAATGTTGAATCCCTCTATAGACCCAATGATGCGGGCTTCCTCTACTGGACCTCCGTCTAGCCTTCACTATTACAAATGACTGTAACCCAACACCATCCCACATCTCCCAGCCCACATTCTTCCAGACATCTTGAACTTTGGCAACAAAGAGTCATTGTCTCCCAAGGTCGTGGATCCCATAGTGTGGAATGCCACCTGTGAGTTGTTGCCTTGCCAGTGTCGTTTCAACGATGAAGCCTCAAACAACTAGGCTACCCTCTACACCCACACACTTAAAAAATTTACTTAGTGCCTCCAAACATCAAATTAATTTTGAGCCATGTGCCAAAATGGATCTATCTCCTCTATGGACCCCACTTCATAACCAAATCTTGATGCGAGTTGGGACATGTAGGAAGCCATGCCTTGATTGTCATCCCTTCTACAACTACCTTCAAAACATCCATCCGCCCAAGGAAGTCTGTACCCTTGGGCTTGTATTGCAATAAATTCTTCTAATGAAAGGATAATTCTAATCTAAAAGAAATGTTAGGATGTTAAATGGTGAATTATCTAATCTAACATCGTTTCACAGGATTTTGGATAACTTTTCCCATTATTTTCATGCTTGAATATGCTTATTGCTCTCTCGCCTGCAAGATATATGGAACCAGGTGTAGGACCTTCAGGGGTAGCCATGGAGAAGGATAAGGGAAAGAAGCCAACTAAAGAACCAAGAGGTAAAGAGGATAAAGATGAGATGAAGTCCAAATTCCAAGGGGAGCCCCTTAACTCCAAGGTTACCACAGATTGGAGGGAAATCTCAAACACTAATTTGGGACACATAGATATTGATGAATTCAAGCAGAGGATTAGAATCAACCCTATAATAGAAAATTCAAGAAATATTAGAAGCAGTGGGTTGGCCAAGGTTTTTGGTTTCCTTCCCACTCTCATTGCTCCTAAGCTTATGATGACTCACAGGGAGGCATATCAAGAAGATTCCATAAGAATTGTAGACAGGGATGGAAATGTATTAGTTGACCTATCTACCAAATCAATAATGAAGACTTTCCGCATCCCTACCTTCAATGAGATGGAGGAAACATCCAAAGAATATGGTAAGTAGATGTGAGATGAAGACCCCCTCAAATGCAAAAAACCCATCAATCAGTATTGGTTAAAAGCAAAGAGGGACAGTGCAGCTAAAGTACCACAAGAGCTCTTCCACAACAACTTCTGTAAGGATTACCATGATTTGGTAACCCTATTGATTAGAGTTATGGGTCTTCCAAATACAACCTACTTTCATGAGTGGATGCTATACTTCGTGGAAGAAATCCTCTAGGGCAAAGCCAAATTCTATTGGGCTGGAATTATCAGTAACTACTTGCATGAACAATTTTTTTCCATAAAAAAGACTCAACAATTTTACATGACATCCTACCTAGTCTATCTTCTGGCTGACTAGATGTAATACAAAGGCTTGTTTGTGGCTCTAAGTGAGACTCCAGGAAGGGAGCTCAAGGTATATGATAAGTATCCCCAGCTTCAATACATAAACTTTGAGAAGGATTATTGCAAGGTCAATGATGCCTTCATAGGCCATATTATCAGACTGCTTGGAGGTGATTTTGAAAGGATAGTCACCCATAGTACAAATGCTTACATCCACCAGTTTGGCTTCTTGTTTATCCAATTTCCAAAGTTCCCTGACATCTAAGTTGAGGGTTTCTCAGAGAGACCATACAAGCTGCCTCGATACCCAAATGACTGGATAATCTTGCTTGAGCTATCCCAGTAGCTGTAATGTTCCCACACCCTCTTAAGTTACAAACATAGACCAGGGATCCCTTATCCCCTCACTTTTGGTCAAGGTTTGTATTCTCTTCTCACATCCCAGTGTGTGGAGCACTTCAACAAGGAGTTAGTTGAGTACCACTTGGAATTCCATACTCCCCAACCACGAATGGAACCCTATGGAAAATTGAAGAAGGCGGTTGGGATTGACTATGCCTACATACATAATGTTGAATACTTTTGGGCCAACTGCAGGGATGATAAAGAAGTAAAAATGAGGCACTACATGTGCATGATGACATAGTTTGTCAAGAAGGTCAACTTGTTCCCTGTGCCAGATCAAATAGTGGAGGATAAAAATACAGTGATTGATCATCGATATGATGTAGTTGCCAATCTTTCGCTACCATTAATTGATAGGAACAAAGAAGAGGTCAATGACCTTGATATTCTAATGAAGTCGATCGAGGTGAGAACCAAAGAATGGATCAATAGGAAGATCACCCAATTGAAGCTACAAGGAGCCACCCTGACATATGGAAAAATTGAAGACGAACCTAGAAGCAAGACCAATAGTGGGACAGCTACTACCCCATTGGGAGAAACTTCAAAATCTCCTCTCACCACCAGAACAAAAAAGAGAAAAGAGATGGTTGAAAGATAGCCTAAACCCAAGGTATATTCAAGAAAATATTCAGAGGGTGAACCCTCCAAGAAACCAAAAACATTGGGTGGTTTGAAGGAAGTTCCCACCATCTAGGAGAACCCGCTTCGAGAAGGAGAAGAGCAAGAGGCCAAGTAACCAAAGTCCCAACCTACTACCTCCATTCTTGTAGTCACCATTACTGCTGACATTGCCACCACTACTACCCCTTCACTTGCTTCTCAGGCAATGGTTGCCACTTCTCCACCCATAGTGGATATCTCAGTCCACCTTGCTTCCACTCCACCCATTGCACAAGTCATGGTAATAGACTCTTCCTCTACCACTACCTCTCCACTCTCCTCCTCCTCCTCCATGTCTCTGTCATCATCTCTTCCACTGGATACAACAACAATGCCAATGCTTGCTCTCTCGCTCCTAGAGGCCTTCACCTGCCATATGAAAAATATCCCAATAGAGCTATCTAGGCTATTAATGAACCTGACAATACAATTTTCCTTGGTATAGATTGTTGCAAAACTCCATCTCCCTCCTCCAACCAAACTGCCATAGATGAAAGCATCCATGCAGATATTAGAAGAGCTCGAGAGATAAGAAAGGGAGGCTACCAATGAAATATAAGAAGTAGATGACTACCACGAGCATCTTGAGTATCAACATTTTACAATTGATGAAGTGGTACAAGAAGAGGAAGAAACACAGTCATCTAAGGAAGACATTGAAGAGCTGGGAACCAAGTATATTGTGGAAACCTTTGACCAAGAGTTAGAAGAGGAGCTTTCCAAACAGGTCAAGGATGTTGGAGAAGAGGATGAGAGGCAACCTTCTAATGAGGAGAAGAACAAATAAGAGAAAATTGAGGAAGAAACTGAGCCTCCAACTAAGGAACAAGATAAAAGCCCCAAGCATGATGAAGGAATGCCTCCTCAACATGAAGAAGAGGAAAATAAAGAAGATAAGCCAGAGGAAGAGATTGAAGCTCAAAACATCCCAGAAATGCAACATCATGAAGAACATGGGCATGACAACCCCAAAGAACACACAACCACTGAATCCCTGGGAAAATAAACTATCTTCATCCAAGATTCTAATGAAGAAGAAGAAGAAAAGACTGAATAGGAAGCTCCAAGTGACAAAGCAATGGAAATTCAATACACCTGTGAAGAAGAAGGTGATCACAAATCACTGAAAGGGGAATCTCAGATGCCAGAATGGCTAGAGAAAAATATGGAAAAGAAGACCCCAACCCCAATGGATCCATAGGCAAGGCTGGCAACCATCTTGGCTCAAGCCCAAATAAGAACAAAGAAGGAGAAGAATCCAAAGGTTAGATCCCATCTGACAATGGATGCATTTGGATCTAGGGTAGTGCAAATAGGAACCCTAGTGATGGGAGAAGATGGGGTAAGCTACAATATTTCTACCCTTGATTTAGGGACAACAATAAGGGAACATAAGATCAACCATCTCTAGGGATTTGAAGTGCCTGATTTAACAACTTACATTCAATAGTGGTCATTAGTTGAAGAACTCCCTACCACATCCTCAGCACCACCACATCTGCTGTCCAAGGACCACATTGACAAATTGGAGAAAAGAAAGAATTAGAAAAAGGCCACAAAGGATTGGTTTTGACAAGTCCTTTACAATGGAAACATGGGCATAGGTCATTCTGTCATGACCGAAAAAAATTTCTTAGAGGTGCAAAAGATGCTCGAGGGCATAAGGAAATTTTGCATCGACTTCCCAGAGCTATACATAATCACATATCCCAAGCTTGAGGCTATTCTCAAGATACCTAATAAATCCTAAGAGAAGGATTTTTCTTTGGTAGAAGGTGACCATTGGCTCATGTAGACATGGAATTTGGGCATAGATCATAGAAAGGAAGTGTTGGAATGAGTTGTCCATAAAGTGGAGTTGGATATTGATTAGGTCAAAGAAATTAGGGTGGCCTGTGAAGAATATATAAGGCTGATGAAAATTTTAGATGTGCCTGTCATTGAGCTAGAACCAGAGAAAATAAAGCCATACTTTCACAAGAAGATGGAGAATGGAACCATAGATGCACTTACACTAGATTTTATGGGTTTCACTGGATGATCCTTCGCCCTATCCAAATAGTTGATAAAGAATGAACAAAGGTATGACAAGGACTAGGATGTACTCACTGGAAGATCAAGGAGATTTAACTTTCAAGTGATCTAGTTGGATATATTGGAGTGGAACAAGCTATAGGTATTGATCATAAAGCTTGTGGAGTATGCCACTATGAAGAAGAGTGAAGGAAATCCCATAATTAATGATGAATTCCTCACCAAATAGCTACAACAAAAGGAAACTAGCAAGAAGACAAAAGAACTACAGTGCTGCCACATGAAGAAAAAATACACTAAATGACAAAATGTAATTTTATATTATAAAATATTTGGGGGTAGGTGAAACCCTAATTTGTAGTGAATCTTGTCCATTCATTTTTCTTTTTGGACACTATAAATAATAGGTCTCCTCTCATTTTCAAGAGAGAGTTGAGTTGTTATAAAGACATGCTGTGGGAATGTTAATAGAAATTCAGTGATTTGGTGGATTCTTAAGTTCCAACTTCATGTTGCATGATTCTTCTTCTCATAGTTAGTGGATTTGAGTAGAGTAACTTTGTTGTTCTATGTTTTTTAGCTTACTTGGTACATTAGTTAATTCTATTCATTAGTTTTGAATTTTTTTGTTGTGTTGATGCCTTCCATAGTTCATGCTTTTTGTTGTTTATTGATGATAAAATACATTGTAAAGCTAGTCTAAACTTTATATGAATGTTGCACTTAAAATTCCATCTCTTGTTCATGCTTTGTGGTGAATGAAAAGTTGAAAATTTGCAGACCTTAGAAGATTGCACAAGTTTCATGAGACTATAAGTTGATTTGGTTAAGTGGAACTTTGTTTTGAGAAGGTTGTCCACTATAGGGTCCTCCATGATCACTATTCATTCATAGCTTCAAGTCTAGGAACTTCATTTCTTCCCTGCCCTTTTTTCCTTTTTTTTAGTAGTGAATTTGAACAAGGTTCATTGTACATTGTAAAGCCAAATCTGAAATTAAAATAGGAATTATAGATTCCTATTTGAACCTGTAGCAATTGTGCAATAATTTTCCATCTTAAGAACTCCATTTTAAGATCCAATTCCCCTCCAAATTAACTTACGTAATTCTACCCAATGATTACCAACAAGATCACATGAAAACAACTGAGACATTACAAGCAATTCATGACCTGATACTCGAGAGACGTTGGGGTGATTTTTAGCAACTTGTTGTTGGAGATTTCCTTTCAAGAAAGGTGATGCACCTATGTATTACCTTTGTTGAGAAGGTGCAAAAAACACCCATCAACACCTTTGATTTCATTTTCCTTGACTATTGAGATACTGCAAGGCTTGGTGATCAATATATACAACAAATTCTTTTGGCAACAAATAGTGTCTCCATTTCTTCAAAGCCTAAACTATAGCATAAAACTCTTGATCATATACAACATATTTCTTCTTAGCATCATTCAAATTCTCACTAAAATAGGAAATGGGCTTACGCTCTTGACTCAAAAAACTCCTATGGTAGTGCCACTAGCATCACAATCTACCTAAAATACCTTATTGAAATCTGAAAGTGCCAGAATAGGTTGCTCTATAGCTTTCTTCAACATATCAAAACTTTTTTCTGGTCGTGTAGTCCACTTAAACTCTTTTCTATCTTTTCTCGTTGCTTCAGTTAGAGGTTCACAAATACTACTAAAATTCTTAATAAACTTTCTATAAAAGCTTACTAGACCATGAAATGATCTTACCTTTGTAACACTCCTCAAGGTAGGCCATTAAATGATAGTTCTCACCTTCTCTGGGTCCATTTTAAGACCCTCTACTAAGACAAAAAATCCCAGATACACCAATTCTCTCTTGGAAAAGCTACATTTATTCAAATTAATCAACAACTTCTCCCTTAGCTTCTCAAAAACCTTTTTGATATGCATCAAATGCTCCTCCAATGTCTTGCTAAATATTAAAATGCCATCCAAATAAACAATGACAAATTTACCAAAAAACTCTTTTAGTACCTCATTCATGAGCCACATGAAGGTGCTTGGTGCATTGGTTAGCCCAAAGGGCATGACTAACCACTTATACAAGCCCTCTTTGGTCTTGAATGCTATCTTCCATTCATCTCCATCTCTAATCCAAATCTGGTGATAATCACTCTTCAGATCTATCTTCGTGAAGTACTTGGCTCCACTCAGACAATCCACGATGTAATCCATCCTTGGCAAGGGAAATCTATATTTGATGGTGATCTTATTAATGGCTTTGGAATCTACACAAATTTTCCATTCCCCATCCTTCTTTGGTGCTAGTACTTGTAGGTATTGCACATGGACTCAAACTCTCTTTCATCAATCCATTTTGCAACAACTCTTGCACTTGTAAGTTCAAATCTTCACTCTCTACTTGGAGTCATATGATGAGCTACCTTATTTGGAAAAATAGCTCAAGGAATCATGTCCATCTAACGACTAATCTTTCTTACTATAGGAAAACCTTTAGGTACATTATCAAAACTAATAGCTTGAAACTCATTCAGAAAATCTAAAACCTCTACAGGTACCTCATTAGTATCTTCTTTATCAATTCTCGGGACCAATGCAAAAAACATATGCTCATGCCTGAGGCCTTCTAGGATCTTTCTTCCATCAACCAAATAAATTCTTGCATTATTGCATACCTTTTCCTCTACCTCTTTCAAGGGCTTCAACTTATGACGAACTCCATCCTTTGTCAAGGAATAGGTGTTGGCATGTCCATCATGTACTGCTCGCCAATCAAACTGCCATGGTCTGCCTAACAACATATGAAAAACATCCATAGGCATAATATCAAAATATACCTCATCATGGTAATTTCCAATCTTGAACTTTACCAGACATTGTTCATTTACCAAAGCTTTATGGTCCTTTTGTAACCAAGCAATCCAGTATGGATTTGGATGGCTTCTTCTCTCCAACTGCAACTTACTAATCATCTCTTCTGAAACAAGGTTATCAAAACTACCTCCATCAATAATAACATTGAAAAATTTACCTTCACACTTACATCTGGTGCAAAACAAATTCTTCCTTGGAGTTGGCTCTTTCTCCTCATTCAACAAGGATCTTCTAGTAACAATAAATTCTCCTCTTTCTACATCCTTAGAATGTGAAGACTCAACATCTTCATCTACATGTGAAACTCATGCATTTCCCTCGGTCTTCTATTCATCCTTCCTTGATGTTGAGGACACTCATATGCCCTATGCCCTTCTCCATATTGGAAATAGGTTCCACAAAATCCCCCTCTCCCTGGTCCTCATTTGGATCTTCCTCTTCCTCTTTGGTCTCCATTATTTTTTTCACAAGGGTGATAGGTGTTATCTCCTTTTTGGTTCTGGATGCTATTGGATCATTCACCCTTCTTTTGATCTTCATTTCGACATCCATATGATTGTCCACTAGTCCTTTCACTGTGACCTCCTCCTCTTTGTTTACTTTCAAACCTTCTATTCAACTTCTCTTCGAACTTCAAAGCAAACTGATATGAATCTTCAATGGTAGACATTCTCACCAAACTCAGCTCTTCTTGAATGCTTCGCTTCAACCCATTTATGTAATGGGAAACTTTCTCCTTGTTGGCCTCAGAATGACGTGTTCTGATCAGGACTCGGTAGAATTATTTTGTAAACTCCTTAATAGATTTTCTTGCTTGCTTCAACCCTTGCATCTTCTTCAACAAATCTAACTCATACTCCCCAGGAATGAATTGTCTTTTTAAAACTTTCACCATTCGATCCCATCTTGTTATTTTCTCTTTCCCTCTTTTATTTCTTTCCAACTAGACTTATTTCCACCATATGCTACCATGGCCTTTGCAAATTTGACCCTATCTGGGTCTTTTATTTCCTCATAATCAAAATACTCTTCCATGTCATTGATCCAATCGATCAACTCTTCGAGATTTAGGTTTCCAAAAAAATTAGAAACTTCTGTCTTCAACCTCTTTCCAATCTTGGAAATGGCCCTAATGAGTCTGACTTCCCCAGGACCCATTACAACCTATGCTTCCTCTTCAAATGGTTCCTCATCTTCGGCCTCCTCCTCACTTTCATCTCTTCTTCTGACATCAGCTCCCCTACGCAGCTCCTCTTGCAATTCTTGAACTTGTATTTGGAGGGCTCTAAAACCCTCTTTTGTTACCTCAACATTTCTTCCACCACGGTTTCTTCATGGAGGAATCTTTTCTCACAGACCCACAACCACAAGTCTTGGTGCAAACTTCCTCATGCCCGACGATTTGTTTACACACTCAGGAAAGCTTGCTCTGATACCACTTGATGAAGCGAACTCCCCTTACATTCTAAAACTCACAAAAATAATAGGTAATGGTACAAACAAAATGCAAGAAGGAAAGCAAATATTTTCTATTATCACTAAAATGAAAATGAAATTAAATCATTATATTTGCCATCACATGGGCTTTTTGATTACATAAATCTACAAGTATTCAAATCGGAGCCACCATCTACACTGCTCTCCCTTCTTTTTATAGTCCCCCATTACATCCTTTATTTGGAAGGTGTAACCACCCTAGAATCTTATAGAAAGTGTAACCAGCCTAGAATCTTCTGGAAAGTGTGACTTCCTCAAGAAGATATTTTAAAATTTTATTATTTTGGGTAGTACAACTTGGCAGGGTCATAAATTTTGATCTGACCTTCGGATTTTCTATTATAATACCTTTTTGGAAAGCTCTCGAGAAATATTCTACCTGAAAGCATGGCCTAAAGGCTAGCTACTTTCATTTTCTGCCAATTTTTAGGCCCATCCGGAGCCTCTAAGTGCCTCAAAATTGACTTCGAAGATTTTACAAGGATTTTCAAAAATTAAAATTTTAATCTCTCAAATGACAAATGGTATTGAGGTGATTTCTTCACCATTGGATTCAATTTACCATTTTGGAGTTCTATGAAAGATTTCATGTCCAACTGTGCATAAATGCAAACTTACAAAAATAATAACCATGCCAAATTTAGCCCTTATTGAAAAGAAACAACATTTTTTTTGGGTGATGTAAGATTGCTCTGACACCCTAGATGCTCCTACATTAGGATCATCTAGAGAGACAGCTTGGTGAGGGTGGCAACCATCAAGGCTAGTCTCCTTGTACAAAGACACTTTTTTATTATTGCCCGATTATTTACACAAATATACATTCATGGGCTCCTTTTTGCTAGCCTCATGGATATTGTATTTTTGATTCATATATATACATTGATTCAAATATTATACCATGACATTTACCATTTCTTGATATATATGATACGATACAGATTTATGATGGGATGTGTTCAATTTATTTCATGCTTTACAAATGTATGGATGCAATGTAATGAATGGATGAACTTCCTTTTTAGTATCTTTTTGTGATATGTTATGGGATGGACGATATTGTATGCTCATGTGATGCTTATGCAAATGATATGGTTGCATCTCTTTTATGCAATTTTATGATGTGATGATGTATGCATGTGGATGAATGGATAGATAATACAAATGTTTTTGCTTATGATATGATAATGCGATCCATGTTTATGATATGTGATGCAACGATTTAAGATGCTTAGAATAAAAAATCTATATTATTCATCACAACTTAAATGATAATAATGATGCAGGATGTATGTTTTATGATATGCTATGATTATGTGAGATATATGTATGCTAATGATTTTGTTGATGCATGATGGATGCATTTATGATGTTTTTATTTTATTTTCATGATACTAGGTTAGCGTAGAAAAAAGATAGAAGAAACAAGATGATTTGACCATTGATTTTGATGACCGATTCAAAAGATCCAACAAGTCTATGATCCACTATGACTTTATTAGAGATGGTGATGAGAAATGGATGATGATGATGATGATTTTCTCATATATTGAGATTGGGATTTTTCTTTTTTCCTTGTTTGATATAACACATAGACATGATACATCAAGGTATTGATAACCAAGATGGTGTTGTATCTAGTGTAATGGAATTTCACTTTTCAAATAGATAGGATAGTTCTTGTTCACACCTTGACATATGGAAAACTCGTTGGAATTCAAGTTAGAAGCTTAGAATATATTGGACCAAAGCATACACAATAGTCAACAATGTACTCCAAACAACTTTCCTACACACAACTAAGAAAGTATGCACTAATATTATTTTACAAGAATACCCACAAGCACAACAAACAAAAGATAATGATAAATTCCCCATTCCTTTCTCTCTAAATCATTTTGATAAACATCATTAAGATAAATCATAAGAAAAGATCAAAGACAAACAGTCAATTTTATCTATATCCCTTGCCAGTTTAAAAGGTAGCTAAGGTGATTTCTAATACTGATTTCCATTGCAAGAAGGATACATCCTAGGACATGTTGATCAAGTGTTTTGATTAGGAATAAGTGTGTGATAAACCATTGATACAAACTTCGTTGACTTGCTTAACTATGATCTAGACTTTGGTTTTTAACACTTAGGTTCACTTTATGACTTCTGATACATTTTTTCTATTTGTTTTACCAAAGGTTGAAGGTGATGATCGATTTATTATGGGTGAAAATTTATTGTAGGTGAAAGCGAAATGGGATGGATGGTTTTGGGATTTTTTGGAATTTTGAAAATGCTATGAGGTTGTTTTTGGTCTTTTTAAGAGTTTATGTGAATGTTTATGTTTTCGATTATTTGAGGCTATTTAGGGATTTCTGAGATATTTGACGCTTTTTAAGTGTTTTGATTATTTTCTATTTTTTTTGTGTTTTCTAAGTTTTCAAATGTTTTTGTTTTCTTCTTGATATTTGAATGTTTAGGTTTTTTCTGAATTTTGACCAAGAACCTTACCTAGGGGCCTCAAGGGCTATTCAAAGATAAGCCTTGCCGATGTTATACATGCAAAGGCCACATAATTCAACTAACTTGACTTATTGAAAGATGAGATATGAACAGTTGATGGATTTCCAGTTTATTATGACAGACTCCTAAAGACTGACCTAAGGTATCTCAGGGGCACATCAATGATGGCCTTGCCTATGTTCAAGCTCAGAGACTCCTAGTTCAACAACAGGGTACTATTTTGTGATTTTTGATATGTTTTGGATGCTTTGGATTTTGACTTTACAATTTTCTGAATGTTTTTGGATTTTAACTGTATAGTATTTTGCAAATGTTTTTGGATTTTTTGATAATTTTTTTATGAATGTTTTTGAGATTTTCGATTGCAATTTTCAATAACCTTAGGATATACAAGAACCCAATATGACCCAAAATGAATTGTCCCTAGTGTGATATCATATACTACCTCAATATGGGCAGGACAAACTGACCTTTGGAATATGCCAAGAAGTACTAAGGGGATGCCACACTTCACAATATCAAGCTATGATAAGGATGTGGATGGGTGATGGAATAAATAGGATGAATGAGGTGATGGATGGATGTAAAGAATGATAGGATAAAGCACCAAAGAATAGATGGAGGTGCTTTATTTATGTGAGGCACCTGTTTGTCAGGTTTTCACCAAGGTGCTTGCCCAAAGCACCACTGAAGTGGTTTTCACTAGACGATGGTTTTTTTCTTTACTTTTTAAATCTTTTTTCCTAAATTTTTTGATTTTGATCATTTTTTGATTTTTTTGTATTTTTTAGATTTACACCTATCAAGACTAGGGATAAAACTTTTTAAGATGCAAGTTGTTGGTTGTTTCCTGTAAGGGTTCACCTTCAAGGGTTGACAAATGATATGCTCCTAATCCATAGCTTGTTGTGATGAAAAAGGTACCCAACTAGTTAGGCTCAAACTTTACTTTACTCTCATGATCTAGAAGATTCTTCTGATTCTATTTTAAGACAAGATCCCCTACCTAAAAAAGACTGACATTTGATCTTCTTTTTTATAACTTTGTTTTAGTTGTTTTTGATATACTTGCAAGTGATTAAGGGCTTCAAGACGATGCTTGTCCAGGAGTTCTAGCTCATTCAAACAAGATATTCTATATTCTTCATCAGTGATTAGATTTTGTAGTGACGCTCATAGTGATGGGAGCCCATCAATAGGGAGAATGGGTTTACATCTGTAGGCATGCAGATACTAGTTCGGTAGGACCAGAGAGTGTGATTTAACTATAGATACTAGTCATGGTTAGCTTCATTTACTGTTTTCTTTAGGATCTTTAAAATAGTCTTGTTTGTAGCCTCAACTTGGCCATTTCCCCAGGGATAATATGGGGTAGGAAGTTGGTATTGGATGTTGAAACATTGGCATAACTCTTTTACATCTTGATTCTTGAAGGGTACTCCATTGTCTAAGATAAGGGTTTGCGGAACACCATAATGACAGATTAGGTAATTCAAGATAAACTTGGAAATTTTCTTCCCCATTATGTAGATCATAGGAATGGATTCAACCCACTTGGTAAAGTATTACATGGTTGTTATGATAAAATTGTGGCCATTGGATGAGGTTGGAGTGATATCTCCTATGAGGTCAAGCCCCCACTGTGAAAAAGGACAAAGTGTGATAATTGGTTGCAATTCCTGAGCTGGAGCATGAATTAGATCTCCATGTTGTTGAAATTGGACACACTTTTGTAAATACTAATGAGATTCTCTTTCCATGGTTGGCCAGTAGTACCCCATCCTCAACTATTTCTTAGCTAAATTCATACCACTAGGATGGGAGTTGCATATTCCATCATGTATTTCTGTTAAATTATTAAAGGCTTCCTCTTGGTTAAGATATCATAGTAATGTCCCTTCGATGCTTCAATGGTGAAGGGTATCATCTAGGATCATGAATCGAGATGCCTTCTTATTAAAGGTATTTTTAAGTTTGGAGGTGATATCAAATGGGAGGGTTCCTTTACTTAGGTAGATGATTATGTCATGGTACCATGGGGATCTAGGACCAACAATGACACAAAAAAATTCAGATTCAAGGATTTTGAAAGTCAGTATGAGAAGTTGTTCTACCAAGAATTCGCATTGGAGGATGTTGTTTGACATGTCTAACAGTGATCTGATTGCTCGCATGGCATCTATTGCTCTGTTGTCCATACGAGGAATCTACTCAAAAGTTATGTCTATGAAAAGGTCTTAGAGAATTTCTACCATCTTCTTATAAGGAGTAAGCTTATCGTCCTTAGTTTGGTAATCATCATTGACTTGGTTGATAACCAGATGTGAGTCTCCATAGACTTTTATCTCATGTATCTACCACTAAACTACTATTCTTAGACCTATTATTAGGGATTCATACTTAGCATTGTTGTTGGTGCATGTAAATGATATCCTATATGACTTTGGGATGCAATCACCTTGAGGGGTGATGAAAAGAATACATGCTCCTGATCTATGTTGGGTGAAAAATCCTCTAAAATACATTTTCCACTGAGATGTGAGATTCATAAGGAGCACTAATTCATTAGGGGGCTCAAATATCAATGGGTTCTCTGTATAGATAGCCACATCTGCTAGTTGTCCTATGATCGCTTGTCCTTCAATTTATTTGCACTCCACGTACTCTATATAAAATTTAGTTAATATCATCACCCATTTGGCCATTTTCCCAATGAGAGTTGCTTTGGATAATAGGTATCTTAATGGGTCAATCTTTACAATGAGTTTGATTTGATGTGACAACATGTGGTGTCTGAACCATTTTGAAGAAAAAGATACTACTAAACATGTTTTCTCAATGGGTAAATAGGCCATTTCATATCCCACTAAGGTCCTACTGATGTAATAGATAGCCCTTAACATTTTCATCATTTTGTGCCAAAATAGCACCTAATGCTACTAATGTTGCTGAGATATACATGATCAATGGTTTGTTTAGTATTGGTGGCATCAACTTGGAGGTTTCAATAAGTAGTCTTTGATCTACAAGAAAGATTTATCACACTTCTCATCCCACTTGTAAGTTTATGGAGAAGATGTGAGAAAGGGTGGATTTTGTCTAATAGTTGTGCTATGAACCTTTTTATGGACTCCAATCTTCCTTGTAATCCTCTCATCTATTTCAATGTTTGTGGTGGTTCCATGTCGAGGATGTATTTTATCTTTTCTAGATCAATTTCTATCCCTCTTTATGAGATGATATAGTTGAGACGTTTCCCTAATGTAACCCTAAAGACAGACATTTTTTGGATTTAGACTTACTTTATACTCTTCAAGTCTATTGAAGATGGGTCCTAAGACTTGTATGTTCTCACACCTTTTCTTTAATTTTTCCAAAATATCATCCACATAATCTTCAACTACTTTGTGGATCATGTTGTGAAAGATGAGGGTCATTGATCTTTGATATGTTTCTCCTTCATTCTTCAACTTGAATGGCATCAAATTCTAGCAATAGGTTCCCCATGGACAAGTGAATGAATTTTTGTGTTGATCCTCTTTGGAAATCATGATTTGATTGTAGCTTGAAAAATTGTCCATGAGTGACAACATTTCATGCCCAGTTGTTAAGTCTATGACGAGGTTGATGTTAGGAAGAGGGAAATCATCCTTTGGGCATGACTTGTTTATGTCTTTGAAATCTATGCATATTTGGATGCCCCCAGTGAGTTTTGAGATTGGTACCAGGTTTGAAACCTAGTGGAACCCTAAAAATTTCATGGTCCCATTGGTTTCATGGTCACATTTATGATTGCTCATATCCTATTGCCATTAGGGTAGATAGGGTTTATGAGTTTTATATACCTTGCCACCCTTTGTTATCCTTTGGATTATTTTCTCACATTGACCAGTTGCATTAGGTTACCAGTTAATTAAGTGGAATTTTATGGCATTTTCTATCATTGTTTTAACTGGCTCCAACATTTAGGTCACTTGTTGAGCCTAGGAGGTCCTCTTATGAAAACAAGTTATGCTCACATGCATTTTAGCACCACTCAAGTTTACTACTGGTAGTCTATTTCTAATTGCATGTTCCTTCATAATAGCCCATCTCCATCCCATGATGAGCGATGCATTATCTTTTCTACCATGCTATGCTCATCGCCCATTGCGTGTTTCATTGCCACCACTAGAAAGAAACCCTTGATGAGTGATTCTATTAAGTTTTTAACCCATCACTGGCCTTATCACTATCATCAGTTATCTCATGATCTCCAAAAGGGAACCTATGACTACCGATGGGTGGAGTTTCTCCCCATTGTACAGGTTTATTCTATCGTGAGTTAAGGTTGCTCGATGAAAAGTAAAGATGCGATGAGTGATGGGGTTTAGGTCTCCAGCTAGGATTCTCTCACGATCAAGATCAAGGGCTAATATCTCATCACTAGTTTCCAAGCCATCACTTGATGAGGTACCAATGTAAAACTAGAAGATGCAATGAATGATACTCATATGATGTGGAGAGGTACACGTGGCAGCTCCTTAACTCATCAAAGTATGTATCAAATCACTAGTAGGGCCCAATGGAGATTATGGAATGATGTGAGCCATTGGATGGACTTTTCACATGAGAAAATCAATGGATTGAACTCAAAGAAGAACAACTAACTAATGGAGTAATTGTTCACTTGCGCAAGCCTTCTTCCACCATTAATGGTGAATGCACCTGGTCGAATTCATGTAAAAGGGTTTTGTAGTTGCATTTTCCTTTCATTCAGATATTTGAGGAGCTGGAGAAGAGTTCAGAGCAACCAGAGCCAAGGCCAAAGAAAGTTACAGAGGATTTTTCCTAGGTAAGCTATCACTGAATTCCACTGGTTTTTCTTGTTATTTTGCAAGAACTAGTATATTGAATCAAAATATCTAGGTTATTTTCAAGGGTGAATTAGGGTTCTTGGCTTCTCTTGATTAATTGTACATTTTTAATTGGGATAAAAGAAAAAGGGTAGAATTGTATGTGAATTTGAGTTTAAGCTATCAAGAATAGAGTACCAATTCCAAAACCTAGTTTAATTTTGAACTTGAAAGCCCTAAAGAAGCCAAGATTAGTCAACCTAGTTAGTCATTGTCTTCAAAACCCACACCCAAGAAGAAAAAACATAAATTCTCCCATGACCCACCCCAAACATCTAAAGGAACCGAGAAGAAAAAGGGCCAACCAAAAGACTATACATGTTTCATGGGCAAGGTCTAGCTGGCAGATGTCAAGGAAAGTGGTAGGAAGGCTATCAGGGAAGGAATACTAACCATCAATTTCAAGAACCTTGCTTGTAGCTGGAATTGGTGACATTATCATGCCAAAACCTGGATGAGAGTTATTCTTGTATTCTTTCACAAGAAGAGATGCTCGACATCTTGGTAAAAATGACTGGGGTTTTG
Organism: Sequoia sempervirens; assembly: GCA_007258455.2. NCBI lineage: Eukaryota > Viridiplantae > Streptophyta > Pinopsida > Cupressales > Cupressaceae > Sequoia > Sequoia sempervirens. Next base: position 193,706,283 of record VDFB02075321.1, read on the forward strand.
ATTTGGGGAAATTGGTTGTCCCTAACATTTTTGTGGAGGTGGATTTAATGTTGCACTTCGTAGACAGATATGATGATGTCAATAGGGTAATCACATAAACTGAGGGTAAAATCATTTTGGAAATAAAGAAAAGTAAAGTCGTTGAGGTTTTCAAAATGAAACCTAATGCTAGTGAAAATGTTAGCAAGGAAAAGTTGAAGAAGGAATATGCTGAACATAGAGTTTGGTTTAGAAGAGGTGAACTACCAAAGCATAGACAATAGAAGGGATCCATGTTCGCAATCAAAGAAGTTGAACCACTGGATTGTGAAGAATTTTTCAGACTATTTTAGATACACATAATTTATGTTGTGTCATGTGCTTGGGGTGAAATGTGAAGGAAGGATAATGAAACCCCTATTAGTTATGCTCATAGATATTCAACATAAAAACAAGCACACATGGTTTGACTATGCCAATAGAGTTGTTGAGAATTTACACTATGACTTGATGAGGTTGAAAGAAAGAAGAACCTAATTGACATTTAAACATTATTCACTAATGATGCATATGATACTATACCAAGAAGGGAATTTTTTGGTCAAGAAATTAAACCGAGACAAGTGGATGAAAGGGGTAATAAGTTTCCTATCCAAATGTGGACATACATCTAGGATTTGCACTGCCCAAATTCAAATTATACTAGATTCTACAATACCATAAAACATACTATTTTGGTACAAATGGGATTGGGGCTAGCTGAGATAATTTCTAAAACAATTCAAGCATTGTTAAGACCAGGAGAATGTGGTGATGACCCCAATTATGAGTGAAATCGGGGAGATTGGTATTTGTATGATAACTTCATAGTTATCAGGTGCTATGGGACTACTATAGCACTACATCTCTTGCAACTTAGGTTTGTTTTTGATAGGTTGGATTTCACTAAAATAATGTGGAAAATGGATAATTGCGATGAAGAGAATTTTATATTATCCAAGAAGGCCTCTATTATTGTGTACACTTCCCCTTTTGATTATTTTGTTGTCATGGTAAAGGAATCATATGAGGTGTTTGGCATAATGATAAATAATCTGAGAATGAATGTAGCCCCTACTAGAAATTTTGATCCAGAAGGGATCATTAATAGAGAAAAGATAAAAAGGGGAATCCTAGGATATGGACCTCATAATTTCTGTTTCAAGGAAGATGTGATAAGAAACTTTCCAACATTTTTTGTTTTCTAGGATAGAGAGAAGATTTGGATAAAAATTGTTGAGGTTGAGCATAGGGCTTCTACCCAAAATTCCTACTTTGAAAGCCCTTACAAGAACATCACTGACAAATTTAAGAGGATGGAATTAATCCTTAGTAATTTTCATGATGGCACTTTTCTATAGAAGGTGCAACAAGTAGAGTAGATAGCTCAGAGTGCTTTACAAGAGCATTTACTAAAAATAGGGGGTCAACCAAAGGAACCCATAGCATTAGAAGTGCAACAACAACCTATGGACATTGACGAGGCCCTTTCTATGGAGTTTCCTCTTGCAAATGTTGATGAAACACGGGTTGTTGAGGGGAATGTACAACTGTTTGTTGAATTAGTGCCTATTGAGCAAAGAGTAGAGCATGAATTTTTACATCCTGATGTTGGATATGTAATGGAACCATTTGTTCCAAATGATAGGCTAGTGCCTTGGGAATATGATGAAATCCAAGACAATGATGCAAGGGTTCTAGCTTGTGCCAAATTTTTAGAGGATGATTCTTTTGTGACAACTAGAGAATTTAGAGAATTCATTGTTGAGTTGAAAGCTCAAAAAATAAATAATAGGATACAAAAGGCTCGGGAGGGAGTGGATCCTTCACAACAGGAAGAAGTCAGAAAGAAGACCGAAGAAGAGATTGTTCAAGAAATTGAGAAAATGAATCCTATGGAAGCTAGAAGATTTATCAAGGACAGTGGGATGTTGGTAATTCCAAGATGGAACTTTTCATCAATAATTTCTCTAGATGCAATTAGGAATGATCCAAATGGTATGGTTTCTGAGGAGACCTTTGATGAGAAAACTTTTGGTTCAGGGTTTAGGCCTAGTTTACATGCACTAGCTATTTGGTCATTAACACTAGATTTAGGGAGGTGCAAACTCAATAGAGCAATGAATGGCCTTTCAGGAGATTTGATAATAGGAAGAGATTTAGAGATGATAGCTCCACAGGCTGCAAGATTAGAAATGCACATGACCATGTTGAGAATTGGCATTGCAAAAATTTCTTAGGCTAGATATATGAAATTGTTGGAGAAGCACAACAAACTAGTTGAAGAGTATAATAAAGTGAAAGCTAATGTGGTCAAGGTAGGTCAGAAGACCTTTCCTACTTATCCATCTAGTACTTCACCACAAGATAAAGATACCTTAAAATTGAGGATTAATGCATTGAAGAGTGAGCTCCTAGTAGCCAAGTCTGAGAAGAATAAACTCCATGAGAACATGAACACGATTACAAAGGATATGGCTGAAGAGATTCTAGGCCATAGATTGACCAAAGCATCCCTTAAAGCAGAAGCCACATGGTCAACTTATAAAGGTATACATGAGGCATTTGAAAGGTTCCAACATGTTCAATAGGTTTTCCAGAGCACTTGGAATAAATGGAGCAATAGATTAAACAGTTTAAGGGAGATTCAAGCAAATGTAAAGGAAGATCCTGAAGCTCCAACAAGCCTCCAAGACATAATAAGAGGAATTGAAATGATTGGTGAAGTCAAATGATTTCATGAAAGAATTGGTGGGCAGCTACAAGGTAAAATCAAGGCCTTCAAAGATATGGAAGAATAGGGTGTTCCTAAAATCCTTAATGAAGATGGAACACTCAAAGAGTATGAACCATGGAGAGCTTTCTTCAGGCATCAAACAACTATGGGCCCACAGATAGCATACATTGACGATAAGTTTGACTTAACCGTGTTAAATGGTTTAATTGATAATCTCATCAAGATTCAAACAAACATGGAAACCTTTGTGAAAGAATCCACATTAGTAATTGATGCAAGGTATAATGCATACAACACAAAGGTGCATAAACTATTAGATATCAACTAGCCCAAAGAGGATGAATATAAGAATTGGGTGGGAAAATATGTTGAATAAGCTATAGGGATGGTGAGATGGATATAGAACATGGTCTAGTATAATACATGTTTTTCCTTTGGAATAACTATTTAAGAAAAATCTATATCCTCTCAATTTGAAAATTCACGTGGTAATTGAGCCAAGTTTTTATCTTTTCTTTATTCTTCTTCTATCTTGTTTCATACATTTTGCTAAATGAGGTGATGTTTTGGAGTTCTCAAACAATGAGGATACGAGTTCAATAAGCTTCTACAAGTTTTTTGTCTTTTCATATTTCCCCCCATTTCTTCAAGTGTAAATATAACTACCTGGGGGTTGAAATGAAATGAAATATTTTGAAATACAAATTGAAATGTAATGTGACCAGCCAATAGCTTGATGCTTGTTTTCTCCCTTGATATTATAAAAGGGAATTAAAGGCTATTGTGCAGGGGTTTTTGAAAATTTTGGTTGATCTCAAGTAGTCTTAGCAAATATTTTCATAAAGTTTAATAAGCATTAAATGGATATAGAATTACTTGTTGAGTCTTAGGTTATGAGTCTATATTCACAGTTAGCTTAAATGTTTTGCAATAATTATAGCATTTGAAAATCAATAATGGAAAATTTCATGCAAATTTTCTCCTATGTATTTGTTCATGAATCAATAATGAAATGATCAAGGATTGTTTTATTGGTCTCCAATTCATGTGGTTGGATGTGTGTGCATTTCTGCTTCAATTCAAGTAGTTGATTAAAATGCTTTAATGCAATCACTAGTTTGTGTGTTAATTCATAGGATCTTTGAAGTATTTTTGTCTTAAAATATGAGTTATGAATTTGTAATGCAAATCCATAATAGTCTATAAATGTCAAATGCCTTTGTTATTGCATTGCAATATGTTGTGAATTTGACCCTGTCACCCTAGGATAATGCACTATTCTATGTATTAAGTGAATTCAAATATATCTAATCAACCAAATCATATCAAAGAAAAATTCATCTAATTAAAATCATACTCATAATGATGATGGTTGTTGTAAGTCTTGTTTAAATTTTCCATTCTCTACTCCAAGTTACAAAGGTGTAAGGGTATGTGCAGGATCATCATGGAAAAAATAGGCCATTAAGTGGCAAAAAAATTAGAAAAAATCAGAGTTAGGTAACTTGACATAAAAATTTGAATAAGTTATCTATATTATTTCAAAAATATGTAAAAATAGAATCTGTAGAAAATTGAATGTAATTTCTAAACTACCAGGTTTTTAAAAAAAACAAAAATCTATTTAGTGAAAATTTGAAATTTCAATGTGGTGGTACTTAAATTTCAGAGAAAAAATAAAAAGTAGGTGTCTGTCTGACCACCCTAACCACAATAAAATGATAAAAAAAATTTATAATATTTTAGATATAAGTAGAGGACTCATGCCCCTATGTGATGCATATTTTTTTGTAATTTTTTTCCAAGTAAATAATTAATTATGAATTTTTTATTACAATTTTTTTAAAACCATAAAAACTCGTATGTCGGACCACCTTAACTTGGTCAAAACTTCATGAAATTCAATTTTTCTTTTTTTAATCCTATAGTATGCAAAGCATAGAATGTGATGCATGTTTTGGATTCAAAAAATGTGATACCGTTTGAAAGTTATAGATGTTTTTCAATCAGCCTATAAATCAGGACTTTAGTTATAATTTGAATAGAAAATGAATAATAATTACTTATTAAATTCAAAGTAAAGCATAATTTACATTGATGGAAAGCTGAAAATCTCCTTTAAAAACCCTTTTTATTTCATCAATTTTGGGTAAAACAATAGTCATCAGCCACATACCCATCATATTGCCACTTTTTGGCCCATCATGATCCTACACATACCCGTAAGGGATTTTCCAGTTCTTTGCAAATTGTCACTAAGTTGAGTTATAGATATGAGAATTTTTCTACTTAATATGCAATGTATAAGGAAATATTATGAAGAAATATTATAATTTCATTGTGGGATCACCCTCCCAGGTCTTATAGAACCTGAAGTGTAGGAAGAAAGCTTAATTTCTTTCTCTCGTTCGGTGGCCAACCCTTTTTAGGGTGCTAATAATCGAAATTGGAAAATCCATAGGCTTCCTCTAAGATCTGGTTGGTATTTAAAAGAGCCAACAAAACCAACTTAGGGTAATCTATTAGTAAGATGAATCCAATATCAAGAAGCTTTTGTAACTCTAGTTTCACCAAGAGTGCTATCTGAGGGTGCACCTTCTATAATTTCTTCTTTACTAGCTTAGCTTCAGGATAAATGGCTAAGTGATGCACAACTATTTCTAGATCAAGACTTGGAATATCATTGTATGACCATGCAAAGTTGGTTCTTAGCTCTCCCAGGAATGCTGCTAGGTTTTTTTGTTCTTCATCCAACAAGGATTCAACATAGATAGTGATCTTGGGTGCTTCTTTCATTCCCACATTGACTAGAGTAGCCTTTTCTGCTAGCACTACTATCTTCTCTGGATGTATTGCACTAAGGGGGATTGAATCCCTCATCCTTGGGTGCCTCAAAGAGGTTTTCACCCTCAAATACATCCTTTATTTTCACTATTTTAGGATTAGAAAGTACCATAGTGTGGTTTTCACTCAAATATATGCATGTTAGTTGCATTTTGTCAATTTTGTGACTAAAGGATTCAATCATCTCCCTATAGTATGCACCTATGTCTATCTCTATGTCAAAACATACTTTGTGATCTTCCCATGGTAAGTTGTCATGGAATCCCATGAATTTTGAGATCGCTTCATTGTTTTTGAATAAATCTAGAATCAATGGTCCTTGTTGGTCCAAGTCAATGAGTTTTGGGTATACTAGGCATATTTTGGTTGGTTGATTACCTGGAGGAAAGGATGTAATGGATATCTATTGAATCTCAGTTGTGTTTACAGTTTGTCCTTGATGAAAAAATCTCTTTCAGCTTGTTCTCATTGATAATCTGTCTCAGGATGGTTCTCCTTGCACATCACAGGTTTTGGATGTTTCTCTTTCGGGCTTACTCATATCGGAGTGAGAATGGCAGGGTCTCCCCGATCCAATTTGAAATGTCTGAGTTGCCTATCGGCAAGACATTTTAGATGTCATGGCGATTGAATTTATCATACAGGTTGCTTTCGGCGTGACATTCCCGTTGTCTTGGTGATTGCCACAAGAAAGGCTATTTTGGAAAGACTTGTCTTTGGTTTCAGCGATAGAAAAGTGTTCTCTATCGGCATATGTAATACCGTCGGGATAAGGTCTTATCGATTTCATTATGTCTCACCGACCTGCTTCAGACTGAGCATATCGGCAAAGGAAATCGACTTCGGTGTAATGTTTCATCGAGCATGCAATGTCACACTGACCCGCTTCAGAACAAGCATATCGGCATGTGTTTGGCCGTCGGGCTATGGTCTTAGCGAACTCTTCTGGTCTCACCGACAGGCGCATTAAAAGATTCACTTCGGCCAGACTTGGAGTATTCGGTTTAATATCTCAGCAATTCAAGTGTGTCTCACTAACCATATGCATATGGAAACTTATTGGTAAAACTAATGGCTATCGATATAATGTCTTGGTGAATTCGATTTGTTACACCAACCAAAAACGTAAAGGTAGTCTCTTTGGTAAGAGCTAGGGTTTTCGGCGAGAGGTCTTGGCGAGTGACCTCTGGTCTCGCTAATGGAACATAAAAGAACTCTGTCGACATAGGATCTATCCTATCTCAGCGACTTCGAGTGAATGAAGTTTTTCGGTATGACTCAAGCTTTCTACAACAGGTCTCCCCGATATTGGTATGTTATAGCAACTCTTATAAGATAGAAGGGTGCATCGGCGAGAGAACCATTATGCTACAATGACATCACACAAGGGGTTTCTATCAAAGGCTCATCGGTGTGAGATTGATACTGTCTTGGTGATCTAGGGTGAGCTCCGGATGTTTCGAAAAACAAGGGGTAGTCTATATAGTGTCTCCTCGACTATGTATTGTCTTGGCGACTTGGAAATGGCAAAGCCCTTCGGCATAAGTGTTGAATTGTCATGATGACAAGGTTGATCACGGGGGCTCTCGGCAAAACAAAGTCTTATCTACAAAACGTCTCCCCGATGGTTGATGGTTATAGCGACACATAAGTGGGCTTTCGGTAAAACATCATGTGGTCTGTGAGAGGTTTTCCCGACATCACTGGGTCACAGTGAAAGCAAATGAGGAAAAGGCTATAGTGACAGTGAATGAACCAAAAGGGCGTCTCAGTGAGAAAGATTCTGATGTCTCAGCGATTGGAAAGAATAATACATATGAGCTCTCGACGTGACATAATGTAGTCATTATGTCTTCTCCCTGACTCTGATGGGTTATGGCGAAAGCGAAAACTAAAAGGATCGATCAACGTTTTAATTGCCTTCGGCAGAACTAACTGGATGTCTCTGCAAATGGTTAACGAAGTCTCAATCTCTGTGGCCATCATGGAAATTTCTAAATATAGTTGCAGGCTGACATCATTGATTGCATCGAATCTCAGAACCGTTACATGGCAGCATATTCATTGAGTTTCCTCTTTGAGCAGTTGCGTTTTTGAAATAATGGATGATTTGCAGTTGGCTAGATAAGCATTACTCTTGATTTTTTCCATCATTTACAGACTGTCATTATTCAGCTAAAATCAGCATGTGAGTTTCAAATTCTGGTGAAAAACGCAAGATCTTATTATTGACATACATACTTGAAATGTATATAAATACCAGTATTGAAAACTGTAAGGGTTGTTGGTTGTAATTCTGAGAGTATCATTCCTTGTTTGTATGGAAATGTATGAATGAACTCTGCAGAGAGATATGTGCTTAACTGAAAACTGATAAATCCTTTGAGTCACTATTATTGTTCAAAACATACTTTGAGGGGTTGGTACTCCTTGAGATGGGTGTCTCAAAATGAGGGGCTAGTGCTCCTTGAGTGGGTGCTCAAAAATCAGCCTATAAGGCATTGTGAACTTTTGTTTAAAAGATTAAGCCTGGAAGGCATTTAGGGAGTGGTTTTTATACCCCAGGAGGTTTTTCCACTCGGTAAAATCTTGAGTCTTCTTGTTCTTCTGAGTTCCCTTTGCTTTACTGTGTTGTTGATTATTTCAGTTCACTGTTTGGTTATTATTTTTCTCAATTCTATTTATGAATGATTACATTCAACTCATGAATGCATTAATCACAGTATATTGAGATAATATCTGAGCTATGGTTTTTGAATTTGTGAAAATTGGTCAAAACTATTAAGACATTGATTCAACCCCCCCTCTCAGTGTAATTTTAACTCCAACAATTGGTATCAGAGCATAGGGTCCTCTGATAGGTTTTAATCTCCTTGGATTGATCTTGGTCTTGGAGTTTGTTTTTAATGGCACATTCTCAAGACGGTGCCTCTATATCCAGAGCTCCATTATTTGATGGAACTGATTATGTGTTCTAGAAAATCAAAATGGAAGCTTTTCTTGTTTCTTTTGATGTTGATGTTTGGTGCATTGTTTTAGAAGATTACAATGTACCAGCCACTATTCCCATTGATGTTGTTGAAAAGAAGTATGAAACAAATGCTAGAGCTAAGCATGCCCTCTTGTGTGGGTTAACTAAAGATGTGTTCATTAAAGTCATGCATTGCAAATCTGCTCATGGAATCTAGGAAAAACTTGAAACTATATATCAAGGGAATGAGAAAGTCAAACTGTCAAAAATCATTACACTCAAACATCAGTTTGAGGAGTTGAAAATGAAGGATGATGAAAAAGTGGCTGAATATTTCCTAAGAGTAGATGAAGTTGTCAATTCAATGAAAGGTCTAGGTCAAGAGGTTAATGAATTTGATGTGGTCACAAAGGTTGTTAGAACCTTACCATCCAAATTTGAATCTAAGGTTTCAACCCTAGAAGAAAAGAAACACTTTGACAAGCTTACCTTAGACAGCCTACAAGGAATACTTACTTCCTATGAAATGAGAACTAGCAAAAACAATTCAACAGGTAAAGAAACTGCCTTTAACATTGAAAAGAAAGAAAAAGTCGAATCATAGTTGTCTGATTCTAAAGAATCCCATTTTGTTAGAAGATTTAAAAAGGGATTAGGAAAATATAAGGGAAAACTTCCCTTTAAATGTTTTAACTGTGGCAAAATAGGTCACTTTGCTGCAAAGTGTCCCTATGATGATCAAATCTGTGACAACCAGACAACTGAAAAATAGCCTATGAAGAAGGCCTTCAAACCTAAATGAAACTTCAATTTCAAAAAGAAGAAAAGTCTATTTAGTAAGGATGAATTTGAAATTGAGTTTGAAGATTCATCAGCTGAAGAAGATGAAACTTTGTTCATGGCTGAAATTACTCAGCAAAATGATTCTAACACCTTTGACGTTGAAGAAGGTGTAGTAGATCTTGAAAGTGAGCTGAAATGTGCTTTACAGGAGGTCAGAAAACTCAAAAAACAAGTCCCTGATCAAGAACACAAACCAGATCAAGAAATGATCTCTCTGAAAACTCAGCTTGAAGAAGCTAAAAGAGTTGAAGACTATCTTCGAGAGACTGTAAGTTGCAAAGATTAAGAAATTCAAAAACTGGAACAAGAAGCAATCTGTCTTAGGAAGGAAATTGAAAAATATGAAAGCACTCTAAAATTGAATGAGATGCTCAGCAAGCAGAAGATGTACAAAGATAAAACTGGTGTTGGTTTTGAAAAGGGTGAATGCTCATCTGACCATGCAAAACAAAACCCCTCTTCTGAAGTCAAAGGTTCTAGTTCAAATCACTCAGAATTTGGTAAGGATCATGTTCAATCTTTAAGAGGTAATAGATCTTCATACAGAGTCAATCCTTTCTTCTATGGTTAATGTTTTTTCTGCAACAAATTTGGCCATAAGGTGAGTACTTGTAGGCTTATGAATACTAGAATACCCAGGTTTGGTCTTAGGAAACACTATGGTTTTGTTAGACAAATCAGATGTTTTAAATGCAATGCTTTGGGATATTCTGTCAAATAGTGTAGAACTGATCTACAATCTAAACAACATAAATTTAAAATGGTTTGGAAACCTAAGACTGTCAACAACATTGAGAAAACTATGTTGGTTCAAACTGATTTTCATTCCAAGAAAAAGGACTTATGGGTTCTGGACAGTGGATGTTCTAACCATATGACTGGCGACAAGGATAAGTTTGTAAATCTTGAAGATTATGTAGGTGGATATGTTAAGTTTGGTGATAACTCTGGTATTCAAATTAAAGGTAGAGGTTCACTTCTTCTGAATGAAGACACTCCTATCTATAATGTGTACTATGTGGAAGGTCTCAAGCACAATCTTCTAAGTGTTAGTCAAATATGTGATAGTGGTTATCATGTTCTTTTCACTTTGCAGGGATGTGAGATTAAAAACAAGCTAGGAAAGGCTATTGCAGTTGGAAGGAGGACAAAAGGAAATGTGTACAATCTTCTTGACACATCAAGCATTGACAATAATCAAGGTATGTGTTTAATGAGCCAAATTGAAAAAATTTGGTTATGGCATAAAAGATTAGGACACATAAACTTTGAAAATCTGGTTAGAATAAGTAAGAATCAGAATGTTAGAGGTTTACCAATACTTAACAAGCCAGAAAATTATGTGTGCAAAGAATGTCTAAGTGGTAAACAAACTAAAATCAGCTTCAAAACAAAAGAACATTCTTCTTCAAAACCTTTACAACTTGTGCACACTGATTTATGTGGACCAACCAGAACAGGGTCTATTAATGGTGAAAGGTACTTTATGCTGTTTGTGGATGATTATACTAGAATGGTTTGGGTCACATTTCTTAAGCACAAATCAGAAGCATTTGAAAGGTTTAAAATATTTCGTAAATTGGTTGAGAAGGAATCTGATTTGAAACTTAAATGTCTATGATCTGACAAAGGAGGTGACTTCACTTCTCAAGAGTTTATTGATTACTGTGAACAACACGACATTAAAAGATAGTATGTTGCAACAAAAACACCTCAACAAAACGGGGTAGTTGAATGTAAAAATAGAACTGTAAAAGAAATGGCTAGAACAATGTTAGATGAAGCTAAGTTGCCTAATATGTATTGGAAAGAAGTTGTTCATACAGCTATATACATTTTGAATAGAGTGCAGATTAGAGTAAAATCTAAACACACTCCTTATGAACTGTGGTATGGAAAAACTGCTTCTGTCAAATACTTTAAATTTTTTGGAAGTAAGTGTTTTATCAAAAAGGATGATGATAACCTTGGGAGTTTTCAATCAAAGAGTGATGAGGGTATCTTTTTGGGATACTCAACTCATAGAAAGCTTATAAATGCCTTAACAAAAGGATTAATAAGATAGTTGAAGTTGTTAATGTAAAATTTGATGAGAGATCACATTTGTATGCTGAATCTTTGCAGGATAATGAGGAAGAAGAACTTGAACTAGAAATTATTTTAGAAGGAACTGAGTCAGCAAGCCCTAGAATTGAAATAGCAAGTCCTGAAAAGGTTGCATCAAAAGCTCTAACTAAATATCACCCCAAAGATCAGATTATTGGGGATAAAAATGCAGGAGTTCAAACTAGAAGAAAGGCTACAAAATCTGATGAAAAGGCACAAATAGCTTTTTGTCTAGTTACTCAGTTTGAGCCTAAAATTTTTAATGAAGCTCTCACAGACTCATGTTGGCTTAATGCTATGTAGGAAGAAATTGATCAAATTGAGAAAAATCAGACTTGGGAGTTAGTCCCAAGACCAGATGACAAGAATGTCATTGGAGGCAAATGGATATACAGAAACAAACTTGATGAAAATGGTAGTCATTCGCAACAAAGCAAGATTTGTCTGCAAAGGCTATGCTCAACAAGAAGGTATTGATTTTGGTGAAACATTTGCACCCGTTGCTAGATTAGAATCTATCAGAATATTCTTGGCCTATTCTGTTTATAAAGAATTTACTATTTATCAAATGGATGTCAAAACTGCTTTTTTAAATGGCTATTTAGATGAAGAGGTCTATGTTGAACAACCTGAAGGATTTATGTGCAAAGATAAGCCTGATCATGTTTACAGATTGAAAAAGGCCCTCTATGGCTTAAAACAAGCACCTAGAGCTTGGTACTCTAGGCTTGACAGTCATTTGCTTTCAAATGGTTTTGTTAGAGGAGGTGTAGATAGCAATCTCTATGTTCAAACTGAAGGTTCTGATATTTTGGTTGTTGAAATTTACGTTGATGACACTATCTTTGGCTGCAACAATGTTACATTAAGTAAAAATTCTCTCAGCTAATGGAATCTGAATTTGAAATGTCATTATTAAGAGAATTAAATTTCTTCTTGGGTCTTCAAATCTCTCAACGTGAAAATGGAATATTTCCTTATCAAACCAAGTATGCTAGAGAGATGCCTAAGAAATTTTAGATGGATGAATGCCATCCAGTTAGCACTCTAATGATTACTGGATGCAAACTTACTAAGGTTGATGATTCCCCTGATACAAATCAAACTAAATATATATCAATGATTGGCAGTCTGTTATATTTAATTGCCTTTAGACCTGACATTATGCAAGTAGTTTGCACTGTTGCACGGTTTCAGGAATCACCTAAAGAATCCCATGTCACTGCTGTTAAAAGAATTTTTAAATATATTCAGGGAACTCTTAATTATGGCCTTTGGTATCCTAGAAGCACTGATTTTTCATTGATTGCATATACTGATGCTGACTGGGCTGGTTGTTTGGATGATAGGAAAAGCACCAGTGGTGCTGCATTCTTTCTTGGTGATCGTTTAGTGGCATGGCACAACAAGAAACAAGAATCTGTTTCTCTCTCTACTGCAGAAGCAGAATACATTGCTGCCACTTCATGCTATACTCAAGTTCTTTGGATGAGTCAAACTCTATCTGATATGGGTATTGAAATTCCTAAACCTGTTTCTATTCTCTGTGATAACACAAGTGCGATAAGTATCTCCAAAAATATTATTTTTCACTCTCGCACTAAACATATTGCTATCAAGTTTCACTTTCTTTGAGCAAAGGTTATGGCTAATGAAGTCTGTTTACAGTTTGTTGGCTCTCAAGATCAGGTGGGTGATATTTTTACTAAGCCCTTAGCTAAAGAGTTATTTGAAAGGTTGAGACTTTGATTGGGAGTTATCTCTCAATCTTTACTTTGATTTTTCATGCATTGGCTTAGGGGGAGCATGTTATATGATTTGATTCACTTACAACTCTCCTACAATCTTGGTTGCTGCACTGTTATTTTTTTTGCAGCTGTTTCTCATGGTATTTTGATTGGCTTCTCAGTTGTGTTCTTCTATTCTTTGTCTTGAGGCAAAAAGGGGGAGAGTCTTTGGTGTTTTTCCATCAAGGACAAAGGGGGAGTTTTTTGAATCTCAGTTCTCTTTACAGTTTGTCCTTGATGACAAAATCTCTTTTAGTTTGTTCTCATTAATAATCTGTCTCAGGATGGTTCTCCTTGCACATCACAAGTTTTGGATGTTTCTCTTTCGGGCTTACTCATATCGGAGTGTGAATGGTAGGGTCTCTCTGATCCAATTTGAAATGTCTGAGTTGCCTATCGGTAAGACATTTCAGATGTCATGGCGATTGAATTTATCATACAGGCTACTTTCAGCGTGACATTCCCGTTGTCTTGGCGACCGACATAGGAAAGGTTATTTCAGCAAGACTTGTCTTTGGTTTCGGCGACAAAAAAGTGTTCTCTATCGGCATATGTAATACCATTAGGATAAGGTCTTATCGATTTTATTATGTCTCACAGACCCACTTTAGAATGAGCATATCAGTAAAGGAAATCGGCTTCGGTATAATGTTTCATCGAACATGCAATGTCACACTGACCTGCTTCAAAACAAGCATATTGGCATGTGTTTGGCAGTCGAGCTATGGTCTTAGCGAACTCTTCTGGTCTCACCGACGAGCGCATTAAAAGATTCACTTCGGCCAGACTTGGAGTATTCAGTTTAATATCTCAGCGAATTCAAGTGTGTCTCACCGACCATATGCATATGGAAACTTATCGGTAAAACTAATGGCTATCAATATAATGTCTTGGCGAATTCAATTTGTTACATCGACCGAAAACTTAAAGGTAGTCTCTTCAGTAAGAGCTAGGGTTTTTGGCAAGAGGTCTCGGCTAGTGACCTCCGGTCTCGCCGATGGAACATAAAAGAACTTTGTCGGCATAGGATCTATCCTGTCTCAACGACTCCGAGTGAATGAAGTTTTTCGGTATGACTCAAGCTTTCTACAAAAGGTCTCCCCGATATTGGTATGTTATAGCGACTCTTATAAGACATAAGGGTGCATCAGAGAGAGAACCATTATGCTACAATGACATCACACAAGGGGTTTCTATCAAAGGCTCATCGGTGTGAGATTGATACTATCTTGGCGATCTGGGGTGAGCTCGGGATGTTTCAGAAAAACAAGGGGCAGTCTATATAGTGTCTCCTCGACTATGTATTGTAATGGTGACTTGGAAATGGAAAAGGCCTTCGGCATAAGTGTTGAATTGTCATGGCAACAAGGTTGATCACGGGGGCTCTCGGAAAAACAAAGTCTTATCTACAAAACGTCTCCCCGACGGTTGATGGTTACAGTGACACATAAGTGGGCTTTCAGAAAAACATCATGTCGTCTGCGAGAGGTCTTCCCGACATTGCTGGGTCATAGCGAAAGCAAATGAGGAAAAGGCTATAGTGACAATGGATGAACCAAAAGGGCATCTCAGTGAGAAAGATTCTGATGTCTTAGCGATTGGAAAGAATAATACATATGAGCTCTCAGTGTGACATAATGTAGTCATTATGTCTGCTCCCCGACTTTGATGGGTTATGGCGAAAGCAAAAACTAAAAGGATCGATCAACGTTTTAATTTCCTTCGGCAGAACTAACTGGATGTCTCTGCGAATGGTTAACGAAGTCTCAATCTTTGTGGCCATCATGGAAATTTCTAAATATAGTTGCAGGCCGACATCATTGATTGCATCGAATCTCAAAACCATTACATGGCAGCATATTCATTGAGTTTCCTCTTTGAGCAGTTGCATTTTTGAAATAATGGATGATTTCCAGCTCTCTGGATAAGCATTACTCTTGATTTTTTCCATCATCTACAGACTATCATTATTCAGCTAAAATCAGCATGTGAGTTTCCAATTCTGGTGAAAAATGCAAGATCTTATTATTGACATACATACTTGAAATGTATATAAATACAGTGTTGAAAACTGTAAGGGTTGTTGGTTGTAATTCTGAGAGTATCATTCCTTGTCTGTATGGAAATGTATGAATGAACTCGTTAGAGAGATATGTGCTTAACTGAAAACAAAGAAATCCTCTGAGTCACTATTATTGTTCAAAACATAATTTGAGGGGTTGGTACTCCTTGAGATGGGTGTCTCAAAATGAGGGGCTAGTGCTCCTTGAGTGGGTGCTCAAAAATCAGCCTATAAGGCATTGTGAACTTTTGTTTAAAAGATTAAGCCTGGAAGGCATTTAGGGAGTGGTTTTTATACCCCAAGAGGGTTCTCCACTCAGTAAAATCTTGAGTCTTCTTGTTCTTCTGAGTTCCCTTTGCTTTACTATGTTGTTGATTATTTCACTATTTGGTTATTATTTTTCTCAATTCTGTTTATGAATGATTACATTCAACTCATGAATGCATTAATCATAGTATATTGAGATAATATCTGAGCTATGGTTTTTGAATTTGTGAAAATTGGTCAAAACTGTTAAGACACTGATTCACCCCCCCCTCTAGGTGTCATTTTAACTCCAACAATATCATGAAAAGTGATTTATTCTCAAATAGGTCAGCAACATCAAGGGGAAAGTCATCAAAATTCATGTCACATGATGTAGGTAACCAAGAGGAAGCCTCAACCAATTTCTAGTGGAAGTACCTTTTCCAATAAGGGTGACCTTGCTAGTAGTACAACCTAGGCCAAGATTCTTTAGTCATTTCTAAGGAATGATGGGTTCTAGCAAACCATTACCATTTTTTCCCAATTTCTCATTCTTGTTATAACCCATTCCCTTCATTAGCTATAGGCCTTTGTTATCATCTTCCATAGGAAGAGTAGGGACAAGTCATTCATCTTGATAGAGCAGTTTAGAGACATATTCCTCACTAAAATCTTCTTGGTTCAAATCCCCCCACATGGTGAAGGTAGTAGCTGCCATCTTGATGGTTTTAGGCTCCTTGTTGCTAGATGTGGGTTTCCCATGTGATTGAGGAGAAGAGGTAGCTCTCCTAATATAGAGGTATTCTTCATTAGCTTATAGTTTCCACAACCATCATCTTGGATCACTACTTTGATGTCAAGAATGTTCTACACAAAAGGTGTTTTAATTTTTGAGGTTGATGCAAGGGATGATGGGTCAAGAAAGGAGGTAGAAGGTGTAGGACCTTCGTCATTCATGGGTATTTGGGGGATTTTATAAAACTTGTCCTCAAGATTCTTGTAATAGTAAAAAGGCTCAAGATCTCCATGGATGGTAATTTCTCTGCCTTCAAAGGGAACTTTACACACTAATGATAGGTTAAAGCTACAACTTTTAGGGTATGGATCCATGGTTGACCAAGCAAAATGTTATAGGGAAGATCAAGGTCTAACACTTGACATGTAGTTTCTGCGATGATTGGTCACACTTGTATGGGTAATGTAATGATGCCTTGTGATACCCGCTCTTGGTCATCATATTCTCTAATGGTCATAATTTTTTCTTTCTCAATAATATCCTCTAAATAGCCCAAATTTTTGATCAACTGAAGGGTGCAAATGTTCAGACCAGCACCTCCATCTATTAAGACACTTTTAACCTTATTCTTATCAATGATTAACTCAAGGTATAAAGCATGGTTATGAGATGGTTGTGATGGTAGGTCTTGTTTTGAGAAGGTGAGAAGATGATTAGTAATATTCCCTACCATAGCTTGGAACTAATCTATATCAATATCTTTGGGGATGGATTACTTTGACAAAGCTTTCTCTAAGATTTCCCTATGTGTGGGGGATAACCTTAATATTTCTAAGATTGATATCTATGTGGGGGTCTTTTTAAGCTGATCTAAAAGATTGTACTTGCTGGTATTTGATGTTGGAAAAGTAGGCTCTATCCTAGATTGAGATGGGACTCCTTGGATGGTAATTTTTCCACATCATGTGGTGACTCCACACTCCACACTAGGTCCTTTGATGGTGACAACAGTAATGAGGCTATCACAGGAAGTGACCACGTTGGAATAGGTATGTTGCACATTTGTGTAATCCTTAGATTTCCAATTATTGCTCCCTTTGTTATCATATGGCATGAGATTCTTGTATATATTAATATCTTGATTCTTGGCTAGTACCTCAATAGAAATGTGTCATTCTCTATGAGGTTTGGATGTCATGAGTTTTCCAATTTTGTCACAAAGATCATTCTCATTGTACCAGGATGGTTTCTCTTGGGTTCTTGGTTGTTTTTGAAGTTGGAAAGTGTTATCAGGTTTGACTCTACCAACTTCTTGATGATGGTTTTAATGGGTTCCAACAACTATGTGTACTTCCATTTGGGATAGTTTCTCTTGTTAGGGGTTTTCCTTTTTTGCACCTCAGTGTTGTTGATTTGATTGTTTTGAGGAGGTGTTGTTTGTTGCACAATTGGTTGAATGTTAGCAACTTGATTGTTGTTTTTCCTAGGAGTACTTAGGACTACCTTAGCATCTACCACACCATCATTTGTTACATTTTTATTCTTAGCCTAGACACAATGCTTGTCATTTGAACTAGTTGATGGGAAGTTGTCTTTGGAAGCTTGGGTATTTCCTTGTGAGATTAGAGCTCTCTTGATGTTAAGGGATCTAGGGACAAGCTCGTCATAAGATGTGATGCATTGCATTTTCAAGTGGAAGGATAGATCCAGATCTAGATTTGCTATGATTAACCCCACTTGTCATTCATCGGGAAGAGGCCACTTGATCTTACTAGCTTTGTGTCTCCACCATTGTAAGAAATTAGCAAAAGAGTATCCTTTGTTTTTTCTGAGAGTGTACAGTTCTTCTAGACTTACGTCCATGTCAAGATTGAAGGAGAAGTGATTGATGAATTTATCAGTAATTTCTTGGAAAGTTTTGATATTGAGAGGTAGTTGAGAAAACTAATCCATGGTAGGACCTATTAAACTTTGGGGGAAGAGGTGCATTAAATAAGAATCACTGTAGGCCACCTACATACACATGACATTGAATTCTTTAATATGGTCCATAGAAATTCCTCTCCCTTTGTACTTATCAAATCTGGGGATTTCAAAACTGGAAGGAAATGGCACCATTGTGATGTTTCGATCGAATGGATATGGACATAGATTTTTTCCATGAGGCTTCTTTGTCTTTCCCATTCAAAGGTCCTACATTTATCATGACAATCCCTTAAGCTATGATGCTAGATCGTCTTGCAGGTTTGGTGGAGGAACATATGTTGGGATGACAGATGAGTTGTATGTGGGATCTTGATATGACAAGATGTTGAATGGGATGTATGGTGGTGTAATATTCTGTGAGGGTGATTGAGGTGTTGATGTATATGTTCCTAAAATGTTTGTATTGACGATGTTCTTTTGAGGATTATAGTAGGAACTTGGTTGTTGTTGTTGTTGTTCGGTATATTGTTAAGCTAGTAGGGATTACTATTGTTGTTGAGCTGCTAAGGTTGCTTGTTGAGCTTAGTGTTGTTGTTG
This sequence comes from Sequoia sempervirens, assembly GCA_007258455.2. Classification (NCBI taxonomy): domain Eukaryota; kingdom Viridiplantae; phylum Streptophyta; class Pinopsida; order Cupressales; family Cupressaceae; genus Sequoia; species Sequoia sempervirens. The sequence continues at coordinate 193,725,156 of VDFB02075321.1, forward strand.
TGCCACTAGGGATTGCTATTGGGAATGTTGTTGTTATTGTGGTACTGTGGCTAATTGATGGGATTGATGTTGTTTTTGTGCTAAGGTTTCTTGCTATTGTTGTGTTGCTTATTGTGTCACTAAGGCTAATTTCTGTTGTTGTTGTTGTTGTGCTACTAGGGTTGCTTGTTGTTGTTGTTGCTGATGTTGTTGTGCTGCTAGGGATACTAGCTATTGTTGCTATTGTTTTTCTACTACTAGGGATGCTTTTTGTTGCTGCTATTGTTGGATGGATTGCTAATAAGCTTGGTTTTCTTGCTATAAAGCTAGGGAATGTGCTTGTAATGTATAATTAGTTGGTTGTTGGGACACGTGTGATGGATTTTGAGTGACGATGTTTTGAGTGGGTAAGGTTGCTGATGAGAGGTTGGGGGTTCCCTTGGTTTAACATTCCTTGTAAGATAGTGGATTAGAATGGAGGAACATAAGTTTGATGTCCCATTTGATTTTGCATGATTTGGGGTAAAAATGGAAAAGATGAGGATGACATTGTCAAATTTTGTGATGTTAAGGGCACATTAGGACCTTGGGTCCATTTATTAAAAGGATTCCCTTGACCAATATTTTGGAGATTTCCTTATGTTTGAGATGTGGTCAAGGTATTACCTTGGTTGATGGGGTTTGCAATCAAGGGATTGTTTTGATATGGGTTGATGATGGATGGGATAGGTGTGTTTTGAGCAACCACTACATTTGATGTATCAATGGGTGGATTGGATAAAGATGTTCCTTGTTGCATTAAAGGATAATTTTGCATGAGGGTATTTCCTTCCCTTTTGAGTATAATTGTGATACTGGATCTACATTACTTGGTGTGATGTTGGGAACACTTGTGGTACTCATGGGTATGGATGAAGATGGGTGTCCCTGATATATTGAGGTGGTTGTGGAGTAATGAAGTGTAAGTGGTTTATACAACTATTTTGGATCCTTAGGAATGGGAGGAGTTCCAAATGTTGGTGTCCAAGTGGTTATTTAGGATGGAGGATTGGTATTGAGTGTACCCACAAGTGTATTGCTTTCAAATGGAAGTATATGGCCAAATTATTTAGAAAGACTAGCTGCAATAGTAGGTGTTGATGTTTGATTCAGCTCTAGAGATGGAGTTATCGGAATAGTAGATGAAGTCAATCCTTGTGTTAATGATTGTGCAATTAAAGATGGAGAATTAGGAATTATTTTTTCCAAGGCTTTATGTTCCATGATTTCCTCCCTAGTAAGTCCAAATGGATTGTTTGTGATTTCATCTATCTCATATGGCCCTAATGGAGATGATGGTTGTTGTGATGGGGTAACTTGACTTCTCGAATCAAATTCTAGAGGATTTGGATCACTTGAGGTAAATGCGACTTTGGTTTTCTGCATGATTCTCTTATGTTGTTATATCCTCTTTACAATAAATTTTGGATCACCTCTAGGAGAGTTGTGCTAAGATTTGTAATGTTTGAACTCTCTAGTTGACTCAAATATAGGTAAAAGGAACACTTTATGTATTTTTAGAGCAATGATGATAATGGGAGATGAAAAGGTGGATGATATGGAAAGTGATCTTCACAAACATTTTGGGACAACACTTTTGGCTCAAGTTTGATGTTTTGATGTTTGGATAAAGGATGTTTGATGAACTTGGAAAAATTTAGGGTAGACTCGTGACCTTCAAGATAATATAGTTCAAAGATGATAACTAACTTAACTATATGCATGGAAAAGGATTCATTTCACATATAAATTAGCTAAGTTAGGGGTTGGTTTGATAGATGTTTAAGTCAAAAAGTGTTGATGTACTCAAAATTTTTGTAAAGTTTGATGAAGTGAAGGGTGAATTTGAATGAAGGGGTGAATGAAATGTTTGACCCAATGTTAACCTAAAGTGAACCTTTGTTTGATAAAACTAAGGTAGTGAGAAACATGCTAGACCTCTAAAGTGTTCATATCCTAAATACCCAATGTTTTAGATAGGTTTGCTATCATGAAAAAGACCAAGATTTTGACCAAGAAAGAACATATACAAGTCTGGATTATTCCTTGAAACAAATTTGTAGACGTAGTATAACAACTTGGTTCTATTTTGGTTAACTATTGCAAGATATTTTTTGAGATCTTTTGGAGTAAGATGCCTAAGTTTGAAGTGATGACCTACAAACCTTCTCTTGGGGATTCTGATTTTACGTGAGATCATTTAGAAAAGTTCAAGATCATGAAAAAGACCAATGTTTTGACTTTTAAAGAAGGCATACAATTCTAGATTATTCCTTGAGACATGTATATAAAAATTCCTTACCAACCTAGTTGTATTTTGGTAGAGTGCCACAAGGTGTTGTTTGATATATTTTGGACTATGATGCATAGGTTTGAAGTGATGACATGTAGGCCTTCTCTAGGGAATTTTGATTTTGTGTGAGATAATTTAGAAAATTTCAAGTTCATGGAAGAAAGGAGGATATTTATTGCCATGCGGGTGGTGGTAATATGGGCCTTCAAGCCTCAATATCATCTTTTTCCTCTTATTTTTCTATGAAATTTTCTATGTTTCTCAACTGGGTTGGTGTTTATTTTGTTTCAAAAGTGAAGGTTCTCAAACTAATAATGATATTGGTTTGTTCTCCTTCAATGAGTTCAAAGTTTGGGTGAATAATAGCAGATGTAAGATCAAGTTGTTCAACGGGAGCAATCGGTCTCCAAATGGTCATGTGAGGATTCAATTTGTCAATTTATCTTGCTTAAGTGAACTTATTTTACCACAAACACTTGTCTTGATTATGCTTTCAAACTAAATGTCTATGTCAAAAACATCATAAATTTCACAATGTCCATTTTGTGAAAAGGATGAAATTTAAGCCATAGTTGCTTATGTTAACTTTGGAAAATATGGATTGAGATATAAGTCAAGATATTTAGAAATCTCTAAGGATAGAAATCCTTAGGACAAACATTAATATCAAGGCTATTTGAAAAGGTATACATACTTAGACCAAAGGGTTTGAAATTTTTGAGGAAGATTGTGAATGCTTGTTTGTAATGTTTTGGAATAAATCAGAGTATTAAATTGACTCACAAGCATTTATCATCCTAGGATTAAAAGATACTACTTTCTAAATCCCCACTTGTGTTTCTCCAAACACTAAGACAAGGCGAACAACTAGATATTTGGAGACACTGGCTCCTCTGCACAACACACACTTCTTGGGACCAACAAATCTAAAAATCCTAAAAAATATGAAGATCCTAGGGATTTTTCCTATTTCAACAATGAATAGTACAAATGTGGGGCACCTTCGAAATGACCATTCCTGCACCAACAAGCATAAAGGTTTTGGGCTTCTAAACAATGGTTCTTAGTAAGGGCTTTGGTTCAAGGTAGCCATACACATGGCAAGATTAGCTTAAGGTTATTTCAACCAAGAGGCCTCCTAGTATCTTCTTAAGAAGATATTTTAATGTATCACATGGATACTAAGGGTGACAATTTTCAGTATGACACATCTGCACCTGGGTATGTGGAAGATCATCATGGAAAAATAGGCCCTTAAGTGGCAAAAAATTCAGAAAAATCAGAGTTAGGAAACTTGAAATAAAAATTTGAATAAGTTATCTATAGTATTTCAAAAATATGTAACAATGGAATCTATAGCAAATTGAATGTAGTTTCTAAACTACTAGGTTTTTTTTGTTTTGTTTTAAATCTATTTGGTGAAAATTTAAAATTTCAATGTAGTAGTACTTAAATTTTAGGGAAAAAATAAGTAGGTGTCTTGTAACCACCCTAACCACAATAAAATGATAATATTTTAGATATAAGTAGAGGACTCATCTCTGGATGTGATGCATATTTTTTTGTTATTTTTTTCCAAGTAAATAATTAATTATGAATTTTTTATTACAATTTTTAAAAAGTATAAAAAATTGTATGTCTGACCACCTTAACTTGGTCAAAACTTCATGAAATTCAATTTTTATTTTTTTAATCCTATAGTATACGAAGCATAGAATGTGACACATGTTTTGGATTCAAAAAATGTGATACCGTTTGAAAGCTATAGATGATTTTCAATTAGCCTATCAATCAGGACTTTAGTCGTAATTCAAATAGAAAATGAATAATAATTATTTATTAAATTCAAAGTAAAGTATAATTTATATTGGTGGAAAGTTGTAAATCTCCTTTAAAAACCCTTTTCGTTTCATCAATTTTGGGAAAATAAAAGTCGTCAGCCATATGCCCTACACATACCCATCATATCGCCATTTTTTTGCCCATCATGATCCTGCACATGCCCACCTATTGTTTATGACTTTCATCACAAACACATTTTTATATAGTGACTTGGAAGAGCTTGGATTTAGCTCGTTACCACTTGGGTTATTCCCTCCTTTCAAAGTAGGGAGGCAGGCCCTCAAAAGATAAATAATAGCAAGGAAGTACGTTTGTAGTTCGATCATCCTTGTTTGCATGAAACAAGGAGAGAACACACACCACACCTTTTCCCTACACTGGTAAGGGGTTCATTTTTAATCCAAATTGAAAGATGTGGGTGATCATGCAAAATTTCAAGGATTGTTTTTTATTCTCAAGATCGCCAAATGGCATGAGTGAAGTGCATACACATTCAATAACAAAGTTGTAAATCACAAAACATAGCAAACACTCGTTAATTTCAACCCCTAAATCTAAGATGACTTCATCTTATGCACCAAATGAAATATTAAGTTTCCTTGTTCAATTTTAAGCCCAGAATAAAATGATGAAATGAGGGTTCAATTTTAGTCCCATTTGAGCATTATTTTTAAACACAAATGAAAATTAGTGTGGTCCTAAAGCATAAAATGAGAAATCATGAAAAATGGGTTATAATTGCCCCAAAAGTGTCAAACACTTGTTACAATAATAAGATTTTAAGATGAGAATGCTTCTTCACTTTAACTTTTATCGTACAACCTACAAAACCTAGGTAGCTAGATAAGGGTGTCGTTGTTCACAATAGCATCACTATAAGTCATTTGGGCATTGCTCTGGTGGATTTGGGCATCGTTCTATGGAAAAACAATGACAATGATATCATTGCTATTTGTGGAGCGTCGTCATTTATAATTCTTTGATATCTCTAAAAAGTATTAGTGTCACCATTTGTTTAATCAATGTCGGGATATTAAATAGGCGTCGTTGTTTCTGATGATGATAGCATCACTATATGGTGACACCCAACAAAGGTGTCGCTGAAATTCTTTTGGGCATCATTGTATCTTGCAAAAATTAGAAAAACCACAATTCGAAATAGAAATTGATTAAATTTGATTGGTTTTTCCCTCCTTCTAGCGCTAGAATGTGATCAAACATATTTGTATGGGTCGATTGCGCTTGATCCATGAAGAATTGAAGCATAACAAAGCCACTAACATCAAATTTCAACAAGATAATTCAAATTAAGATTAAAATAAACATTTATCAAAACTAAGCATTCTAAACTATGAAGGCATTAAAATGTCTACTCTAGCCCATCTAAAACTTATCCCATTGTGAGATTGGTGTCATGTTGATGTGGAATGACGATCCTTTCCCAATCCCATGAATAAATGAGCTTGCCCCATTTAGTTTTAATAACGAAAACTAATGGAATGATTGTGAGATGTGTATGAAAACATGATTTTAATCCAAATGGACATGATGCAAGCTAGTTTAATATGATTTTATCCTAAAAAAATATAGATATGTAAAAGATAAGCTAATATGAATGGATTCTAAGATAAAAGATTCAAACCCTAATTAATAAACAAGCTAAATGGATGCATTATATGATTATGGAAGCCATTATTGAAAGCTAAAGTTAAATAATGTAACTAAAATGAACTAAAAGATGCTAAATGTGTCCTAATATGAGTGTGAGAGTGATTTTAGCTGCATAAGTTTTCTTTTTGAAAGATCGATCCATTTGTCTCCAAATAGTGACCTATTTATAGGAGAGCAAATGAGAAATGGAGGATTGAGATCAACAAAGCTAATCAATGATCAAGGATGGAGGAAATTGGAGGCATGGATCATGGATTCTCATCAATGGGTGAGAATGCAAGATGAGATTTAATCAAGGGTTCACATTCCCGCAAACAAACACACTTTTGACTTGTATAAGAGGTCAAAAGTTAACATGCACAAGAAGTTTGGAGTTAACTTGCATATGAAGCTAATTGAGTTTGTTATAAAAAGGAATATTCCCATTTTTCAAATGAGTGAGGAGAGAAGAATATTCTTTGGAATATTCATGGGTGAGGAAAAAGGATATTTAGTTAATTAAAACAAAATTAAATTGTGCAAAAGGGGGAGGAATATTCCCTAAAATATTCCCTTGCAAGTGGGGGGAAATGGATTAATTAGATAATTGATAATTAAACAAAGGTTTAATATTGCAATTAGGAGAATTAAAACAATTTGATGACATTCATTAAATTAATTGATTTAATGAAAAAGGGGGATAGTAATATGATATTTAATTAAATAACTTAGGGTTAATTAATTAAATAAGAAGATTTAGGCATGAAAATTAAATATTTTGATTTATTTAATTTAATGAAATGAAATGCTAGCATGAAAATGGATGAATTAACCCAATTAAATTAATTACGTTAATAGATGCAAATGATGCAAATAATTAATTAGCTAGGCTAATTTGATTAATTAAGCAAAAAGATGATGGGTTTCAAGATGAAATGATGTTAGTATACTTGATTTGAGTGTATGATATCCTTTAGGACATTTTTCAGTGTCTACACAAACAAACTTCCAACAAAGACTTTATTGGAATCTTATAGTTTATCTACATATAAAGACTATCATGTATGATAGTAAAGTTTGGTATTTGATATCATTTTATTTTAGAACTTCTTATGAAATTTAATAAATATGTTAAAAAAAATATTAGTTATTTTCTAACAAGGAAAAGGGTTGATTTATGAGTAACAATATCTTTAACTCTCTTTTATGATTTTTGTATAAAACCATGAAATCAAAAGGTATGATAACTACTTTAATATGACTAAAATTTGATATATGAAATCATTTATTGATATCTAGTTCGAGAAAGAGGTGTGTGAACATACAACCACATAATATTACCTTTTTATATTAATAAAAACTTTGGCCAAAATAAAATGCAAAATCATTGATTATTTTATCATTTCACCATATCTAAAGTAGCAAATTAATCAAGTGTCTCATGCATAACTAGAAGATATCTACATTTCTATGATAGATTATTTGTATTAGCACACAACATTATTTCTTAGATGGCTTGATGACCTTAGAGTTTCCCTAAATCTGCTACTATAGTGAAGGATAGGACCACTTCTAGTAGGAAGGAGTGTGGGGAACCACTAGTCTATGGTTGGATGAAAAGCACTCAAGTAATGCTCTCCCTCTTGGAGTTGAATACTGAAGACTTGGATTATTAGAGACAAGGGATTTTATTTCACTTGATATTTTTCCTTTGTATATTAAACATGGCATTGTATTATTATTGAAAACTTTGTAATGTATTAAAGACATGGTTCTAATAATCTAGATAAGACATGAATTGTATTTGAAATCAAACTTCGTACTATACTATTGATTATCAAGACATTCACAAAGGAAAAGGTGACTAAATTTTATATTTATAATTTGTAAGGACTTATGTCCCTATGTTATGAATATGATTACTCTTTTATTTTATTTTTACTGAAAGAAACAATGCAAGATGTGCATTCAAAAAAATAGTGTTTTGATTAATGGACCAGTTGGGTTGATTAAAAGGCTTTTGTCAAACATAATGAGAATTTGCTTACAACATAGAAAAACTTCTCTAGAATTTGACACCACTTCATAAGAGTGCATCAAGGTTCCCTATCAACTTTTCTCAACTCAAAAATACGTGTGTGAACAGTTAATCTCCATTACTTCACTTAAGGAATCTATCCATACCATATCCAATGTTAAATAACATGGTTGTGATAGCTTCACTTATGAATTTAGAAGGATCTTCGCTATTATTTTGATGACAACCTACATGAATCATATCATGAACTTTTTTTTATTCCAAATCTTTAAGAAAATTTATTAATAAATGGAATATTAAATTCATACCTAAATTTGGAGATCCAAATGATATTTGCAATTGAAGTCTCATAAGCTTGCACAATATCTCCTATAAGATCATTGCTAGAGTCTTGTCTTTGGAGTTGTGTCATCTCCTTCAAATAGTGGGGCTTGAGAAAACTAATTCAATCAAATCTAGATATATTTTAGATAGTATAATTGTAGTCTAGGAAGGTATGGAGTGAGCTAAGCACTCTCATCAAAATTTTATGTTCATAAAAAATAATTTTTGCTAATGCCTACAACATCATTTAGTCTCCTCTTTTATTGGCCATGTTGCAAGCTCTAGGATTTGGGCCTCATTTCATTCAATATGTTAGCATGCTTTTTACAAATGTCTCTACTTTCATTACTATCAATGTTCAACAATCCAATTCTTTTGGTATTTTTAGGCCCTTTTATAAAGGTTGTCCTCTGGCTTTGGCTCTATATGTGTTTGTTATTGAAGGGTTTAGTTACCTTTTGGCTCATTGAATGTCTCAAGGACTGGTTAAAGATATTTCTATACCTAATTCCTCAGCTTAGCCTCTTAATAGCCATTTTGTGAATGACTATTTCCTCACTCTCTTAGAAGAGGAGAAAAATATCAAAGAAGCCTTGCATTGATTAGATTATTTTGGAAAGCCTCTATATTTTTCATTAAGTGGCATAATATTCTAGTGTTATAGATAATATTTCCTCGCCACACATTATTGGCTCAACTTATATGGTTGGAAATGTATTTTTCATGTAGAAGTTTAATATTTCTAGAGTTTCCTTTTTTCTTTTCAGCCATCCCAAGCATCTTTGTGGCAAGTTTTTATTGCAAAAGTTGAAATCAAATTGGCTTACTAGGTCACAAAACCTTTATCTTTTTTCTATTGAAATTTTAGGTTTGTTCTAATATTTTTGTGGCCACTCACATTTATTACTCTTCATGTTGGATTCCTTCTAAGGCTTCCTACCAGAAATTCAAAAAAATCTTCATGATTTTCTTTGGGCATCTTTAGAAGACCACAGGGGATTCCATTGGCTGGATTGCAAGTTTTTCTATCTCCTCCAAGAGTTTGAAGGATTATGGGTATTAAATACTCACCATCAAGGTTTGGCTCTCTGTACTAAGTGCATTATTTATATTGTTCAAGGAAATGAAGCTTCAAAAATCATAGTGTTGTATTGTAACTCTTCTAGTCATCCTACATAGTGGCTCGCTTGAAATTAGATTTGGCTTCATACCTTTCTTGTCATGAAAAATTATGTTTAGATCTGAGGGGCTTTTGTGAAATATTTTTTGGAGGACCTATGAAGCCATGAAACATTTGCACATTTTGAATATTTCTACCATTCATAATGGCCTTTCAATAAATTAGTAGAACATTTGGTGTTCCCCTAATTTTCAAGGTGGTGACTACCCTCTAGCAATGATGACTTAGGTTTTTGTTCCATGATTAAGAAAAATAATTAAAAATATTTAGGAACTTCTTTCCAAGGACCAAAAGAGTCACCTTTCATGGAAGGAAGATAAGGTCATGTTTCACCTTTCTAATCAAGATCACGAAATTTTTGGTAAAATTATAGGGGCCATTCTAGTTGATATGATTCACAAAGTTGATATTAGTTCCTACAAACCATGGTGGAAAGATTGGAAATAGTGTTTAGACAACACTTTCTAAAATTGTAAGCCACGACAAGGATATCATTAGCTTTCTCCTAATTTTCACATGATTCCTACCTTGAATCAATGGTGGCATTTTTGGTCACTTATTTCTCTTTGCAAACATAGATTTCACACCATCTAGTTAGCAGTCTTGGAAAAAAAATTAGCTCACTTTTCTTAGTGTATTAATTTTCAAGGCCTTCCCATAGGCTCCAAATTATCCTATTGGGAGTCCTTGACCCTCAATTCCCCTTTTGTGGGCAGTAAGAGTCTCTCAAACATATTTTCTAGTATTTTTTCCTAGAACTCAAAGTGTTTGGAATTGGATTCTTAATTTTTTAAGCCTTTCCAATAACAAGCTTTTTCATGGCATATGGTTTTTTGAGAGGATTGGCCTTGCATCCCTAACAAGTTCACCAAGATTTGAAATGCTTTCAAGGTGGAGATTATGTTCAACATATAGAAAGATAGAAATTTAGCTATTTTTTTCCAATTTTACTACAAGTCGACATGTTTTACTTTATACTAAATCTATAAATTGTTCTAATGTTCCATTACATATCCAAATGCAAGCTAAAAAAGTTACACTTGAGGTGAACCACTTATAGGTGCTTGTTGACCAATAGGATAATGCCCCTTGTGTCATTACCAAAGTTCCTCTATCTCCCTCTTCCTCCAAGGGTTTCTCACCTTCTTGTTGCACAAATGGTTGTCATTGCACCAAAAGATTGACTTCTTAATGCCCAATGCGACCACCAAAGTTAATGAATCCATGGGAGGTAGTTAAGCCATGTCACGAACCTAAGCATTGTGTTGCACAATACAATTAGACAAAGGATGCACACCTTGCAATAATCCCCCCATAGCACAAGTGAGGGGTTTGAACCCGTGACCCAGGCTTTGATACCAATTGTTGCATAGACTGTTTCCGTTGCACCAAAAGATTGACATGTTAATGCCCGATAGAACCACCATAGTTAATGAATCTATAGGAGACAGTTAAGCCATGCTATGAACCTGAGCACTGCACTGCACAACATAATGAAACCAAGGGCGCACACCTTGTAACACTTGTAGGTGTCATCGTGGATATAGCCTCTCTACTTGAGGTGACTAGGAGAACGACTCTCGGGCTTCTCCCATGACTTGTGAGATGAGAATATGGGCAATGGAGCTAGTCATGGCCTACTCTTCAACACTCTGCCTCTTTGCTACCTCCAAGAACAATTTTTGGTGACCTACTAGAGTTGCTTCTAGCTAGTTTGATTCCAACAAATTTCCTAGGCTAGCTCTTGTCATTTTGTCTATTCATGCAATTGAAGAATAAGATAAAGAAAGTGATATTGACTGGTAGGATCCTCTTGTGGACACTCCAAACCCTGCTAATGTATGAGGATCCTCCTCCTCTCCCCTCAACAGCTGATTTTGTCACTTAATGACTTTATTTATGTTTCTATGCTTAAAATTATTATCCCATATGAATTTTAGAGATGTGACTATTTCCATCCATTTTTTTTGTGAATATGTATAAAACTATTTTGTAAATGATATTATTGATACTTATTTATAAAAAAGATACTTCGTTTCAACTAAACGAAATGAATTGCTTTAAGTACAGCGATGTGATCATTCTCTTTTAGAATACCCATCCATGCGAGAATACATTGTTTGGGTAAGATCGACGTGATTGATAATTCATTATCCTTGATACAAAGGATGAATTCAGACAAACTTAGTGGCATGAAGACAGCCGTTAAAACTTGATACGAGAACATTAGAATTTGGAATAGAGAGATACAAAACTTTCCAAATCCTCTCATATTCGGTTTTATTCGTAGCCTCTGTCCATAAATTTCTGTCAGAATAAACTTCAAACGACAGTTCGATGTCAGATGGAAGCAGCCTCTTTGTCCTCTGATTTGGGAACAGTTTGACTTTTGTTGAAAACCCAAAGATTAGATGAGCGTAAAGGGAATCTTCAACGTGGCAAACCAAAGAGATGGAGCCGGGTCTGAATCCAGAACAGTCCGATATTGAAAATATACTCTTTTCCTCCACCACTTCTGATCGCTCTACAAAGGATAGTTTGGCAGTAATTTCAGCTCTATCGCTTGTAGTTGCCGGAGGTATGGAAAAGCAGACTCAGCAATTGCTCGCCGGACAGAAGAGACACAGAGATGATCGGCCGTCGATGGCAATTACAAAACCCATCTGTTTCAAAACTGATCAGATCTTGTATGGTGGATCCAGTGGAGGTTATTATACACTCATAACTCTTTCGTTTTTCGTTACATAGGCACCAGGTTTGTTATTCAATTGAATCACAACTAATAAACAATAAATGCTAGAATATTAAATTTTGTTTGTTTCTATCGATTGTGAGGTCGAAAGAAAATTGCTTTATATTCTGTTAGGGCGTCTACAGACAATTGGGTTCTACTCAACTGCCCACAGACAAAGAAACCCAAAACTGCTAAAAACATTAGTCTACTACTCACTACGTTCTACAGGCAGGAAAAGAGAATTACTGTACACACGATGAAGAGAAAAAATATGAGAAATTATTACGTTTAGAAAACATACAGACTATAATTCATCAATTTATAATTGGGTCGATTTGATTTTCTAAAATTTAATAATTTGAATAAAAACAGAAGAAATGAGCATGAATTCTTTCAAAAAAATTGCGAATGATATGTTTTGTTTTGTTGTTGTTCAATGGCGTCCAGATACTAAGCAAAATCAGCAGCGTCATCTTTCAGAGTTCGATAAATTGGAGAGAAAAGATAAGGATTTCCCTGTATTTGTAGAAGCAAACCCCGATGGGCAACAGCAGCTGAGAAAGAGGCGTTATAGAGGAGTAAGACAGAGACCATGGGGTAAATGGGCGGCAGAGATTCGTGACCCAAAGAAAACAGCTCGAGTATGGCTCGGTACATTCCAGACTGCAGAAGACGCAGCCAAAGCTTATGATGATGCTGCTTTCAAATTAAGAGGATCGAGGGCCAAACTGAACTTTCCAGAAAGAGCTTGCCTGGCTTCTAGTAATAATAATAATGATGTCGTTGTCATCTCGAAGCGTGAGGATGCCCTCATCGGTAGTGGTCTCTGCTTCCCAGCCGCGACCTCAACATTAAGAGATTCTCCCTTCAATCGAATGTCGGCTCTCTTGGAATGCACTAGTAGTGCAACTGTACACGGCGCCACTTGTTCTGACTCCTCCAGAATGATACACCGTGCCACATATATTGAATCCCCTTCCTTGTGCTTTCCTCATTTCCCTGAGGTTCTCCGGGATACTATACTTCCGCAACAGGCTTACAGTTTTCATCATCATTATGATGCCATTCAGCGATTTTATCAGCACGAACAAGAACAGTTAACTATTTCTCATTATCAAAGCGAGGGAAGCGTCGATTATGCGCAATGTACTGGGAGGCCCATTTTGAGTTCATCATTGACTACAGATCACCCCTTCTCATTACCCAATAATTTCGCACAACAACAGCAACAAAAGCTTCTTCCACACAGTTTAGCTCAGACAGGTAAGAGTACGGGACAGCAAGAGTTGAATTTTTTTCAGGAAACTGCTATTGATCAAACATCTCGCAACCTGGCTCCTACCCAACATGAGTGAGAATCCTCAGTAGCTCGCTCTTCAAATAATTGGCATTGCGAAGATTCCCAGACGACAAGGAAGAGGAAGTAAAATCCTATTTTCTGCAAAATATTGTTTATTTGTAGTGTTTCTATCTTTCCACATTTCCCGTCTTGAACAATTTAATGTCATCCATTATTTTTCCTTGTAGATCTTTACTCTCTGGAGTCTTTCTGTAAATTGCTGTAGGCATCATTAAAAATTAAAATATTGTATAAATACAATGTTCAATCCACTCTAAAGGTTCAAGCATGAGGTCAAGTATTAGATCTTATCCGATCTCCTGTATTCTTATGAGATGAATGCGAATATGTTGGTGGCTTTACATCTGCAAATACCTTTTTTGCGCTCAAATCTTCAGATCTAATGGCTCATTCTCCAATACTGATAAACCCAAACAGGATAGCTGATAGAGATTCATGAATGACAGACATATATAAATATGTTATGATGCTTGCTTGCACATTCTAAAAGTACGAGTTGAAAAAGACTCTCACAGCCACACTTTTTATGTTTTTTTCGTTATACAGAATGCATGCTTTCATTTATGGAGACCATTTTCAAAATATTGTTTATAAATCAATTGTGTATGTTTTTTGATCGATATTTTAGATAATATTTAGTAATCTACCATCAAAATCTAAGAGAGTGAAAAATTGGATTACAGATCTAATCTTAAGATGAAGTAGAGATAGAGAAGACCAGAAGACCAGGAACAAATATGAGTGGTCTCTTCTATTGGATAATGACAACAAAAAGATCAAACAAAACAATAAAAACAAACCTATTTTTTTTTAAGTTTGATGCAGATTGAAGATATTATATATATCTTCTTTCCTTCGAGGAAAAATCATTGTAATGAATTATAATTGAAGAGCAGCAACTATGTGAAGACTGTAATCAGTTTCTCTGAGCAATAAGATACCAATGCTTTTCCCTATTGATGTTTCTTTCACATATTGTCAAGGTTTTACCATGTAAATATGTGTCTTGTCTATTATTCTATTATTCCATTTTATTTTTTCTATTATTTCTTTGCAACTAATTTGTGCTGCAATATTATTTAAATTTATGATTTTTATGTTTCCCTTTCTAAAACAAGTGGTATCAAAGTAGTTATTTTGTAGTGTTTGTGTTAGGATTTGGTGTTTGTTTTATAGCATCAAATGGAAAAGGTTTCTAATGCAAGGTTCGAGATGGAGAAATTCAATGGGAAAAATAACTTTGAGCTATGGAAGCTCAAGATGCATCATTTGTTAGTGCAACAAGGATTGTACAAAGTGTTGGTAGGAAAGTCAAAGAAATCTACAAATATGAATGATGAAGATTGGGAGGATCTAGATATAGGAGCTTTTAGTACAATTTGGTTGTGTTTAGTAGATGATGTTCTTTTCAATATTGTTGAAAAAGAAACAACAACATGCTTATGGAGTAAAATTGAGAGTCTTTATATGACAGAATCATTGACAAATTGGATCTACTTGAAGAGACAGTTTTATAGTTTGCAAATGAAAAAAGGTTGAAAAATTGATGATCATTTAAATATTTTTAATACACTTATATGTCAATTAGCTAGTATGGGTTTAAAATTTGATGATGAAGACATGGAAATTACGTATTGTGTTCATTGCTTGAATCCTAGAATCACTTAGTCACTTTCATTAGCTTTAGCACAACAAACACCCTTAAATTAGATTATGTTGTGGGATCTTTGTTGTCTAAAGAGGTGCGAAGAAAATGTAACATATAAACCTCCACATTAGAAGCAATAGTGGTTAGGGGTCAATCCACAAAAAAAGGGGAAGATTTGAGAGGTACATCTAGATCTAAGTCAAAAGACAAAAAGGGTAAGGGAAAATGTTGGTATTGCAATAAATCAGGGCATGTCATAAAATATTTTTGGAAGA
The DNA here is from genome assembly GCA_007258455.2 of Sequoia sempervirens. NCBI lineage: Eukaryota > Viridiplantae > Streptophyta > Pinopsida > Cupressales > Cupressaceae > Sequoia > Sequoia sempervirens. Next base: position 193,740,518 of record VDFB02075321.1, read on the forward strand.
GGAAAGAAGACAATGATGATTCCAAAAGTAAAGCAAATTTGGTTGAGACAAGTTTAGGTAAAGTTGATGAACTTTTATCTATTTGTAATTCGTTATAGTATCATGAAAATTTGTTATTAGATGCGGGTGCTTCTAATCACATGTGTCCACATAAGAATTAGTTTTCTTCTTATCAATTTTTTGATGGTGGTGTTGTTCTTATGGGAAATAATATTTCTTGTAAGACTATTGAGATTGGGAGCATGAAGATTAAAATGTTTAATGGTATTGTGAGGACATTAACAGAGGTAAGACATGTACTAGAACTTAAAAAGAATTTAATATCCTTAAGGGTTTTGGATTTTAGAGGTTATAAATTTACAACTCAAGGTGGATCAATGAAAGTGTCCAAAGACATTTTGGTGGTCATGAAGCCCAAAAATATTAGAAACCTTTACAAGCTAGAAGGGAGTATTGTAATAAATGAAGCAGATATGGTATCTCAGGAAACAAATGAATCTACTCATTTATGGCATCACCAAAAGGGTCATATGAGTGAGAAAGGGTTGAAGGTGCTATTAAACCATAAGTTACTTCCAAACCTAAAATCTTTGAATTTTAATTTTGGTAAGCATTGTGTTTATGGGAAGCAATCTAGATAGAAGTTTAAAGTAGGAAGTCATACAAGTAAAGGTATTCTAGATTATATTCATTCATATGTTTTAGGACCATCCCCTACAGTTTCTTTTGGAGGATCATCATATTTTGTGACATTTATAGATGAATAGTCTAGAAAGGTGTGGATATATATTCTTAAACGTAAAGCGAATGTGTTTAGTGTATTTAAGTGGTTTAAAGTTTTTATTGAAAAGAGAACTGACATATCAATCAAGTGATTAAGAATAGATAATGGAGGAAAGTTTACATCTTTGGAATTTGAAAATTATTGTAAGGAAGTTTGGATCAAAAGGCATAAAACTACTTTTTACATCCCCAAACAAAATGGTGTTGCTAAACACATAAATATGACTCTTCTAGAGAGAGCAAGGAGCATGCTCAGTAATACCAAGTTGCAGTAAGTGTTGTGTGTAGAAGTAGTCTCTGGAGCTTGTCATCTAATAAATTGATCACCATCAGTTGCAATAAATTTTAAGATTTCTGAAGAGGTATGGAAAAGTCATTCTTGTGATTATTCAAATCTATTTTTTTTTGGTTGTGATGCATATGCTCTTATTTCAAAAGATCATTTTTCTAAATTAGACCCCAAATCCAAGAAATATATCTTTTTTGGTTATGGTGATGGAATTAATGGATATAGATTATGGGATCCTACTACCCACAAAGTCATTATTAGTAGAGATGTACTATTTGATGAATCTTCTCATAAAATCAGACATAGTAGAAGCTAATTTGAAACAAGAACAAGTACCTAAACATCAACAAAATCAATTGGAAACTCATCCATCTATTGAAAATAGGGAGCAAGAAGAAGCTTTTGAAGAAAAAGATGAGGATGCAGAAAATCTATAAGAAAATGTGGAAATTCCACAACTATCTCTAAGGAGATTTGTATGGGTCATGAATCCATCTAAAAGGTATGATGATTATGTTTCAACTATTGCTTTGATTTCTAATGATGGGTCTAACCTAGTTGTTATCAAGAAGTAGTAGATGGTACTAAAAATGCTAAATGGAAAATAACACTAAAGAAGAAATGGATACCTTGGAGAAGAATAAAACATGGGACCTAGTAGAACTCCCAAAAGGTACATGAAATTTGTTGGTTGCAAATGGGCCTTCAAATTGAAGAAGGGTGTTGATGATAAATTTGAAAGGTACAAAGCAAGACTAGTAGAAAAAGGGTATTCTCAAAAGGAAGTTATTGATTTTCATGAAAATTTTCACCAATTGTTAGGCTAGTTTTTATTCGAGTTGTTTCAACACTTGTTTCTATACTTGATCTTGATTTGGAACAATCAGATGTTAAAAAAACATTTTTACATGGAGATTTGGATGAGGAGATATATATGGAACAACCAAAAGATTTTGTTCAAGATCACAATAGGAAATTTTTTGCAAACTCAAAAAGTCATTGTATGGTCTAAAGTCGTCTCTCAGGAAATGGTACATGAAGTTTTATTCCTTCATGGTGAGTGAAAATTAATCACAAGGGGTGAGTATGACCATTGTGTTTTCTTTAAATATTTGAAAAATGTTTTATTCATTTTCTTCAAATTATATGTTGATGATATGCTTGTAGTAAAAAAAATCATAGTTGAGATCAATGGGTTAAATGCTAAAATGGCTAGGACTTTTGATATGTAGGATCTAGGAGCAATAAAACAAATTTTGAGCATGGAAATACACAAAGAAAGGGAACATGATAAGATTTGGTTATCACAACAGAATTATGTGGAGAAGATCCTCATAAGATTCGGTATGGAGAATGTGAAACTAGTAAATATCCCTTTAGCTTATCATTTTAAGCTTTCTTTGAAGTTTATGTCCTAGTAATAAAGAAGAAAAGGATTATGTGTCTCATGTACCATATTCTAATGCAATAGGAAGTTTAATTTATGCAATGGTATGTACAAAACCAAATGTTTCACATGTAGTTGGTGTTGTTAGTAATTACATGGAAAATCCAAGTAAAGAGCATTGGGTAGTAGGGAAATGGGTGATTCAGTATCTTAGAGGCACAAGTGATTATTGTATCACCTCTGATGGTTGTATTGGTTCACTTTGTAGTTATGTTGATTCAAATTTTGCAGGTGATTTGGATAAAAGGAGACCTACATCAAGTTATGTCTTTACTCTTGCAAGAGGTCTTATTTTTTGGATGTAAAAACTTCAAGAAAAACTTTCTTTATCCACTATTGAGGTAGAGTATACGAATCTCTCATATACATGTAAAGAGGCAATTTGGTTGAAGGGTCTTTTAGGTGAGTTTGGAAAAGTGCAGGACAAGGTGATTACATTTTTTGATAGTCAAAGTGCTATACATCTAACTAAAAGTCTAGATTATCATAGTAGAACTAAGAATATTGTAATTAAATACCATTTGGTAAGATAGGTTATTGTTGGAGGCATAGTAACTCTTGAGAAAGTTCATACACTAGAAAATTATGAAGAAATGTTTACAAAACCAGCATATTTAGAGAAGTTAAAGTGTAGTTTGAATTCTCTTGGCTTGCAAAAAAGGTGATGAATGGGCATGGGAAAGTATTAGGTAAATTGTTGTGAAGGTGGAGATTGTTGGATAATGACAACAAAAGAAAAATAAAAAAATATTATCTTTGAAAAAGATAAATATTTAAAACAAAAAGATAAAAAATAAAAATAAAAGAAAACCAATAAAAAAAAGTTGGTTATTTCTATGTTTGTCATAGGTTAAAAATATTATATATATATTTTTTTCCTTGAAGGAAAAATCATTGTTATGAATTGTGATTGAAGAGCAATAGTTATGTGAAGATTGTAATCAGTTTCTCTTAGCAATAAGAATATTGATACCTTGCCTAATGGATGTTTCCTTGACATATTGTAAAGGTTTTACAAGATAAATATGTGTCTTGTCTATTATTCTGTTATTCCATTTCATTTTTCCTATTCTTTTTTTGTAACTAATTTATGTTGTAATATTATTTAAGTTTGTGAGTTACGTTTCCATTTCCATAACATCTTCAACCTCTACCTCTTTTTAAGACTTGTTCTATAATTTATTTATTCTCTCCTCTACTTATTAATGATCACTAAATGTGATCTAAAACATCAATTTAAAAATATACATAGTTTATTCTAAAACTATTCTCTTGAAAACTACATAGGCTATTTAAAACTAATGCCAACAAAAAATAAAATAAAATAAATCTTATAAAGGTTATTTCACAAAAAATTTATCTGAAAACATCTTATTATCTTCATTATGCAAAACTCTACTCTATGGTTAGTATCCATTTCAATTATTAAAGCTACCAAAAAACTAGGACTGTGATCCCATAGTACTAGTTTACAATTTCTGGGAGATCCTGATTTTTGTTGAAATCACATATTCTTAGAAAATATAATGATTTAAGCCTTGAAAAGTTCCATTTAAAGGATTCCAATTGAAGAGGGTTTTATCGAACCACCTTAGATCAAACCCCCTTAGATAGAACCCTGGTAGTTTTAAACCATACCTATAATGAAGTCTCCTTCACACCTATCAAAATGTTGATAAAAAACTACTTTTGATTTCCCTTTTGTGGGTTCAAATTAATTCATTTAAAATTTATTTTTTGTAAGTATGTATTCCTTATTATAAGCTTCCCAAAAAATATAATTTTAAATAAATTTAATTTTAATATTATATTTATTTTTTATTTCTTGTGAATGTAGGTTTTTCACCCAAAATCAATCCAACAAAAAAAAAAGAATTTTGATACATACAAAAAAAGTTATGTTGTATATAGGCTGCCTATGTTTGAATTGTAATTGGTTTGAATTCAAAACTTGACTAAAGAAAAAATATTCAATAAAACACTATGAAACCAAATGAAAGCACTAGATATCATAGTTACAAATCTAAATTAAAAAAAAAAAAAATTTTATCCTTCATGGAAAAATGTTATCTTGTATATAGTGAGCATCACTTAAAAATGGTGTTTACTGAAAAAAGCTAGTTTTTGAAGGGGATGGAAAAAGAAGTGCAATCTGATTCCAAATTTTTTGAAAAAATGATATTTAGAATTTGCATACAAAATGTTACAAATCACTAGTTTGCATCATCTTCAAATTCCTCATGGTTTACCCGCTATAAGTTCCCGATAGTGAAGATTCAGTTAGAAAAAAATAGTTTAGTGTCTAGTTTGCCCAAAAATTATAAACCAATATTGTGGGATCACCTAGCCTAGGCTCTATCTTGTTTCAAATTGCTCCTCATGATAATAGTGACATTAAAGAAAGTGAAGAGACCATAACAGATCATGCATCTCACATTTGTTTTGAGTTGGGTTTTCAATACATACACTATTTTATGTATATATTTCATTCATATCAACAAAGTGAAATTATTATTATCAGGTCTTTAGTTCTTTTCATTGTAGTCGATCGTATCATTATATAGTTCCTCTTAGCATTACTAACCTAATCAATTTAGATGTGAAATCTATTATAAAATCATTTATGTAATACAAAAATGCAATGTTGTTTTTATCTGTGATGCCATTTAAAATCAATGCTCTATTATCCACATTGAATGATACAAGTTTCATGATGTTACTCAAATACAAATCAACCTAAGTACCCTTAAGTATAGTTAATAGATAAATTATTCACTCTAAAATTGCCCCTTAAGTGATTCTTGGGGAAATCACAAAAGTAAAAATAGATTGAAATGGGTCCCGACTAGAGGCCATGTTAGGTACCCATGTATAATGCATTCTCCTACAAATGGATAAAAAGGAGAAAACCTAGTGGGAACAAAAATCCTCTCCAAAAAAGAGAAAGAGAAGGATTTCATATCCTTTGAAAAAATGTCACTAATGATAGGAACATGATGATGAAGAACTCCTAAAGCATGTAGAAGTTGTAAAATCTATAAAAATAAATAAATTGGTATCTATTGGAATCACTGAATCTCAGAGAAAGTGTAGATCAAGATAAGAGATGCAAAAAAGTGCATGAGTGAACATTGCAACACTACTCAACCATGTACACAAATTCAATCAAACTCTATGAAGTTGAAAATACATATAGTACTCTGATTAGGAGTACTAGAATCTCAAAAAATATGATCCACTGAAATAATACCCCATACAAGAGATCATGATAGAAGGTTCATGAGACCACCCAAAAAGAAGATTCCTCCACTACTTCATTGAAAGAACCATTAACATAGGGTGATCCTATAATAGTAGTTTACAATTTTTGGCCAAACTGGACACTGAAATAATTTTTTTTAACTAAATCTTCACTTTCAGGGACCTATAGCAGCTAAACCGTGAGAAATTTGAAGATGATGCAAACTAGAGTTTCGTGAAATTTTTTCTATAGATTCTAAATATATTTTTTTCAAAAATTTTGGAATCAGATTGCACTTCTTTCTCCATCTCCCTCAAAAACTAGTTTTTTTCAGAAAACAACATTTTTAAAAAGTGATGCTCACCGTATAATGCATAATTTTTTTTTCCATGAAGGATAAAATTATAATTCTTTGAATTTAGATTCGTAACTCTGATATCTAGTGCTTCCACTTGGTTAGATATTTTTTTATTGAATAATTTTTCTTTAATCAAGTTTCAATTCAAACCAATTATAATTCGATTAGCATGCGACCGATAACGCGTAACTTTTTGTATGCATCAAAATTCATTTTTTTTTCTTTGTTGGATCAAGGACTTCAATATCTGGTGCACTAGTATTTTTTTTTCTTTTTAATAATCTACTATTTTTCCACATGTGCAGAACAAAGAGCTTTATTTTCGACGAAAAACCTACATTCACGAGAAATAAAAAATAAATATAATAATAAAATTAAATTTATTTAAAACTATACTTTTTGGGAAGCTTATAATAAGAACTACATAATTACAACAAAAAAATATTTAAATGAATTCATTTGATCCCCCAAAAGGTAAATCAAAAGTGGTTTTTTATCAGCATTTTGATAGGTGTAAAGGAGACTATGTTATAGGTATGGTTTAAAACTAGAGGGGTTCTATCCAAGGGGGTTTGATTTAAGGTAGTTTGATCAAACCCTCTTCAATTGGAATTCTTTAAATGGAACCTTTTAAGGATTAAAACATTGTATTTTCTAAAAATATGTGATTTCAGCAAAAATCAGTTACTCCCAGAAATTGTAAACCAGCTTTGTGGGATCACCCCATAACATATCATAGTCCCCCCTTAGTGCTAAGAGAAATAAGTAGTTCAACTGAAATTAGGCACAATAGTGTGCAAGTAATGTAGAGATGTATAAGAAACTAAAAAAGGGTGTGCATCAAGGCACACACAAATGAGGTTAGAATCACAAGGAGACATTGTTGTGATGAGAAAGCAAGGAAACACACACCATAGGGAAAGAATCACAATGATCCATAATTGTGATGTCAAATCAAGGCTCTACACAATGCCCCATTGAACTTTATAATTTAATGTAAGTACAAAATTTCTCAAATTTCGTCCATACGGAACACACATTCAATTTTGTGGCACTTTATGTGAGTGAATTTACATGCATATTTGTTGTGATGACTTATTACAATTTTATTGCCATGGCGTAGCAATGAAGGCATAGGCCTTTCAAACCTCAATAAAATAACAAAAAATAAAAAAATGAAACCCTCCATTAAAATAAACCCCCTTTTGTTGGCAAGTTATTGCAAAAAGAAAAAACCCCATTTTCCAAACTCATTGCAAAACAAAAAATTGAATCCTCTTTTACAAATTTTTAACAATGGAAAAATAAAAATAAACCCCCCCTCAAAAGCAATGATGAAATTATATTAGTGTAAATTTTTAATCAATAGTTATTTAAATGCTATATTGAAATGCTAACTATTTGAATTAAATTCTTAACAAAAAATGTAGCAATAGCATAAAAAATTACTAAATCATCATTCCAAGTGTTGCAATTGATGAACGCGAGATAGAAAAAAAGGTGCAATGGTTCTTGAATAGGGTACAAATGTATATAAGTGAGATACGAAAAATGGAATAATGGTTCATGAATAGGGTGCAAATTCATATAAGTCAAATATGAAAATGGCACAATGGTTCTTGAAATTGGTGCAATGGCTTATGAATACCATGAAAATGTTTATAGGTAGGTGAATTTTTTTAATGAAACGGAACACATGCTTACGGTTATGATGCAATTGTTAAAGAGAAACACTAATTTTAATAAGACTTGGTCATAAGTTAGTTTGAATTGTCTATATGGTTATGGGAGGAACGTAAATGTGAGTGACTATGCCTTTAATGTGTATACACATGGTACATTGGTATGCAATGCACTATAGATGATTTGCATAAAAATGGTGGCATTATTCATGGAAGTGGAAGCTATATATGGGTTTTGGCGTGCAAGTAAAGGTTATAGTGCAAATGCTTATGAGAATGGCATAAGTGTAAAGGTAGTAGTGCACATTTTTCGGAGATGGGAACAAGTGTGCCAAAGGGTGGCATAAGTCTGTCATGGGGTGAGACATATGTGTGAATATGTCAATACATATATGAATCATGTGTGAATATGTTAAAGGGTAAGATTCATATATGTGTAATGAGGTTGTCATTCCCAAATGGAGGATGATGCATGGATTGAAATTAGTATGGTAGAATATTAATGTGGAAATGGTGATTGTTGATCAATGCCACTTAAGATCATATATGATGAATAAAATTAATTAGAGATGTGTTGATTGAGATAGATTGTGTTAGACACATAGGATAATTGAGAGGGGGGGGTGAATCATTTATACATTAAAAAATTCAAAGCCTCATTAATCCTTAGCCACTTATTAGCCTTCAAACCCTTATTAATCATTAGTAGAATGTAAACATATGAAACACCAACACAAGAATAGTCATATCCAATAGAACACTAGATTTATGTAGAAAAACCTAATTAGGGAAAAACCAAAGTGAGGATTAACTCACATATATATGAATAAAAACACTAAATACAATAGGCTCACTACCAAAAGGGATCACTAACCAAAAGAGAAGAAAGTATCACTACTAACAGATCACTACCCAAAGGACTCACTATCTAGAAGAAAGAATAATAGATGAAGACTATTACAAGGAGGTTTACTATCTCAGAGCAATAGGAAGATCCACCACAACAACTCTGCACCATATGCAACCTTCGGCTCATTGTCTTTGCAATTTTTTTCTCACTAAAAATGTAGACACCTTCTTCTCACTACAATTGGTAGCCTTAGGTATTTAATATTGCACTCAAATCACCACACCTGATCACATTCACATCTCACTTTGCATCTTCAACATCTCCAACAATTAACCTTTCTTATATATATCCTCCATGAACTCAAACAACCTTGCTTAGGTTGGCCTTAATGAAACTTATACACCTCAAATGTGCAACCAACAAATAGGTTAACACCAAACACTTCCATGGTGTAAAGAACTGAAGGAATACCACACCGATGGTTAACTAAGAACCAAATACACACTGACACACTTCACCACGCTTCCACAAACAATAAACAATTTCTATAATTAGCACTACAATGTCAGGTTAGCCAAACCTACACTAATATTGATAAACAACGACAACATACACACCTTTCCAAGACCAAAAACAACATATGGACCACAAAGAAACCTCACACGGGTATGTGCAGGATCATGATGGGCCAAAAAGTGGCAATATGATGGGTATGTGGCTGATGACTATTTTTTTACCCAAATTTGATGAAACGAAAAGGGTTTTTAAAGGAGTGTCTCAGCTTTCCACCAATATAAATTATGCTTTACTTTGAATTTAATAAGTAATTATTATTCATTTTCTATTCAAATTATGACTAAAGTCCTGATTGATAGACTGATTGAAAAAATCTATAGCTTTCAAACGCTATCACATTTTTTGAATCCAAAACATGTGTCACATTCTATGCTTCGCATACTATAGGATTAAAAAAAGAAAATTTGAATTTCATGAAGTTTTGACCAAGTTAAGGTGGTCACATACGAAGTTTTTATATTTTCTAAAATTTGTAATAAAAATTCATAATTAATTATTTACTTGGAAAAAATTACAAAAATTATGCATCACATCGGGACATGAGTCCTCTATTTATATCTAAAATCTTATAATATTTTTTTTATCATTTTATTGTGGTTAGGGTGGTCAGACAGACACCTACTTCTTATTTTTTTCGAAAATTTAAGTACTACTACATTGAAATTTCAAATTTTCACCAAATATATATATATTTTTTTAAAACAAACCTAGTAGTTTGGAAACTACATTCAATTTGCTACAAATTCTATTCTTACATATTTTTGAAATAATATAGATAACTTATTCAAATTTTTATGTCAAGTTGCCTAACTCTGATTTTTCTAATTTTTTTGCCACTTAAGGGCCTATTTTTTCCATGATGATCTTGCACATACCCACACATCTTAGAATATTCAAACACCATCAGAATATTCTGCAACATTGCCACAACCATCTATAATTGAAAATACTTAACATCCTATGCAACCAACCACACTGCTAAAGGAATACAAATCACTAACCAACCTTGTAGAACAAATAAACACATAGAACTCCAAGTGAAGTTAGACTCAAAAACTATTAGCATGTTCCCAAATATGTAAGACAAGAAACCTCAACATAGAGAAATATAGAGAAATTCCATTTCTCCCAAACAACCTTCTTCACAGGAAAACATACTACTGAATATAGCTTCCAATATCACACAATCCAAAACCTAAAACTCTAGATATAACAAATTTGAACACCTTTGATAATCTCGTCCAAACCACACAAGAATATCTTCAACCATAAAAAATTTGGGAGCATAACACAAAACACAACTCTACCACCTTATGCACTCTCTTATTCATTTTTTCTCAAAGAACTTGGAAACCAAGTGAACCAGCTGCATCATCAATATCACAAACACCATCTCATCACAACCATAATAGAGACTGCAAAATATCCCCATCCACAACACCAATAATCTCCCATGTGTAATACTTGCTCAACACCACTCTAGAGGTTGACATATGTTGACATCAATGACAACACTAAAGACAATAGAGTGAAACACTCTCTCCTTTGGCATCAATGGAAACAAAAATTTCCAACAATTTCCCCCTTTTTCATTGATGGAAATACCATCTCTAAGAAACCATCAACAACAAAAGAAACCCTGCAACATCAACTCACAAAAGTAATTCTTCATCAATCAGTACTCCCCCTTATCAAGGGAATTTCCTATATATTTCAGACTCTAGGATTCTCTCCACCTTTGAAATCAATTCTTTCCTTTATTTTTATACTTCACTCTCTCCCTTCTTTTGTTACTTCTCTCCCCCTTTGAAATCAATGGCAAAGGGAAACACCTACATGCTTAACTTCAAGCAACACCTTGGAAACTACTTTCTCTCCCATTTAATTTCTCTCTACTTCTCTTCTCCATTGCTCTCTCATCCTTAGGGGAACAAGATATTCTCCCCTTATTGCAAAAACAAAAGACACCACTACCTACTCCCCCTAAGAGATATCCTTCATCAGTCCAGGACAAAGAATAAATCTTGAATAGCTCACCTAGACAAATGCACAAACTTGCATCTAGTTGAAAGAAGGGGCAATAACCCCAAGCTCCTACTAGAGATACTCAAATGTATATTCTGGAAGAGATTTTGTGAAAATATCTACAATTTGACCCTTTGTAGGCACATATCCCAACTTGGATTCATTCTCCACAACTTTCTCTCTTATAAAGTGATATCAGATAGATATATGCTTTGTCCTTCAATGCATTACCAAATTTTTTGAAATGTTGATAGCACTTGTACTATCACAAAATATAGGAATAGGTTGATCATATGATACTTTAATATCCTTCAATGTCTACATCATCCACAACACCTATGTGCAACAAGAGGTTGTTGTAATATATTTTTCCTCTATAGTAGATAATGACACTGAATCTTAATTCTTACTCAACCAAGAAACAAGTCTATTTGGACAAAGAAAGAAAGCACCTCAACTTGTACTTATTTTTTCATCTATACAACCTACCCAAGTTTGCATCTATATAATAACTCAAAGAGAAATCAATATCCCTAAGATACCATATACCAAAGTCTAGATTTCCTTTCAAGTATCTGAATATCCTTTTAATTGCTTATAAATGTGATTCTCTAGGATCTTCTTGAAATCTTGTCACAAGACATACTATGTGCAAGATATCCGGTTTAGTAGTTGTTAGATATAGCAATCCACCATGATCTATATTTGATCTTTTCTATGTTGAATAAGACAAATGAGAGCAGAGGGGTGAATTAGTTGTAGCAAATTTCACTTTTATAACATTCATCGAAACTTAGATCAATCACAATTATAAACTTTGCTAAAATGATTTAACATTAAGTGCAAGTGAAAAAATTGAAAAACATAACACAAACACAACACACCATATTTACATGGATAACCCAATGAGGGAAAAACCATGGAGAGGATTAAATCACACTATAGAGAATATCAAAATTGATTACAAAAAGGCTCATTACTTGAGAAAAAACTATCACTTCCAAAACAAGGACTCACTGTCCAGTTTAGGACTCACTGTGTAACAGGGCTAACCACCTGGAGGGCTCACTACCATAGAGATACAAAGAAGATAGAAGATATACGCTATAGAGAGAAGACAATGATCTCAATGCAATAGATAAATCCACCACAATTTCCTCAACCACTTATAGACATGCATGAATGATAGAGTCCACCTTCAACTCACTACATCTAGAAACTTGAAGCATTTAGGCTTCACACTAATCTACCACACACACATTACATTCATCCACTTGATTCACACTTGATTCACATATATCTAATCTATTTCTTTGCACTTATCTCTTTGTACTACTTTCACCACTAACTCATCATGCATTTATACCATCTTCAACTTTAGAACATATCCAAAGTCATCCATCCATCATTAAATTAAAATTAGGTCAGTGCTAGAGAATCCTAGGGTGGAATTAGAATGAGGAAAACCTCAACACATGCTTGATGTGGACCCAAATAAGTCCCAAAATGCTTCATCAATTTGGTGATCCCACAATAGTGGTTTACAATTTTTGGCCAAACTAGACATTGAAATAATTTTTTTAACTAAATATTCACTTTCGGGCACCTATAGTGACTAAATCGTGAGGAATTTGAAGATGATGCAAACTATAGTTTTGTGAAATTTTGTATGAATATTCCAAATATATTTTTTTCAAAATTTTTGGAATCAGATTGCACTTCTTTTTCCATCTCCCTTGAAAACTAGTTTTTTTTAGAAAACAACATTTTTAAAAAGTGACGCTCACCGTATAACACATAATTTTTTTTCCATAAAGGAAAAAATTATAATTCTTTTGAATTTGGATTTGTAACTCCAATATCTAGTGCTTCCACTTGGTTAGATGGTTTTTTATTGAGTATTTTTTCTTTAATCAAGTTTTGAAGTCAAACCAATTACAATTCAAACATAGCGTGACCGTATAACACAACTTTTTTTGTATGCATCAAAATTATTTTTTCTTTGTTGGATCAAGGACTTCAATATCCAGTGCACTCATATTTTTCAAAAAGAAAAATTGACAATCTTCTATTTTTCCACATGTGCAAAATAAAGAGTTTCATTTTCGGTGAAAAACCTACATTCACAAGAAATAAAAAATAAATATAATAATAATTTTTATTTTTTTTAAATTATACTTTTTAGGAAGATTATAACAAGGACTACATACTTACAAAAAATAAATTTTAAATGAATTCATTTGATCCCCCAAAAGGTAAATCAAAAGTTGTTTTTTATTAGCATTTTGATAGGTGTAAAGGAGACTCTGTTATAGGTATGGTTTAAAACTAGTGGGGTTCTATCCAAGGGGTTTGATCTAAGGTAGTTTGATAAAAACCTCTTAAATTGGAATGCTTTAAATAAAACTTTTAAAGGCTTAAATCATTATATTTTCTAAAAATATGTGATTTCAGCAAAAATCAAAATCTCCCAAAAATTGTAAACTAGCTTTGTGGGATCACCCAATTCTGAAAGTAGTATTTAACACAAGGTCAACCAAACCAGTGTAAAACACATAAATTAAGCAAGATCTTTCCAGATGTCAAAATTATCTTCAAGATAATCATAACAACTTAACTCTAGAACCACAAGTCATAAGACTTAACCAAAGAGAAATCTGGACCAACAACATTTCTCTCAGACCTCAGCCAGATACATAAAAAATCATAGTTCACAATTGGTGAACATAACTCGCACTATACAATGAATTAGAAACCAAAAATATAGATATAATAGCTTCCAACAACTATGATCAACATATCTAAACCACACATACATGGGAGAAAATCTTGAAGAAAAACCTGGAGCATCTTCCTTCAATACAATTTTCTCAATATCCTCTACATATTATACAACTAATAACCTACATCAATGACATTAATGACAATAGAAACTAGTTGATAACCAATTGACTCGTTGAAATCAATGATAACACCTTGCAACAACTTCTTCATACTTGCAAAATTCTCCCCCTTTGTCATTGTTGGCAACACATGTGATAAGGATGGATGTCACAACTTGCATCATTTAGTCATTTAATTATCGAACCGGGTGTGTCTCAGAGTTATATGTGATAAGGATGGTTGTCACAGATTTTTCGGGGGTTTTGCACTATAAACAGTGACTTTTGGTTTCAGTTTGGCTCCTTCAGGAGCTTTTAAGAGCTCTCAGGAGCTGAACTTTACCGATTAATTCCTAAGGATTAATTCTATCTTATTTCCTAATTTAAACTTGTTCTGACTTATTTTTGACTTTGCTTGACTTGATTGAGACTGATTCATGCAAAAAACTAAAATTAACTTACTTCTTAATCTAGAATTCGAAATCCAAATTTAATTCTAATTTACTTGAAAAGAAATCTATTTTAAGATTTGCTAGAAAATAAATGATGTGTTAAAGAAAATAAATAAATTGCAATGAAATAATTATTAACCTAGAAAACATAAATACTAATTTCCATGAATATATTCCAAACAAGTTTTATTTTCATCTTTCCATAAGTTTCTATCATTGCTTCTATTAAACTCAATAGGTAGTTGCCAATCTTAATTTGTACAAAACAACATCTAAATCTTGATTAACTCAATAAAATTTATAACAAATCTAATAAACCATCCATGATGAACTTAGCTTAAAAGTGATTAAACACAGTTGCTGAAAAATGATTCAAACAAAATTAACATTCCATATTTAATATCCAATGAACAAAAATAAAATAAACTCAGAGAAATACCACACAAGGTCAATTCCTTTGGTTGAGTGGGCCTCGCTCTTCCTCTGGTGAGACCTCTAACACAGTGATTTGAGTTAACTTATTATTTTCATTCAAATTGATCAAAATAGGGATGCAATATAGAGTAGTGCAACAATTACAAATTTTAATCAAAAATTATCTAACTGCTTTCTAAAACCTAAAGATGGATATTTATAACTATATCCTTATTGAATTCAAAACATGGCGTTAACTGCCAAGATACAAGGTGTCAAAACTAAAGACTAAAACAAAACTAAAAAATAGTTAGAGGGAAAATGCCAGATCAATGTTGGGATGAGAAGTTCCTAAACCGACTAAGAGAAGCTAATTTGAAACTTTAGTGATTCATCATCCAGCTGGAGCAATTAGTGGTGTGATTGTCTTCATGTGGTTAAACAGGGAGTTTAACTTTATTTTTGAACTAAGTCATCAATCATCAGTCTTAAATACCCTGAATAAGATCCTTAAGAATAGGATACCAATTATGATAGTAAAAGATTAAAACTAAATAATTAACTCATCATTATCACCACAAAAGCAACACATTTAATATAAAGCACTACCTCTAATATATTTACTAAATTAGCCAAACATAAAGTAAAACAAGTAAATATATCAGCATATAGTCTACCACCAATTATGCTAATTAATAATATAATCAAGTCTTTTAAACCATAAAATGACTATTTAAAAGTATTTTTGAGTCACTCATCAACATGATGTGAAAACCATCAAAGACAACATATTAGCTCTAGACACTTCCTTACGATTTTGCTTTTTGTTTCTGCCCCTTAGTAGATACTCTTTCTTTTCACATCTCTCTCATCTCCCCCTTTGACATCATTGGCAAAGGAAAACGATGTTTTACATTGATTTTTCCTTTGACATTAAAATAAAATTACTCATATGGGTAAGAGCAAGAAGATAAGTCCACAAAATGCAGAAGTTTAAATTGGGTGATCCCATAATAGTGGTTTACAATTTTTGGCCAAACTAGACACTGAAATTATTATTTTTAACTAAATCTTCACATTCGGGCACCTATAGCGGCTAAATTGTGAGGAATTGAAAGATGGTGCAAACTAGAGTCTCATCAAATTTTGTCTGTAGATTCTAAAAATATTTTTTTCAAAATTTTTGGAATCAAATTGCACTTCTTTTTCCATCTCCCACGAAAATAAATTTTTTTCAGAAAACAACATTTTTAAAAAGTGACGCACACCGTATAACGCATAACTTTTTTTCCATGAAGGATAAAATTCTAATGCTTTCAAATTTATATTTGTAACTCTGATATCTAGTGCTACCACTTGGTTAGATAGTTTTTTATTGAATATTCTTTCCTTAATCAAGTTTCAAAGTCAAACAAATTACAATTTAGACATAGCGCGACTGTATAACGCGTAACTTTTTTTGTATATGTCAAAATTTAATTTAATTTTTTTTGTTGGATCAAGGACTTCAATATCTGGTGCACTCATATTTTTCAATATTTTTTTTTGATAATCTTCTATTTTTTCACATGTAAAGAACAAAGAAATTTATTTTCGATGAAAAACCTATGTTTAATAAAACTTTTAAAAAAATACATAACAAAACCAAAACATATTAAAATTATATTCATTGGATAGCTTGTTCTGGGGAATACCATAATCATTTGAAATAAATTTTAAATGAATTCACTTGATCCCCAAAAATCTAAATCAAAAGTGATTTTTATCCATTTTGATAGGTGTAAAGGAGACGCATTTATAGGTATGGTTTAAAACTATCGAGGTTCTATCCAAGGGGGTTTGATCTAAGGTGATTTGATCAAACCCTCTTCAATTGGAATCCTTAAAATGGAACTTTTTAAGGCTTAAATCATTATATTTTCTAAAAATATGTGATTTCAGCTAAAATTCGTTCCTTTCAGGAATTGTAAACCACTATTATGACAACACCCTTAAATTGCCTTAGGCAAAACAACAAAATTGGCTTGCAAAAAATGAGATCTTGCTTTTTAATAAACAAGATCCCATTTAGGTTTAGGATCTTGAGCCTAAAATCAAAAAATGAGATCCCGCTTTTCAAAAAATGGGATCTCATTTTGAAAACTTTCCAAAAATGGAATGTTTCCATTTTTGGAAACTTTTCAAAATAGGATCCCACTTTGAAATTTTTTTCGTTTTTGGAAACTATCCATTTTTTTGTAAAATCTATTTTTGGAAATTTTTCAAAACAAGGTCTTATTTTGAAAATTTCCAAAAATGGAAAATTTCCATTTTTTGGCAATTTTCAAAACGGGATCCCATTTCGGAAATTGTTTTTTGGTTCGGGAAAAGGTTTGGGGATCCAAACCTAGGCCTTGGACCTAGTTTGACCTGCAAATTGAAGGTCCTAGCAATGTCACAAAAATAGTGACTTTGGGCATATGTTTGAAGACATTTTTTGCAAAAAAATTTAATGAAATTAAAACTCATTATAGATGAGACAGTTTAGATTCCAAGTATGTAAATTTTTTTACAATTGGACTATTTTTTTAATTTTTCATTTAATTTCTAATGAAGTAGGTCCATAAACTTGAATTATCAAGGTTTTTTAGTATTTTAATAAACTTTTATTAACATAATTTTTTTGACGAACGAATTGCATGAAAGTGTACTTTAGACAATTATTTTCAATTTTAAAAAAAATCAAAAACTGATAAGTTTAGGTCATCTTATGCATGACATACATGATGATTTTTCAAAACACCAAATATGGCCAATAAAAAATCAACAAAAAATAAACATCAATAAAAAATTACAAAAAGTATGGAAAGCATGCTTTAGTGAGTTACAAATCTTTTCCCAAAAGGATTTAGAAAAATATGATTATTTAGGTCAAAATATGGATGTACATGTGCATGGTATGGTAAAAAAAATGACTTTTAAACAATGGTTTTAGAAACGCCTATTGAAAATGAATTTGTATCATTTGGGTATTGAAATAAATTACATATTTGGAAACTAGACACCGAGTACTACATTTTATGATTAGTGAATTTTTCCAAAATTTCATTTCTAAGTGCTTCAAATTTTAAGGTCAAATGTGTGGAATTCTGAAAATCAGGGAAAACACTTCCACTAAATGGCCAAAAAGTGGACTCAACTTGCTAGCACCCATACAATAACAACACATGACACTACATGTTCCCCTGAGAGGTAGCCACCATAACATTAGTCCAAAAGAAAGATAGATCCATTGATCCAATGGAATAATGCATCTCCATATGTATCTAGATCAAGAAAGGAGGGACAATGACCCATAACTTTTCTCAGAGATAGACAAAAGTATCTTTTGGAAGAGCCTTTGTGAATATATTAGCAATTTGATCCTTCGTAGGAATATACTTAAGCTATACTTCATTATCCACAACTTTCTCTCTCAAGAAATGATACCTGATAGATATATGATTTTTCCTCAAGTGCATCAATAGATTCTTTGAAATGTTAATTATACTTGTGTTATCACATAAGATAGAAATAGGATTATCATACACAACTGTGATATCTTTCAATGTTTGTTTCATCCATAGAACTTATGTACAACAAGATGGAGTAGCAATATACTCAGCTTCAACACTAGACAAGGAAACTGAATCTTTCCTTTTACTCAACGATGCCACTAATCTACAACCAAGAAAAAGTGCACCACCACTTGTACTTTTCTTATCATCTACACATCCAACCCAATCTGTATATGTATAAGCACTTAGTGTAAAGTTAGTATCTCTAGGATACCACAAACCATAATCTATAGTCCCATTCAAATATCTAAATATTCTTTTAACAATAGTAACATGTGTTTCTTTAGGATCTTCTTGAAATCTAGCCACAAGACAGACAACATGCATAATATACATTCAAGTAGTAGTTAAATACAATAGTCCACCAATCATAGATCTATACTTGCTTTGATCAATCTTAGGTGAATCATCATCTTTGCCTAATTTGCAACTAGTCACCATAGGAGTGCATACCAATTTGGAACCTTCCATCCCAAACTTCTTCAACATCTCTCTTGAACATACTTAGACTGTGAAATAAATATTCCTTTCTTTTTTTGATTAATTTTCAGCCCAAGAAAGAAATTCATCTCTCCAAACATAGACATTTCAAACTCTTTTTACATATCTTCCACTAACATTTTACACATAATTTCATTTTCTCCAAAAATAATGTCATCAACATATACAACCATAATCAAAATTTTGTCATTTTCAACTTTAAATTATAGGTTAATATATGTCATACCTTTGTTGAAACCTTGTTGAATCAAGTACATGTCTAATCTTGCATACCAAGCTCTAGGAGCTTGCTTCAAACCATATAAAGCTTTCTTCAATCTGTAGACCATATCCAATTGATTTGAAACTTGAAATCATTTGGGTTGTTCCATGTAGACCTCTTCAAGTCTAGCTAACCATTCAAAAATATATACCTGACATCCATCTAATAGAATTTGAAATCTCTATGAGAAAAAACACTAAGAACATTCTGATAGTTTCCATTCTTGCCATTGAAGCAAAAGTATCTTGAAAATTTGTACCTTCTACTTGTGAGTAACCCTTACACACTATCCTTTCTTTGTTTCTAACCACTTCCATTCTCATTCAACTTATTTCTGAATACCCACTTTGATCCAATAATGTTTTGTCTACTGGTCTTCAGACCAATTCCCAATTTTTATTCTTCTCAATCTGCATAAGTTCTTCCTTCATAGCTTCCACCGAATGCTCATCTTTACATGCTTCACTTATAGTCATCGGTTCAATATCATAAAGTAAACATAGATTTACTTCACCAGCAGTAGCTCTGCTTCTTGTCAATACTCCTTTTATCCTATCTCTAATGATTTGATTTTCTGAATGATTCTTCCGCACATATCTAGGTGTCTTAGATGACACTACCGAAGCCTCTTCTTTTTCATTTTTCTTCTCTTTCTCATCCATTTCCTATTCTTCCATAATTTCTTCAATTCTTACACAATCAGGTTCATTAGATACATATCCATCAACATCAATTGAATTCTTCATTGTTTCATCAACTTTGACATTTGTGCTTTCTACAATTTTCCTTAGTCTTTTGTTGAAATTTCTAAAAGCCTTGCTTCTAGTAGAATATACAATAAAAATTCCTTCATCACATCTTGCATCAAACTTTCATTAATTTTCTTCATCCCTTTTGATATAATATTTGCTTCCAAATACCTTGAAATATTTAACAATGGGAATTCTTCCACACCATAGTGTTGTGTGTTCTCACAACATGCCCCAAGACTGTAAGACTTGGGGACCCCAAGTGAAAACTAATGCTTATGGAAAGTGTTGGCTAGTTGGAAAGATCAAAGGAAGTGAAAAGGAATTGAGAAATATTTTTTTTGAAAATAGTACTTAGTAATTCAAGTGTTCTGCGTACCAGGTACTGGGAACTGGGAAAGCCAAAAATGTAAAAGGTAAAGAAATGTGTTGAGAAAAATGTTCTGGTCCAAAAGCCAAGGTTGAGTAAATATGGAAGTTCTGGTAAAAGCCAAGGTCTAGGGAAATTATGGGTAAAAGTTGAACACTAGGTACTGGGTACTAGGTAATAATGCAAGTAAAGTTTTAAAACTTTAAGGCTATCCAAGATGTATGATAGTTTGGTAACTCGGTAGATAAAAGATAATTATGCAAGAATATATGATTTTCTTGAAAGCATGTTTTTTTATGATGGATTTATAAAGATAATGGATTAATAATGGTTTTATTTACATGCGATTTTTTATAAATGTCTTTTAAAAGGGATTTAATAGGTGGAATTTGTGATTGCAGTAGAAGTAGATTGTGATGTAAAGTTCGGGTATGGATGGTCCAAAAAATTTGGATTACAAATAGAATCATATCCAGATCAGGCTATACATTCTAGGAAATTATGCAAGGCAGGAGCTTGAGTCATCGGAATACGAGGGATCCTGGTATTTCACATATGGCAAAGGAAAGTGCCAACCTCTTGGGAAGCCCATTCCAGAGAGTAAAAGGCTTCAGGTAGAACTGAAGTGTAGGAACAAAATAATAAAAAAATCATTCTAAATATATGAGAAATTTCCTACATACTATCTAGATTCAAGTTATTATCTTGGCGATAATAAGAAGATGACACACCCGAAGGACATCAACATGCAGACAAAGGTTGAACTTCATTGACTTTGCTTGCAATTCTCTAACCAGTCATCTCATTCTATGTGCCTTGATGTGATTCATCCTTTGGATTAAATCCTCTCATGTATTTGTCTTATTCTACCCATTTCTTGCTACTATAGAAGGCTAGTGGATACTTATTTTTAAGTTAAGTTCAAAAATTTTGGATGTCAGAAGAGCCCAAAATTCTCTAAGTTTTACTTTTTTTCCTAAATTTTGAATCATTTCAGATTAAAGACTTGTATGCACACAAAAATTAATCAATATCGAATTTAATTTGATAGCTACCTATCTCATGAATCTTGTGTAGCTAGTTTGTTAGTTCAGTCGAACATGACTATGTGTTGTGTTGTTTAAGGGTGCACACAAAACCTAGTTGATGTCCAAACTAAACCCCCTTCTTTAAAATATTGCACCATTTTATGCCTATTTTTGAAGCAATCTAGTGAAGTATAAAGTAGTTTTCTTTGATTTGATTAAATCTTTGGGCATGCATGGGGAATACCTGGGAGAAATTTTATTTTTTAGTATTTTGATGCTTTATTTGATTAGATGTTAAATTTCAAAAAATATTCTAAAAAAGAGATGAATGAATGGAAATATTATTGAAAATCTTTCGTTTCTATGAAACTGTTGAATGCTTAAAGCTAAACCTAGTTAAGTGATAGCAAAATTGTTTGATGTTCATGAAATATTATTGAAAATCTATTGATTTCATGAGATTATTTTATGATCGAGTTTAAAATATTTTATCTGATGCTAATGATTCTTAAAGAAACTAGAGATAACCATAGACAATAAATTATTTTTAACTTATCACACACATGAGATTTAATTCAAGAATTTTATAACATTGTGTTGTTAAATGTAAAATGATAAAACCATACACAGTAAATGCATGCTTTTTTATAAACATATGATAAAGCTAGATATATATATGCATATATCATGTATATACATGGAATTATCAAAATTCTTGCTATAAAAGATCAAAAAAGTAAAAAGAGGAAGTTGATCTGCAAAGAAAAGTAGTCTTTTAGTCAATCTATGATGCATCATCCATCAGGGCTAAATACCCCACGTAGGAAATTTCCTAGTGAACTTCAAAGTCAGGAGTATGGAGGTTAGTTAGGAATGGTTAGAGTGGAACTACTTCTCCATGTTCCCGGAACTGGGGAATATCATCCATGGAAGGGATTCTAATGGTCAGATGTGAAATAGATAGAACGATATCCATATT
Organism: Sequoia sempervirens; assembly: GCA_007258455.2. NCBI lineage: Eukaryota > Viridiplantae > Streptophyta > Pinopsida > Cupressales > Cupressaceae > Sequoia > Sequoia sempervirens. Next base: position 193,763,002 of record VDFB02075321.1, read on the forward strand.
CTTCAAATATTGTGGCCGCACTATCATACTCACAGACAAGTGAACATCTTCAACAGAAAGCCCAATGTCTAGGAGTGATGCTACAAAGTGAGAAGCTAAGTCAGAATAAAACCAGTAGTAACTAATGGTTCTAAATTTAGATTTAAATTTGGTGATTAAGTTGTTTTCTACTAAATTTTAATTTATGCATATCTTCTAATATATAGCGAGTTGTAGTTAGCTAGGATTTGGCATAAAAGTGGTAAATTATAGCTAGAAATACACACCAATAAGGAATTATTAAATGAGATTTTTGGAAGTAGTGAAAAGATGAAGGGATTTACATTGAATGAAAAATTAAAAGGTAATCTTTTCTACCACTATAATTCCCAACCTAATAGCAAGCTTCATTGCTTGCAAGTTGAAATGAGCTATCAATGAAATATCAAAAGAAAAAGTGAGCTATCAATGAAATATCAAAAGAAAAAAATGAGCTATCAATGAAATATCAAAAGAGATATATTTTATTAAAAAAATCAACTCTTTAGGCTATCCAAATATCTCTACCAGAGCTATGGATGACTAGTTGGTAGTAGACCTATGTTTGGAGGAATTATAGAGATAACCTTGTCGGGGCTATGGACACTTGACTGGTAGCAAGGCTTTATCCCTGGTTGGCTTTGGAGGATTACCAAATTATGTAGTTCAATGTAAATGAACTAATTATTTTCACTGAGTTCTAGATATTAGAATTAATTAGAGCACACATAGATATTTCTAGAGAAGTTTTATTATTTTTATGTCAAAATCTATGTAAAGGTAAAGAGCCATTGTTTTAAAATATGTATAAATTATAATGTACGATTGGTGATTTAATTCCAAGTTTGGTTCTTTTTTTTGTTTTCATTGTAAGTTGTTATGTGGTCTCACAACACACCCAAAGACTGTAAGACATGGGGACCCCAAGTGAAAAATAATGCTTATGGTAGGTGCTAGTAGGTGCTGGCTAGTTGGATAGATAATTGAAAGTGAAAAGGAAAAGAGATTTATTTTTTTGAAAAGAGTACTTCGTAATTCAAGTGTTCCAGGTACCAGGTATTGGGAACCAGGGAAGCTAGAAATGTAAAAGGTAAAGGAAAGTGTTAAGAGAAACATTTCGGTCTGTAGCCAAGGTTCGGTAAATATGGAAGTCCTAGTAAAAGCCAAGGTCCAGGAAAATTATGGGTAAAAGTTAAAAATTAGGTACTGGGTACCAGGTAACAATGCAAAGTAAAGTTTTAAAATTTCAAGGTTATTCAAGAGGTTTGATAGTATGGTAACCTGGCCTAAAAGATAATTACACAATAGTATATGATTTTCTTAAAGCATGTTATTTATGATGGATTTATAATGGTAATGGATTAATGATGGTTTAATTTACATGAGAATTTTTATAAATGTTTTTAAAAAGCGATTAAATAGGTGGAATTTGTGATTGCAAGAGAAGCAAATTGCGATGCAAAGTTTGGGCATGGACGGTTTGGAAAATTTGGATCATTGATAGAATCATAAATAGATTAGGCTATACATTGCAGGAAATTATGTGAAGGAGGAGCTCGAGTCATCAAAATATTCAGGATCTTGATATTTCACATACAACAAAGGAAAGTGCCAGCCTTTGGGGAAGCCGATTCCTGAGAATAGAAAGCTCGAGAAAAAATTGAAGTGTAGAAATAGAATCATAAAGCAATCATTCTTAATATATGGTAAAGTTCCTACATACTATTTGAATTCAAGTTATTATCTTGGTGATAATAAGAAGATGAAACACTCGAAGGACATCAATGTGCAAATGAAGGTTGACCATTGTTGATTTCATTTGCAATTCTCTTACCAATAATCTCATTCCACATGCCTTGATGTGATTCATCCCTTGGATTTCCCCCCATGTATTTGTCTTATCCTACTTGTGTCTTGCTTCTATAAAAGGCCATGGGATACTTCTTTTTAAGTTAAGTTCAGAATTTGTGGATGTCAGAAGAGCCAAAACTTCTCTAAGTTTTGTTCCTTTTTCCTATTTTCTGAATCATTCCAGATTAAAAACTTGTATGCACATAGAACTTAATCAATATCAAATCCAATTCGATAGCTACCTATTTGATGTATATTTTGTAGCTGGTTTATTAGCTCATTTGAACAAGACAATGTGTTGTGTTATTTAAGGGTGCATACAGAACCTACTCGGTGTCCAAACCAAACCCCCTTCTTTAAAATCTTGCACCATTTTATGCCTAGCTATGAAGCAATCTGGTGAAGTATAAAGCATATTTTTTTGATTTGATTAAATCTTGGGGCATTCACGGATAATACCTGGGAACAATTTTATTTTTTAGTATTTTGATGCTTTATTTTAGATTAGATGTTAAATTTTAGAAAATATTCTAAAAAAGAGATGAATGAATGGAAATATTATTGAAAATATTTCATTTCTATGAAATTGTTGAATGCTTAAAGCTAAATATACTTAAGTGATAGAATTTTTTTTTTATGTTCATGAAATATTATTGAAAATCTATTGATTTCATGAGATTATTTTATGATTGAGCTGAAAATATTTTATCTGATGCTAATTGATTCTTAAATAAATTGGAGATAACCATAGACCCCTTGATATTAACAACAATATCACATTATACCCTAAGGAAAACCTAGTATGGTGAAGACCTGACTACCAGAGCCTTGGGATTGAGCTAAGTCAACCTTTCCCTCTTCACTTGGACCCCTTAGGTTGCCTTGGTTCAGTCTTTCAAGTAAAGATAGGTTCTTCATGGTCTTCCTGTGATGATTTTATCTGCATTGTTTCTATGAGTAATATCATCATCAACATGAACTAGCACTACAAGGAGGGCACTCACTTTTCATATATGAATTTTCCTCTGGATTGTGTTTAAGAATCTATATTGGTTCTGGGTTTAAAATTAGCTTGTAAGATGAAAGTCTAATGCAAGTCGGTATTTGAGAAATGGAAGTTGAAAAACTCCAAAAAATTCTTAACTAGAGATTATATCCTTTGAGTTTATTCACCTTTGGTAGTCTCACCAAGTGTAGAATTCATGATACAACTGATCATGATGAACTCAATTATGAAATATTTTTAACTAGGGTAAGTTTGGTTATGTATAAGGTGATTATGTTAATGGAAGACGTTTTAACTGCTAGAAGAAAGCAACCATTAATCAGAAATATTTTGAGTTCTAAAAAAGAGTATAACCCTATTGAAATCGAAAAATGTTAAAAAATTAACTGATATATCAAAATACTTTTTTAACTGCAATTGTTATGAAGAAATCTTAAGGTTTTCATGGAAGACAGGCATGAATTTCAAGACTCAGAAATATGGCACCAAAAATGAGGAAAAAATATCAAAAATTCATCATTCTTTTCACATGTGGATAACGTTAGCGAAGAGAAGGAGCAGGAAAATCCAGTGGGAGATGTGTGCTTTGTTTTCCAAATTGAAAATTTACAAGTTAAAAAGGGAAATTTTCTTGATTTCATGCAAGATACAGAGTATCAAGGTTTTAGTTTTTCTCTCTCATAACAATATAAATTGTGATATCACTTAGTCTAACAAAGTTCAAAGTGAAGATAGGACCGAAGACGTGAAATTTTTTAGAGAAGAAAATCAAGAAAGTGACAGTCATTCATGGAACAGAACAAAGTAAAGAAGGAAACCATGAATCAGGACTGAAAGAAGGTAGAGTATTGATGAATCATTGAAAATGTGTACAATTGACCTTTAATGAGGTCATTTTCATACATGCAATCCAATTTATGGGTAAGTATGCCTTTGAATTTATGTTTGTTAAATGTAGAGAATTTAAAGAAATTCATTGTTATAGTAGGACATTTGAAATTTATTCTAGTGAATTCAAGGATAAACTTAGTATAATTCATACCAAAACAACAATGAAAATAGTTATTAAGCTTAAAATAAATTGCTTTGTTATGGTTAGTCATTTGTTAGGGTAAATTTTGGTTAGTGACCTAGTTAGTTTTCTTTTGTAGGGTTTGTTTATATTTTTTGTTTTCATTTTTTTCTCTGTTTGGCCCTTCATATTAGCAAATTCTTTTTAACTTATCATACACATAAGAGTTAATTTAAACATTTTATAACATTGTGCTGTGAAATGTGAAATGATAAAACCATACATAGTAAATGCATGCTTTTTTATAAATGTATGATAAAGCTATATATATGTGTGTGTGTGTGTGTGTGTGTGTGTGTGTGTGTGTGTGTGTGTGTGTGTGTGTGTGTGTGTGTGTGTGTGTGTGTGTGTGTGTGTGTGATGTATAAACATGGAAGTATCAAAATTCTTGCTATAAAAGATCAAAAAAGTAAAAAAGAGGAAGTTGATCTATAGAGTAGAGTAGTCTTTTATTCAATCTATGATTCCTCATCCATCACGGCTAAATACCCCACGTAGGCAATTTCCTAGTGAACTTCAAAGTCAGGAGTATGGAAGTCATTCAGGAACGGTTGGAGTGGAACTACTTCCCTATGTTCCAGGAATTGGGGAATATCATCCATGGAAGGGATTCCAATGGTTGGATGTGAAACAGATAGAATAGTATCCATATTCTCCAAATATTGAGGCCACAGTATCATATTCACAGCTGAGTAAACATCTTCAACAGAAAGCCCAATGTCTACGAGTGATGCTACAAAGCGAGAAGCCAAGTCAAAATAAAACTAGTAGTAAGCTTTGGATTCAACATAGTGTTCCCCAAGGACTAAGAACAAGTTTAGCACAATGAAACTAGTAGTATGAATGAAGAAAACATTTTCAAGCCTTTGAAACATGATGCGATCCATGAAAACATTCTAGCAGTGAGAGCAAGTCAAGCAAATTGGAGTATCTATGACCTAGATGTAAGCAAGCACTAGTAGAGTAGAAATGAGAAATGATAATTGAAAGAAAGAAAAGGTGTGAAGAATTTGAGAGAAGTGTGAAATTTATAGAAAACCATGAGGAAGTTGTAGTGCATAGTTTCCTAGATCGAAGTCTTGGAAATTGTAAGTGAGGTGGCAACTAAATGAGTTTCTCTAGAGAAAAATGTTAAATCAAATTAATTCTTACACAATTGGTGACAATTTTCTTCAAATTTTTCTAGTACGAAGATTGTAAATCAAGCAAGTTAAAGATTTTGAAATTAATGGTGGTCATTTTATTATATTTTTATTAAGTCGTATTAATCATGAAGGTGCCCATGTATGCAAAGCTGGTAAGGTAGCACATGTCATCACCTAAGAAAATTGAAATAAATGATGCATGTGCTTTGAGGTGTGTGAATTTAATGTAGAATAGCATGATCATGTTTAAGTATCATCATGACATTTTTGATCTATTAATGTGGTGTAGCACCGTCAAATCGGACTCGCTAGTCGAGTAATTAGTAGTTTCCATAAAATTTAATTGGAAAGGTGGTAATTAATGGTTCTAAATTTAGATTTAAATTTGGTGATTAAGTTGTTTTCTACTAAATTTTAATTTATGCATATCTTCTAACATATAGTGAGTTGCAGTTAGCTAGGATTTGGCATAAAAGTGGTAAAGTTTAGCTAGAAATACACACCAACAGGGAATTATTAAATGAGTTTTTGAGTAGTGAAAAGATGAAGGGATTTGCATTGAATGAAAAATCAAAAGGTAACCTTTTCTACCACTGAAATTCCCAACCTAATAGCAAGCTTCATTGCTTGCAAGTTGAAATGAGCTATCAATGAAATATCAAAAGAAAAAGTGAGCTATCAATGAAATATGATAAGAAAAAACTGAGCTATCAATGAAATATCAAAAGAGTTATATTTAAAATAAAAAAATCTACTCTTTAGGCTATCCAAATATCTCTACCAGAGCTATGGATGTCTGGCTATTAGTAGAACTATGTTTGGGGGAATTACAGAGATAACCTTGTCGGGGATATGGATGCTTGATTGGTAGCAAGGATTTATCCCTGGTTGGCTTTGGAGGATTACCAAAGTATGTAGTTCAATTTCAATGAATTAATTCTTTTCACTATGTTCTACAAACTAGAATTAATCAGAGCACACATGGATATTTCTAGAGAAATTTTATTATTTTCATGTCAGAATCTAGGTAAAGGTAAAGAGCTATTGTTTTAAAATATGTATAAATTACAATGTATGATTGGTGATTTAATCCCAGGTTTGATTTTTTTTGTTTTTATTGGTTCTAAGTTGTTGTGTGTTCTCAAAGCACACCCCAAGACTATAAGACATGTGGACCCCAAGTGAAAAATAATGCTTATTGTAGGTGTTGGCTAGTTGGAAAGATAACTAGAAGTGAAAAGGAAAAGATAATTCTTTTTTTGAAAAGAGTACTTCATAATTCAAGTGTTCCAGGTACCGGGTATCCAAAACCGAGAAAGCTAGAAATGTAAACAGTAAAGAAAAGTGTTGAGAGAAAATTTTTGGTATGGTAGCCAAGGTCTAGTAAATATGGAAGTTATAGTAAAATCCAAGATCTAGGAAAATTATGGGTAAAAGCTGAACATTGGGTACTGGGTACCAAGTAACAATGCAAAGTAAAGTTTTAAAATTTTAAGGTTATCCAAGAGGTCTGATAGTTTGGTAACCTGGTCTAAAAGATAATTACAGAACAATATATGATTTTATTGAAGGAATGCTATTTATGATGGATTTATAATGATAATGGATTAATGATGGTTTTATTTACATGAGAATTTTTTGTAAATGTTTTTAAAAAGGGATGAAATAGGTGGAATTTGTGATTGCAGGAGAAGCAAATTCTGATGTAAAGTTTGGGTATGGACAGTCAGGAAAATTTGGATCATGGATAGAATCATATCTAGATTAGGCTATACATTGCAAGAAATTATGTGAAGGAGGAGCTTGAGTCATCAAAATATTGGGGATCCTAATATTTCACATATGACAAAGGAAAGTGCCAGACTTTGGGGAAGCCCATTCTTGAGAGTAGAAAGACCTAGGAAAAACTAACGTGTGGGAACAAAATGATAAAGCAATCATTCTAAATATATGGGAAATTTCCTACATACTATCTAAATTCAAGTTATTATCCTGGTGATAATAAGAAGATGAAACACTTGAAGGACATCAATGTGAAAATGAAGGTTGACTGTTGTTGACTTTGTTTGCAATTCTCTTACCAATCATCTCATTCCACGTGCCTTGATGTGATTCATCCCTTGGATTTCCCCCCATGTATTGGTTTAATCCTACCTATGTCTTGCTTCTATAAAAGTCTAGGGGATACTTCTTTTTAAGTTAAGTTCGAAATTTGTGGATGTCAAAAGAGCCAAAACTTCTCTAAGTTTTGTTCTTTTTTCCTATTTTCTAAATCATTCTAGATTAAAAATTTGTATGCACATAGAAATTAATTAATATCGAATCCAATTCAGTAGCTACATATCTTATGTATATTTTGCAGCTAGTTTATTAGTTTATTTGAACAAGACTATGTGTTGTGCTATTTAAGGGTGCATATAGAACCTACTAGGTGTCCAAACTAAACCCCCTTCTTTAAAAGATTGCACCATTTTATGCCTAGTTGTGAATCAATTTGATGAAGTATAAAGCAATTTTCTTTGATTTGATTAAATCTCGGGGCATGCATGGAGAATACCTGAGAGCAATTTTATTTTTCAATATTTTGATGCTTTATTTTAGATTATATGTTAAATTTTAGAAAATATTCTACAAAAGAGATGAATGAATAGAAATATTATTGAAAATATTCCATTTCTATGAAATTGCTAAATTATTAAAGCTAAATCTACTTAAGTGATAGCAAAATTGTTTGATGTTCATGAAATATTATTGCAAATCTATTGATTTCATGAGATTATTTTATGATTGAGCTGAAAATATTTTATCTTATGCTAATGATTCTTAAAGAAACTAGAGATAACCATAGACCCCATGAGATTAACAACAATATCACATCATACCCTGAAGAAAACCTAGTATGGTGAAGACCTGACTACTGGAGCCTTGGTATTGAGCTAAATCAACCTTTTCCTCTTCACTTAGACCCCTTAGGTTTCCCTAGTTCAGTCTTTCAAATAAAGATTGGTTCTTCATAGTTTGCTTGTGAGGATTTTATCTGCACTATTGTTGTGATTAACATTTTCATGAACACATAGCTCATATGGGGTCTTTGTATTGTTTTCTCTCACTTGAAATCGATTAAATACATAAACAATAGTATGAATAGCTTCTCTCTAGTAAAATTTTGGTAAACCTACCTCAGTAATCATTGATCTAGCAGCCTCTGGAACTATTTTATTCTTCCTTTCAACAACTCCATTCTGCTCAAGAGTTCTCAGATTAGATAACTAACTTTTTATTCTATGCACTTCACAAAACATATTAAACTCATGGAAATTGAATTCACCACCTCTATTAGACCTTGAGAATTTTATCTTCAAATTTACTTCATTTTCAACCATAGCTTTGAATTTATTGAATCTATCTAATGCATCTAATTTATCTCTAAGAAATGTAACCCATGTATATCTAAAATAATAATCAATAAAAAGAATAAAGTACCTTTCATCTTGTAGATTTCTTGCTCTTGTAGGACCAAAAATATCTTTATGAAATAAATCCAGTAGTCCAGTAGTAGATTTTTTCTTTGATCTATAACGATTTCTTGTTTTCTTCCCAAATTGATAATTCTTGCAAATAACATTAACATGCTTTGTAATCCTTGGTAAATATCTCACAGACTGAACTGCACTATCCTTTCCAAGTTATAAAAATTAATATGACACATTCTCTGATGCCACATCCATAATTGATCTGAGTCATAAAGTACCATCCATCAACACCCTTACATTGATATATATTTCCTTCAGATTTATTTCCTACAACAATCACTATTCCTAATCCTTTCCTAATCTCATATCTTTCATCCTCAAATACAAGATTATATCCTTTACTGCACATCTATCCAACACTAAAAATATTATGCCTTAAACTCTTAAAATAATAGACATCACTAGTTTTATGCTTTCCATCAAAACTTACTAAACCTATCCCACAAATTTTAGCACTAGTATCATCTCCAAACATAACTAAGATACCATCATATTTTTCAAGTTTAACAAACTTATTGTTATCACCAATCATGTGATGTGAAAAACCATTGTCAACAACCCAATAGTTCTTTTCCTATTTAGCATGTAGGGTAGAAATTATAGTACCTTCATTTTTCTCCTTCTCTGGAGGGAATTCCTTCACCCTTTTTTCAAAATTAGTGGAAGTAGGTTCATCTTTTATAGCCAAGAATAAGCATTCATTTTCATCATGATCTTCATAATTAGATTGCTCATCAAATAGGCTAACATCCTCATTCACATAATATGATATATTGATCTTCTTATTGTTGATCACGATGTTAGCCGCAACAATAGTGTAGATAAAATTCTCACAGAAAAATCGTGAAGAACCTATCTTTACTTGAAAGACTGAACCAGGACAACCTAAAGGAAAGGGAATTCTAGGGAAAAGGTTGACTTAGCTTAATCAAAAGGCTCCGGTAGTCAGTTCTTGACCATACTAGGTTTTCTTCAGGGTATGATGTGATATTGTTGTTAATCTTGAGGGGTATATAGTTATATTTAGTTCTTAAAGAATCATAGGCATAAAATGGAAGATTTTCAATTCGTTCATAAAATAATTTCATGAAATCAATATATTTGCAATAATATTTCATGAATCAAATACCTTTGCTATCACTTAAGTAGATTTAGCTTTAAGCATTTAGCAATTTCATGGAAATGAAAGATTTTCAATAATATTTCCATTCAGTCATCTCTTTTTTAGAATATTTTCTAAAATTTAACATCTAATCTAAAATAAAACATCAAAATACTTGAAATAAAATGCTCCCACATATTCTCCATCCATTCCTAAAGATTTAATCAAATCAAAGAAAACCGCTCTATATTTCACTAGATGTCTTCACAACTAGGCATAGAACGGTCTAATCTTTTAAAGAGGGGGTTTAGTTTGGACACTAAGTAGGTTCTGTATGCACCCTTAAATGATGCAACATATAGTCTTGTCTAACTGAACATACAAACCAACTACAAAAGATACATGAGATAGGTAGCTGTAGACATGCAAAATTAACAGTCTGCATTTGATCAGGTTCATTCATCAACCGAACTAGACGTTGCATTAGGACCATTCATCAATTAATCAGGAGCACTTGCATCCATTCATTAGGTAATTTCATCTCCTAGGATCATTTATTTAAAATCAAATAAACATTATCATCAACCCTTAAATAAATCAAAAAGCCATTTAAATCAAATCCTAAATCATATTCCATCATTTTCTAATTTAAATAAATCAATTATCAAAGTCTTGAAAGTCAAATCATCTAATCAACATTAAATCAGCATAACCATCATCTAATCCTGATCTAATGCTAATCCCATCCCACTTGCATTATCTAGATCTAGCCACTTGCACAATAAATCAATTTTATTGATTTATTAAACCTCATTTTCCCTCAACATGACAAGTCAAACATGGTATTTATTGCTCTTTTCTCTTGTCCCCCTCTCAAAATTTATTGCAAATTTGAATTCAAAATTTCCCCCTCTTGGGCACTCTTCCCAAATCTTGCACAACCATTGACCAATCACCACTTGACAAGTGTCCTCCTATCATTGGCAAAATCTTAGTCCCACATTGGTCCCTCTTCAACACTTAGCATTTTGAAAATCCTTAAATAGGTGCTTCATCTTTGAGCAAACCCTTCACAATTTTATGCAAGGTTACTCTCTCCATTTGAGATTTGATCTTGTCCATTTCACTCCATCATCTCCATTAGCATTTTATCATCTTGAGCTTTTATCAAGGATTGGGAAAGGGTCACTAGCACATGTGACACCAATCCAACTATGGAATAGGTAACTTGCTTTTGTTTTCATAATGCTTTAGTCTTTTTATTATCATTTGTTGCATTTGGAAGCATTCACAAGGTATTTCATAGAGGTATTTTGATAGAATTTGCAAGGCACTAACCCATTGTTTGAAGGAATAGTTGTTTGCAGATTTTAAAAGGATACCTACATATTGGCGCTAGAAGGAGGGCTGTGATCTTTTGTTCATTCAAGAAAAACATATGCAAATGTTTCTTTTATTTTTTAACATCTGCTGGTTTGGTACTTATATTTGATTTAGTATTGAACTATCTCTTGTTAGATATTCTCTCACTCAGATTTCTTTTCTCATAAAATGTGAAGTAAATCTCTAACAATCCAAATCTAACAATGAGCTGATTGATTGATTTTCTTTGAACCAACTAATGGTTATGAATGCGCGCCATAATGTTTATTTGTTATTCAATAAGACTTCCAGCTGTGTGCAAGGGCATAGTGTAGAAACACTGCGTAGAAATGCTATTCTTGCTGACATTTGACAGGACAATAATGATATAACTAGAATGTTAAATAGCCCACTCTCCACGCTATCCCTGGTCGTTTATGTTTTTTTAAATTTTCGCAGACATCTTTATTATGATAGTATCACTCATTTATGGTAATATCACTTTTGCTTACTGCCTTTGTGATTATGAAAATACTGCGCACTACATAAATGAGGGTATAATCTGTTGCCATTAATTCATCCTAATGCGCAGGGTATAGTCTGTTGCTTACTGCTTGTGTGAATGTTAAGGCACTGTGCACTGCATTTGTCCACTTTATAGCAGATAATGAGGGTATATGTTTTTGCATTGTCCACTTTATTTCACTTTCTCCTCCAAATTCATTCGCCTTTCAACGTTCAACATCACATCATATGACAACGTCCGCCTTCTCAAAATCATTCTACTCCTCCTCCTCCTTGTTAATGATGGTTTCTGTAGGAAATTCATTAATTCTTGTTGTCTCACACACGTTTTCTTTTCACCAATCAGGAGATGTGGAGTGCGCTGACTTTACTATACATTCTTTTGCACCTGCCAAATAGTTTCCTAAGCTGCCAGAATTTAACTCTACACTGTTGGCTACAGAGTTTTTTTCCTTGTGCTTGATCATGGTCATTTAAAACCAAGTACCTGCTAGCTATACCTCCGCTAGTAATTCATTACTTAGTTGGATACGCAAGTCAACATTGTCAGTTCCGTATTGATTGAAGTATACCTGCAAATTTGATTTGGTTTTTGAATTTTTGTATGGCACAACTTATCTCTTCAAAATTCTGTGGTCTGCAAAGATAATGGCATTTATGTTCGCCCCTACCAGCAGTAAATGCAAAGGCATTGCCCCTAATTGTCAATAGTGTCAGATAAGCCAAACCTTGAGTCGCTGGTATAGATTTTCTTGATTTCCAAGTAGGCGGCTAGTTATTCTCTGTGAGTAGGCGGCTAACATGAACCTTAGGATTATGTGAAAATCAAAAGGATTTAAGTATAGGAAAAAACAAATTCTATGGTTCTGTTAGAAAAGAAAACTAGAGGCAAAACATAAGGCGTACTTTTTCTGTTTTGAAAATGAATTTGAATATTTATTTATTTAAATCTCAAATTTATTGTGTTTTGTTATTATTTGCCATGATTTTGTGATGAAATTCAAAAATACATTGACATTCATTAGTGAGTTATTATTCTATGTTATTTGACTTGATTAAGTTCTTTACAAAGGAAGAAATAAATAGAATAATAACAATTCAATAATGAATGTCAATGCAATTTTTATTTTTCCTCTCTTTAAAGAAGATTTACTCATAAAGTTGACATGTCTTAATTCTTAAACTTTTATTTGTGATATTAATAGGAAAACAACGAAAGCAAAGAAGGAAGGATAACGAAGGTACCAAAAGCAAAGAAAGGCAAGTGATAGGTACAAATGAACAACAAAGGACAACCAAGGTACAAACGAAGGAAAAGAGAAGGTGAAAAGGTACAAGGAAAGCGAAAAGTCAACAAGGAGGAGGCTAGCAAACGAAGACGAAAGGAGGAAGTTTTTTTTTGAAAACACAATGTGTTTTTTTAACACTTTAAGTGTTTGATCAACACTACTTCACGAAGTTGTTTTTCTTTTCGTTTTAGAACACTAATTTTCATTTGGGTCTAAAACGAACAATTTGATTTCATTGCAAAGGGCTTAAAAGGAATCTTAGGACAAACTTACTAGATTTCGTTTTGGGCTAAAAATTGGACAAGCAATCTTCATATTTCATTTGGTGCTTAAAACGAACTCACAATTGCTTTGAAGGTTATAAAACGAACAAGTGTTTGAATTGTGTGATCTTGTCTTTTGAGTACGTATCCTCTCCCCTTGCGCTTCGTGCGATCTAGGGTGCAAGAGAAACACTCAAAATACATTTTATTGCTTTAAAACACTTCAATTTGGGCTTAAAAATTGAACATCTTGTGCGAGTGTGAGTAGGGGCATTTTCGCGTACATTCTCTTTCTTTGTGCCATCAAAGATCGATCGAGTTACGGATTGTGTCTTTGCTCGCTTTTGTTTATCTTAGAGGGCCTGCCTTGGGGAAAAGTACTCACCAAGCGGCTTGACTCAGCGGTAACCTCTAAAGCCAGGTATTTCAGTAGGGATATAAATGAGGGTTTTGGTTAAAGCGCCATAATCGCGATTAGCTCAGCGGGATGGATCGAAAGGGGACTCACTTGCGTATGGGTCAATCTCCACGAATGGAGATACATACTAGAACCCATGTGCTAGAATTTGCGAATCCTTAATCTATTTGTTGGTGCAGAGCGGTCATTACGAAGCCACCCCACACTCTTCTGATGATCTTCCTAGTAGAGATGGAAATACGCCATGGGAGTTTCATGGGTGTTGATGCTTGGCTGCCCCGATTGACGTTAATGAGCTGTGGAGGGGAGCCAGTGGGGTCAAGCATCTAACCATCCGCTAGAGATAAGCATAGCTGGACTTGTCCAAGTGGGAATCTAACAAATATTGTCTTACACATCCATAGGGCTTGTAATTATTCTTTGTTTGAAAACACAGTGTGTATTCAAAAACATTTTACAAACAAACATTCAACATGGTTCTCAAAATTTCAAACCCTCTTGAAGACAAATATCATTGACTCAATCCATATGTTACTGCTTTCCCTGCGGATTCACATTCGTAGAGGTTCCTAAGCATTGGATTATACCTCAATTTCTTCTTGAGAAAACAATAGGAAAACCCTTGCCTTAAGTTCATTGAATTTCCACATAAAATATCTTGTGGGGTTAAGGAAATTAAGACATTGGACATCTTAGTTTGAAACTTTAATCAAAGAGAGTGTTTTTGGTAAAAATAAATCCATTAAGCAAAGCTAAGCAAAATGAACTTTCATGTGTGTTGAAAACTCCAAATCCCAAAAGCACAAATCATTGATTGGAAATCCAAAATGTTCAAATCATTCCTTGGTTACAAAGGTCTTTAGGAAGCATATGCATGCTCTTCAATACCTAGGTCTTGGAAAATACAAAGTGGTCTTTTTTAGGTTCATCTAGGGATCAAAACAAATCAAACCTCTTTCATCCATCTTTCAAAAAACATCAAAATTCATCTCACAAATCATCTTTTGAAAAACCTTGAAATCATCCTTGAAGTGCTAGGCTTTATGACAAAATCAAGCAAACACCAAAATCATTGAGACCAAGTCCTTGAAAACATTTATCAAAACACCTTTGGCTAGGAGTGTGTAAATGCATCCTTTTGCATATCCTTAGTCAAAGTCATCCAAATCATCTTGTCTAGCTTAGTGTATGTAGATGAATCCTTCTCCATATACTTAGTGAAACAATCATTTTGTTTGGGTAGGTGTGGGTAGATGCATCCTTCTCCTCACACATATCCAAATCATCATCCTTTGAACACAACTATCCTTTAGATCATTATCAAACATCTTAGGGTATTTTTGTTCAAAATCAAAATCAAAATCCAAATCAAGATCAAGGACAAAAACTCAAAATCCAAAAATCAAACCAATAAAAACATCCAAAGTCCTAGCATTTCATTCAAGATTTATCAAAAGCCAAAAACATCCATAACATCCATCTTTAAACATCACCATCTTATCATCATCACATTTGATCCTAAAAAGCATCCTAAAACTTTCACTTTGGGACATAAAATAGAGATTAATCCAAGGAATCAAGAGATTCATCCCCATATT
>VDFB02075321.1:193784965-193874664 GCA_007258455.2 Sequoia sempervirens
CCTTGTGTAAATAAGCACTTTCCATCCACCAGGATCTTTATGGCTTGATCATCATCATTCCTCCAATTCACTTCCATCATCCATCTCATCCATATCTTCATCCATCACTCATCCGCTCACATCCGCACCATAGCTTGGTCCTGTGTTCGTATCATGATCCCTCCAAGTACTACTCGGCCCATCCTCAAGGTCAGTTTGTCCTGCCTTTATCGGAGTAGTCTATTGCATCATGCCAGGGGCACATTCTCATTGGATCGGATTCGTGTATGGTCTTAAAGTCCTCAAAATCAGAAAATCCAAAAACATCAGAATATCAGAAAATCCAAAAACATCAGAAAATCAGAAAATCCAAAAAAATCAAAATATGAGAAAATCCAAAAACAGGTCAAAAAGTCATTCAAAAAGCCAAAAACAAGGTGGTCTTGTCAAACTATGTCATCTCTGAGCTTGAACGTAGGCAAGGTTGATCTTTGATCATCCCCCGAGACATTTAGGTCAGTCCTATAGGAGTCCGTCATAATAAACTGACATCTCATCATGTGTATCTTCATCTGTAAATCGGTCAAGTCGTTAGTCGAACTACGTGGTCTGTATATAGCGTGAAACGAGGCTAATTTTTCGATCAGCCAAAGGCCCCTAGGATAAGGTCTTTAGGTTGAGTCTCTTGGTCAAAATCTCAGAAAATTTAAAACATTTGGAAAACTAAAAATCAAAACATTTGAAAACCTCAAAAAATACCAAAAACAGCCTCAAAACATTGCAAAAACTCCAAAAACATCCAAATATTTGAAAAATCCATCCACCTCATCTCGCTTGCACTCGCAATAAACACCATTCATAATAAACTAATCGTCATCCTCAACCTTTGGTGAAACAATTAGAAACAAGTCTAGCAGGTTAAAAGTAAAAACTCAAAAGCGTCAAGTCTCAAGTCTTAGTCAGTACGTAAACAAGTTGGTTAGGTCTTTGTGTCGATAGTCCATCATCCAAGCAGTCCCATATCAATCATCTGATAACATCATGTGTAGGATGAATCCTTCCTACAAGGGGCATTATTTATCAGAAATAACATTTTGGATAAACGAAATGACGTGCCGCCATCCACTAACATGTCCTAGGATGTATCCTTCCTACAATGGGCATTATCTTTTGGCAATAAGTTTTGGTTCTTATCCTTAAAACACATTCCCTTTTGGTTAGCGGTATTGAAGAACATCAACTTGTTTGTGTACTTGGTCTTTTTTCTTTTGACTTATCTTATTGCGCTCAGTCCAAGGACCTCTCGATGATATCCAAACGAAGGATTTAGAGAGATAGGAATGGGGCAACGATCATTATCTTTTGTTTGCTGTGCTTGTTGGATGTTCTTGTAAAATAACTTGATGAATACTTGCTTTGTTAGATATGTATGGAGGATGTTTCAGATACCTTGTTGACTATTGCATTGATTGGTTATACCTTTCCGTGTTTTGGTCCGAGATGTTTGAGATTTCTAAAGTGCATCCTAGCAGAGTTTCCGTATGTCAGGTGTGAACAAGAATACTCCTATCTATTTGTCGAGTCAAATTCCATCACACTAAGTACAACGCCATCCTGGTCCTTTATACTTTGATGCATCGTGCTTAGGCGTGTTATCAAACATAAAGTAAGTGACCCTTTGAAAATCCCAATCCTTGATAAGCAAATCATCATCATCATCTATCATCACCATCTCTAATAAAGTCTCGACCAATCATGGACTTGTTGGATCCTCTTGTCATCATCTCATTTCCACGCTAACATTGCATCATGAATAGTCCATCATGCATCCATCCTGCATCCACAAACCGTTAGCATTCATCCATCATGCATCCATTATGCATTTATCTTGCATCCATAAATCATCAGAATTCTGCATATCATCTCACATGCATTGCATAATCATCATCATAATATAGATCTGTTAGTCTAAGCATCTCATAAATCATCTATTGCATAATCACAGCATATCACATCATCAATCTCATCCATCTCATATCATATCATCATTTAAGTTGTTTAGAATAATATAGATTTGTTATTCTAAGCATCTTGAAATCATCTTTGCATCGTCATCCATAACCACCCATTTTGAACCTCTTTATCGCGAGATCGACCCTCAAATCAAATCTTTCGCTCAATCTCTCGAGGGGGCAATGTACCAGTGTACTTCTTTCCACTGGGGCATCCGAAAAATCATGAAATTTTTAAATTTCGATCGCGGCAAGTTATTCTTTGAACCAACGCAACAAGTACATTGCTTCAAAGAGGGGCAAAATGTAGACATGCAAAATTAACAGTCTGCATTTGATCAGGTTCATTCATCAACCGAACTAGACGTTGCATTAGGACCATTCATCAATTAATCAGGAGCACTTGCATCCATTCATTAGGTAATTTCATCTCCTAGGATCATTTATTTAAAATCAAATAAACATTATCATCAACCCTTAAATAAATAAAAAAGCCATTTAAATCAAATCCTAAATCATATTCCATCATTTTCTAATTTAAATAAATCAATTATCAAAGTCTTGAAAGTCAAATCATCTAATCAACATTAAATCAGCATAACCATCATCTAATCCTGATCTAATGCTAATCCCATCCCACTTGCATTATCTAGATCTAGCCACTTGCACAATAAATCAATTTTATTGATTTATTAAAACCTCATTTTCCCTCAACATGACAAGTCAAACATGGTATTTATTGCTCTTTTCTCTTGTCCCCCTCTCAAAATTTATTGCAAATTTGAATTCAAAATTTCCCCCTCTTGGGCACTCTTCCCAAATCTTGCACAACCATTGACCAATCACCACTTGACAAGTGTCCTCCTATCATTGGCAGAATCTTAGTCCCACATTGGTCCCTCTTCAACACTTAGCATTTTGAAAATCCTTAAATAGGTGCTTCATCTTTGAGCAAACCCTTCACAATTTTATGCAAGGTTACTCTCTCCATTTGAGATTTGATCTTGTCCATTTCACTCCATCATCTCCATTAGCATTTTATCATCTTGAGCTTTTATCAAGGATTGGGAAAGGGTCACTAGCACATGTGACACCAATCCAACTATGGAATAGGTAACTTGCTTTTGTTTTCATAATGCTTTAGTCTTTTTATTATCATTTGTTGCATTTGGAAGCATTCACAAGGTATTTCATAGAGGTATTTTGATAGAATTTGCAAGGCACTAACCCATTGTTTGAAGGAATAGTTGTTTGCAGATTTTAAAAGGATACCTACAGTAGCTATCAAATTGGCTTCAATATTGATTAAGTTCTATATGCATACAAGTTTTTAATCTAGAATGATTTAAAAAATAGAAAAATAGAGAAAAACTTAAATAAGTTTTATTTAAGTTTTTGCTCTTCCAACATCCACAAATTTTGAAGTTAAAATAAAAGTAAAGTAGTAAATGGCCTTTTATAGGAACAACGCCTCAAGATTTTAAACTTAAAGTCTATCAAGAGAATCAAAACAAACAAATCAAAATGTAGCACATGGAAGATGCCAGTTGTCATTAGAATCTTCTAGACAAAGTCAAAGCTCTGACTCCTTCAACAACAACAACCTTCAACTCAAAACTTTAGTACACAACTCTCCACACAAAAAAAGGTTATCAACATTCCTTAGAATACCAGATGGGAAACTTCTACTAGGAGTGGGAAAAACCTTCAAAATTAACTTCATAAATATATCCTTATGACACTTTTAGTATCCGATATTTGATGATTATTACATCATCTCAATTTTCGGTACTAGGAACCCTTTTTCACCTTTCTTCAACTGATACTCTCAGAAAGTAGTTAATATCTTATGCATATGTTCTTTTGAAATCCCTTGGATTTCCTTCTAACTATACTTGAGCTTGGTGTAGTCTTCTGATATCTGGAGTATGTTTGCATTCCTCTACATTTTCTCTATTTCATACTTAACTATAGTATTTCTACAATGTATTATCTCATCAATTACTTCCTTGTTTAACAACTAAACATGATCTTTATTTATTCTTTCAATCCATTCCTTAAAATATTTTCCTTCTTTACCCTCCTATCCTAGTTTCTGAGGATCACAATCCATTTGTGCTAACACTTCAATGAAATATTGATCTTTATCAATCAATTTACTATACTTCTCAGTGACATTTTCAAATCCTTCTATACATTGTACCAAAGTGTCACCTTCACAACTTAATATTTTCTTCCATTTTTCACATATTGAGAATTTTTGTTTTAAAATTATCTTTTCTCTTATAAATTCTTGGGCATCTGTTTGAATGAGAGTTTCTACGGTTTTCCTCTCAACATCAACCTATTCCTGGTGAAATCTACATTCTCCTTCCAATATTTTGGATTTTTCAAACCAGCGGTATGTATCCTTGTACTTCCTAATTTCATCTATAATGAGATCTTCTCCTTGCCTTACCTAATACTCAATCCATTCTTCAAATACATTCATTTTGTGGTGAATTGTTGCGATGGCATCCACCTACTCTCGTGACATGAGTACTGAATTCTAGGGAAATTCAACCTATGCTTGACCAGATTGGGTTAATGATTTTACAAAATTCTCTAGGCTAGCAATCCGTTCTTTCAACTCTCTTTTCTTATGTTTACTTTTCTATACCTTAGCAATAGTTGTATCCAAAATCATCTTCATTTCTTCTAATTCTTGCATCTAGGATGTGTGACCAACATTGATACTTGTTATTCTATATTCCTTAGGCCTTATTTCATGGTTATTTTTATCTACCACTGGCGTAGCTATATGGAGTGTTTGCCTCCATCTTCATTCTTTTGCAGGACATGTTTCATTTTATCTCTTTTCCTAGGCTTAGGAGTCTCTACTTCTTGCATTAAACTTTTAAGATCCAGAGGTAACAATTCCACTTCCAATGGGGAAGCTAATTATCTAATTAACCAATTAGGTGCATCTTCATTATTCTCTACCTCTATAACATTTCTCTATTCCTAGTTTTCAGTATCCTCAGGAACTTCTTCTCTTACATTTTTAGCTTTATCTATCACATCCTCTAAAATTGGAACATCTTCAGTACTCTTTGGCATAGATTCTAGATTACTGAGATTCAACATTGTCTCTTTGGTTCTAAGACTTGTATTTTACTATATAGCTAGGTGTTTAGTATAAGTTCCTAGGACATCACCTTCTTCATATCCCATCACATCAAGATTCTCTTCATCTTTGACCCTATCACCTAAAGTTTGTGAAGGCTCTTTATTTTCAATTTCAACCTGGTCTTCTTTTGACTTTTCAGAAACATGTGGTTGTTTAATATCATTTTGATCACTCCCTAGCAAAGGCTAGGAATCAAAGGTATCTTCAATAACAATATCATCATTAGGAATATGTCATGCAATATCCCTTGTTTCCATTTCAAGAACTTCAGGTTTCCCCACCTCTGAGGTGAGTGTTCCTCTTATGAATTCTTCTTCTTCAACACTCATAGGAATTGACCATATATTTGGAATCTCTTACACCACTGGCTATACCATGGGCTTATCTTTAGATTTCTTTTCTTTTATTCATTCCCACATGGCACCCAATTTATCCATTTGTTCCTTGATTCGAGCTTCATCTAGCTTAGAAACTTCATCTAAAACTACAAGAGTTTTTCCTAGTTTCTGTTTTATAGTAGCCATATTAACTAAAGGGGGGGAAGTATATAATGTTGTAGCTCTTTGAGATGAAGACCTTGTCTATGTACCATTATTGTCAATCATTCCTACATCTTCATCAATCATAGGCCAAGTCTTTGGTTTTGTTGTGGAATAACATGCCACTTTTGATTTCACTTTTGTTCGTACCTTTCCTAGTTCGAATTCTTTATGCTGATCAGTTGGTTTTAATGAAAGTCCTTGGTTTTGAGCCTCATGGGTTCTTTCTTCAATATGTAAAACAACAACTGCTTTACCAACTTTTCTCTTTTTCTTAGCAGCCTCCCCATGCTCAAGCTAATTTTCTTCTCTTTGTTTCTTTCTTGTATCTAGTGAGTATGTTTTCCTCATTCCTGCTTTTCTTAAAGCTTTACAAAAATCATTTATCCAATGTTGATTCTACGATAAAATTGGTTCATAAAATTCCTCAATAGATGTTATTTCTCTACTTTCATAATCTAGATTTGAGATAGGTTTATCATAAACTCTATTTTCATTATAAGTTTGATTCAATACTTCACCATCATCTTCCTAAAATTGATTTGGAATGTCATGAATATTAAGAATCCGCACAGATTGTAATGACAACCTTTCATGTTTTATTTTTCTTACTTTATGCTCATCATAACAATTGAGCCAGTAGCCTTCTAAATGTTGAACATGAGCATGTTTACTAGCTATATTCTTCGCAATATTCCCTTATGGGGGGTATGTGCAGGATCATCATGGAAAAAATAGGCCCTTAAGTGGCAAAAGATTCAGAAAAATAAGAGTTAGGCAACTTGACATAAAAATTTGAATAAGTTATCTATATTATTTCAAAAATATGTAAGAATATAATTTGTAGCAAATTGAATGAAGTTTCTAAACTACTAGGTTTATTTTAAAAAAATAAAATCAATTTGGAAAAAAATTGAAATTTCAATGTAATAGTACTTAAATTTTAGGGGAAAAATAAGAAGTAGGTGTTTGTCTAACCACCCTAACCACAATAAAATGATAATATTTTTTATAAGACTTTAGACATAAGTAGATGACTGATGTCTTGATGTGACGCATATTTTTTTTTTAAATTTCCAAGTAAAGAATTAATTATGAATTTTTTATTACAATGTTTAAAAAACATAAAAACTAATATGTCTAACCACCTCAACTTGGTCAAAACTTCATGAAATTCAATTTTTCTTTTTTTAATCCTATATTATGTGAAGCATAGAATGTGATGCATGTTTTAAATTTAAAAAATGTGATACTGTTTGAAAACTATAGATGTTTTTCAATCATCCTATCAATTAGGACTTTAGTCGTAATTCAAATAGAAAATGAATAATAATTATTTATTAAATTCAAAGAAAAGCATAATATATATATATAGGTGGAAAGTTGAGAATCTCCTTTAAAAACCCTTTTCATTTCATCAATTTTGGGTAAAAAAAAAAGTCATCAGCCACATACCCTACAAATACCCATCATATCACCACTTTTTGGCCCATCATGATCCTGCACATACCTTGGGTCATAATTCTTTCCTCGAAGTGGAAAGTACTCTAAATTGTACATCTTTAACTCGTCTTCACACATATTTTTTTCTTTAACTGCATTGCATTTGTAGTTCCCTATTACAATGGGAAATTTGAGGGAAACCTTCTTATGAGCCATGCTATAAAGAGCTTGAGACAACTTCAACTGTCTTACTGATTCCAATAATACTATTTTATCTGTAGGGTACTTGGGAAACATGAAAGGATATCCTTCAAACCCTTCCACCCTAATGTAGGTGAAAGTGGGAAACTGAATGTACTAGCCTCCAACCTATTTAACAACACTTTGTGCTTCCAAATACAATCTTTTTACTTTGTCGCCTTCCATTATTCTAACTAGATTCATGGAAAAAACATCATTGACTTTCCAATAATGCTCGTTGTATTCATGAATAGTAATTTATGGTAAATGAGCATATATCATATTGTTTCCTGCTTCTCTACCCAGAGTACCAACTATTTTCAACCCTTTCTTATTTTCCCTTAAGGCACAAGAATAGATCATGTATGAAGACACAGATAAACATCTTGAATTTGGAAATTCCTTTATCTGATCATGCAATCTGAAATTAATAAAACCTCCCCAATACATTTGCACAAGGCCTTCCATTAATTTGGCTATGATTACAAACATCCATGATTCAAATTTACTAACATCTCACAATCTAGCTATCCTTCTTAGCATAGTTATAATATTTTGAACATTTGGGTTGAACATAGACCTTATAATTGGCTTTGTTTATTTTGTAATTTCCTCCTGACACTATTGAGTACTCATAATTTTTCTATTCTATTCTTTGGTGCTCAGGTATGTCTTAGCCTTCATCTGCATATCTATAGGGTACATCTGAGTAAATGTGTGAAGCACAAATGTTTATATAATTCCCTTCTTGAAGAGATTTACATAAATTCTTCCCTCCTTCTCAACGACTCTTTTTTTTGGGTTGTAGTAGTTTAAACATTCCATAACTAGTTCAAGGGCCTCCATTGTTGGAAAAAACCATCCTCTTGAAAATAACCCACTTGCTATAACATTATTTGTACATTGAGAGGAATTTTGTTGCCATGCTCGTGTGAGGAATTTGACATTAGAGGACCATTCCATATGAGTATCATTAGCTATCCCAACAATCGGTACCGCTTGTGAAGTGCAATATTTGAATTCATTTTTTGGTCTTGCTTGAAAAGTACTCATTTTTCCCAACATATTCTACATTTTTAAATAGGTGCCTTGTGTGCAAGTTAGGGTTAAAATTAACTAGTTATCTTTAACAATTCATAAGACTTTCAATTCACCATTCAATTAAATTTATATCAAAATAATCAACATTTGGGTATGTGCAGGATCATGATGGGCCAAATAGTGGCAATATTATGGGTATTTGTAGGGTATGTGGCTGACGACTTTTTTTTAACCCAAAATTGATGAAATGAAAAGGGTTTTTAGAGGAGATTCTCATATTTCCACCAATATAAATTATGCATTAATTTGAATTTAATAAATAATTATTATTTATTTTCTATTAGAATTATGACTAAAGTCCTAATCGATGGGCTGATTCAAAAACATCTATAACTTTCAAACGGTATCACATTTTTTGAATCCAAAACATGCATCACATTTTATGCTTCACATACTATAGGATTAAAAAAAGAAAAATTAAATTTCATGAAGTTTTGACCAAGTTAAGGTGGTCGACATCGAGTTTTATATTTTTTAAAAGTTGTAATAAAAAATTCATAATTAATTATTTACTAGGAAACAAATTACAAAAAAATATGCATCACATCCGTATATGAGTCCTCTACTTATATATAAAATCTTATAAAAAAGTATTAATATTTTATTATGGTTAGGGTGGTCAGACAAACACCTACTTATTTTTTCCCTGAAATAAAAGTACTACTGCATTGAAATTTCAAATTTTCACCAAATAGATTTTATTTATTTTAAAATAAACCTAGTAGTTTAGAAACTACATTCAATTTTCTACAGATTCTATTCTTACATATTTTTGAAATAATATAGATAACTTATTCAAATTTTTATGTCAAGTTGCCTAACACTGATTTTTCTGAATTTTTTTCCACTTAAGGGCCTGTTCTTTCCATGATGATCCTGCACATACCCATTTCAGTTATTAAGGGAAATAGCATTATCTCAAGGCTTTCATGTGTAAAATGATTGATATAATTTCTATTATTCAATACATATCTATTTTGGCTAATGATGAAAATCTTTATAGAATGAAACTTTGAACTTGGTAGTTGTGTTCTTAGTTTCTCAAAATTTACCTTTCTTTGTGTGCCACAATATTAGTCTTGTTCATTCAATGTACTTTGCAAATTTGCAGTATGACACGAAGTAGAGTGTTAACAAAGTAATTGCATGCTTGAGGTGGTGCCAATTATGTGTGTAGTTTTCCACCTTCATCAATTACCTATGATAATGCATTAATTTCTTGAATAAAGGTGCAACCATGGTGGATTAGGTTCAAATTATGAACACCTTGGTTTCTACGTAGGCCCACAACCAAAGGAAAAAATGGCATGGAAAGCTTATGTGGTACTCTTGTGTCACTTTGATTTTTACAAGACAAAGGCCTTTAAGATACGTCGTCATTTATGATCACTAGGATTGACAACCTTTGGTAGCGAACCTTGGAAAGATTATCGAGAACCTGGACACTTACCTCCAAGCTTATAAAAAAATCTGGGAGCAAAGAGAGCAACTAGGAACGGGGTTCAAGAAAGATAAAAAATTATTTAAGCATTTTATAGTAGAACCTTTGGTTTCTAATCTCTAGCTAAAGAAAAAGAAAAGTAACCATCATACTAACTGTTGTAGAGAAGAACATGACCAACAAGATTGACAACCTCCAAGTGACAACTTACCGGGCAGCAACTAGGACCCATCAAAGATACATCTTTGACACAACCACAAAACCTCGAGGTTTTGGGTCCAATAAACTAATAAAATATTTGTAAAAGGGTAAACCCACAATAGTGGGTTACAATTTTTTGAATGAAGAATAATTAGAAATGCTCATCAAAAAATTTAAAATGGTTTACCCCTTCTAATGAAGGGGGTTCGAATGAACCACCCCCCTTCTAATGAACCCCCCCTTCTAATGAACCCTCCCCCCTTCTAATGAACCCCCCTCCCTTCAGCTGAACCCCCTTTTGCACCATATAAGGGGGGTTCGAATGAACCCCCTTCATTAGAAGGGGGGTTCTAATGAACCCCCTTTTTTCACCTTCCCCTGCACCATTTCAAAATTTATGCATTTTTTTGACTATCAAAGCTTGGGAAGGAGGTGCAAATGGAGTCAACTTGATAAACCAAGTTGGATGATTGTAGTGATCGAAACATGCTTTCCAACAACTATAAATTTAATATATTTTGTTTTTATTTTATATTTTAGTTTTTAGTTTTACTATACATAGGTTTTTCACCGAACATCAAGTTCGATGAAAAATCATGGTGGAAAAATAGTAAATTTGAGGGAAAAAAAATTGAAAAATATATATCCACTAGGTATTGATGTCCTCATTCTAACAAAAAAAGAAAAATTGAATTTCAATACATACCAAAAAATTTATGCCAGCTGAAGTGCACCTATGTCTAAATTATAAATGTTTTGACCTCAAACCTTAATTAAAAAAAAAATATTCAACAAAATGGTATGAAACAAAATGAAAGCCCTAGATACTTGTGTTACCAACCTAAATTCAAAAGAATTAGAGTTTTATCCTTTGTAGAAAAAAAATTTTGCGAGCCGAAGTACACACCACTTTTTAAAAATGTTGTTTACTATTAAAAACTAGTTATCAAGGGAGACGCAAAAAAAATTCAATTTAAAAAAAAAAAAATTTAAAATCTACAGACAAAATCTCACAAATCACTAGTTTACGTCATTTTCAAATTCCTAATATTTTTCCTACTATAAGTGTCAGAAAGTGAATTTTTCTCTAAAAATGTTGATTTCAATGTCAAGTTTGGCCAAAAAGTGTAACCCATTATTGTGGGATGACCCAAAAAGACTGAGACATTGAATTCAAGAAAAGAACAAGGACTTAAGCAAAGACTAGGTAGATTGAAATGAAACTTGCAATTTTACCAACCCCCTCCCAAAATAGCACACCAAAGCAAGATAAAGCGAGAGGAAGGAAAGAAAAGCAGCAAAGAAAAAAGGGGGTCCACATTTTTCCAAGGAGAAAAATGGGGCACACATAATAACTAGCAACCAAAAAAACTAAACAAATCAATAGAAAGTCAATTCTCGACCTAACAACCATGCTTCAAATTTTTTTAGTCTTCTAACTATAAATAGTCAGATCTTCATTTTGACATTCTAACTTCACTTTAACTAGCATACAAGATTAAGTGTTACTGAGCTCACATGTGTGAAATTGGTTATTTTTGCTACAATAAACTTAGAGCATGGAAATTATTTGCATTGACCTACATAATTTGGAAATTCCCTTTTGAGTCAACCATGGATAGAGCCTTGCTACTAGTCAAGTGTTTATATCCTCGAAAAGGTTATCTTTGTAATTCCCCCAAACATAGCTCTACTGCTAATCAACTATTTATAGCCCTGGTAGAGATATTTGGATGGACTAAATAGTTGATTCTTTCTTTTGATATTTCTTTAATAGCTTTTTTTTTTAAATTTTTGAATGATAGCTCATTTCAGCTTGCAGTCAATGAAGCCTGCTATTAGGTTGGGAATTATAGTTGTAGCAAAGGTAACCTTTTGATTTTTCACTCAATGCAAATAATTGTTATCCCAAATTTCAGTAGAATGATTTAAGATGTGGGAATTTGTATCTCAACATCAACTGAATTATTTATGCTAACTGGAGTAAAAGTAACTGAACAATTCCCCAATCATCTATAATTAAAGGACTACTTCTGATCAAAACATAGATCAAATTTACAAAATCAACGATCTATTATTCTATTCACCTTCAAAGGTTGCCAACCATTGTATAGCCTAATGACACAACACCCAAAAAGAAAGAAAAATAAGACACAAACAACTATTTACAAAATGAAAAGAAAATTCAAAAAACAAAAACAATTTACAATAGAAAACTATCTACAAAACTATTTACAAAAACTATGCCTAGAAACAGTGTTTCAGAAATTTCCCATTGACAAGAAATGGGACATCTTCTCTAATCAAAGTTTTAAGTTTAAAGGTACTATCACCTAACATTTCTGACTTGATAAGGACCTATCCATAACTTGTCAAACTTACCATGCTCACCTTTACATTCATGGGCTTTGTCCAAATATAGGACTAAGTTGGATATTCTTAATGTTTTTAATCTAGCCCTTTTGTCAAACCATCATTTTACCACAAATTGGTGCCTAGAAAAATGATTTATAGCTCAGTGATGTTTTTCATTTAAGTGCATTAATTGTAAAAATTGAGCTTCAATCTGATCATCTAATCCAATGTATTGTTGAGAAAATTTCCATGTAGGGATTTTCAAATTTATTGGCACTATAGGATCTACCCCATAAACTAGGTGGTAAGGAGAATTCCCCAACGTGGATTTCATCCTAGTATGATCTACCAAAAGGGAAAATTTCAACAAAGAATGCCATTCTCTAGGATTCTTTTCAACCAATTTTTTAATTATATCTAGTAGATTTTTGTTTGATGATTCTGCAAAGCCATTTCCCTACGGATAATAGTTATATGAGAATTTCAATGTTATATCATATATTCAAATTCCCAATTGGAAAAATTTAATGAAGAAAAATTAGGGCCATATACCAACACATATGTACTCCAAACTTGATAATAACATTTTCCTCCAAAAAAATTATTACCACCTTTGTGGTGCATTGTTTGATAGGAAACACTTCGGTCCATCTAGTGCAATAATCTATAGCAGTCAACAAAAAACCTATGACCTACAGACGGTGGAGGATTGATGATAGCAATGAAATATAGTCCTCATTGTGAAAAAGGGCCCATTTTCATCATTAGCTGTAATGGTTGAGCATTAAATCTTCCTTTATCTACCTTAGTTTGACATGTATAACAGTTTTTCACGTGTTCATATGTGTCCTTCAAAATTATCGACCAGTAATAACCAACTCACAAGATGAGGTGTGCAGTAGCTAAAGGCGCTCTATGAGCTATTCCAAACTTATCATCCAATCACCACAACACTTCATTTGCTTCCATCCTATTCAAACATCTTAGATAAATTCCAACGTGATTTTTTTTTAATAGAGCTCCTCCTTTAATCATGTAACTTTGTGATTTTATCTTAAGGGCTCTTCTTTACATATGATCAGGGCAACTATGGCTGACTAAATAATTGTCATATATCTGAATACCAATCTTCTTGATCTTTTACATCAAAAGTATATTATTGGCTAGAAATTTATGGATCCATCTCGGCAATAGATCTGACCAGGGCTTGTCTTTGAACCAACTTTATGGGTATAATTTCTAAATTAAACTCTTGAAATTTTTTAATCCATTTAGCTCTCTTTTCCTCAAGCTTGCTCTATGTTAGCAAATTTTTTACTGCAACATTTGTACAACAACATCTGGGACAATAGCCTTGACTATACTTCTGAGAATGTAATGCCTAAATTTTAGTATTGCTTCAACCAAAACAAAGGTTTGTTTCTCAACATCTATGTAGCTTAGCTCCACTTCTTTAATGGAGCACTCATAAAATCAATTTACTTTTCTTCTTTGTTCTTTCCCTCCTATGTTAGTACTGTTACACAAGTATGACTAGAAGAAAAATAGTAAATATAAAAAGGCTTAACATAATATAGACTTACTAGCACCAGTGCTTCCACAATTGCTACTTTTATATTCTCAAAGGAAAGCTTAGCTTCATTTTTCCACTCTATTTTTGCATCCTTCTTCAACATATCATTGAGTGGTTTTACTATCTCAAAAAATCCGATGATAAATTTTTGGACAAAATTGATCTTACCAAAATTTGATTTCAATTATTATTTTTACTCCCTGGGGGTTGTGACCTGAGCAATGCACTCACTCTATTTGGGTCTATTGAAATACCTCTTTTAGAAATAATGTTTCCTAGTAGTTTACCTTCAGTCACCTTGAAAGTACATTTCTTAGGATTTAGTGAAAATTTGTAAGTTTCACACTTTTGCTATATTGCTCTAAAATCTTGAACATGATCTACTCAATTCTTTGAAAATACTGTGAGGTCATTCGTGTAAATGATAATAAATTTTCCTATCAAATCTCGAGAAGCATAGTCCATAGCTCTCTGAAATGGAGCTTTGACATCTATCAATCCAAATGACATCCTTTTGTAAGAAAAAGTTCCCCACTTCATGGTGAATGTTTGTCTTCATCCAATCTTCCTTCACTACCATTACCTGATTGTATCTAGAGAATCCATCCAAAAAGGACATCATCTATGAACCATTGATGATCTGTAACACTTTTTCCAGTGAAGTTAGTGGATAATTATATCTTTTTCATAATCCTTGTTAAGATTTTAGAAGCCTACAAATAGTTATATGTCTCCATTATTCTTCCTCATGGGCACCAAGTTTTCCACCCAAGTAGAATGTTTGATAGGAAATATTATTTGGGCTGAGAGAAACTTTTGGACATCTGTTTGAATTAGTGGTTCTAAGAGCACATTTACTAGCTATTGTTTCTGTTGAAAAGGCTTTACATTATTATTTGGGCTAAGAGAAGCTTTTGGACATCTATTTGAATTAGTGGTTCTAAGAGCACATTTACTAGCTATTGTTTCTCTTGAAAAGGCTTTACATTAGGCTTTAATGGTATTATATGATTAATGAAAAAAAGTATCATAGGTTTTTGAATCTTCATATTGCCATTCTATAACCTTCTGATAATCCCTAAGTTTTTGAGTGATATTTCTTCTTTCTTCTTCAGTACACACCTTTCCTATAAGAATGTTCTTAGGATCTTCTTTAGTATGCAAATTGTACAATTTAGATTGCTCTCCATCACTCTGGGGCAAGTCTTTCTGTTGGACTATCTAATCTATGTCAAACAATCAATCCAACTCAATTATCCCTTTTGGAATACTATTATCTTTATCTTGAGCTAATTCTTCATCTTGAATCTTGCCATTGGGGTGATCTATTTCTTTTATTTTTTTGTGCTTCAAAGATATCAAAGTTAGTAATGAAATCTAATATGTGTCGATTATCTTCAAACACCTGCAAATTTGTAACATTATTGGGAACTGAAAGTAATTGCACTAGGTCAACTATAAATCATCTCAAATATGAAGCATCTAAAGGTTCTAGAGCACTAGTAGTAGTAGCTAAAACATTGTATCTTTGATTAAATCTTCATGTATTGTGAGTAATGTTGAAAGCATCAAAATATTCTATTAAATTTGATACTCTATGTTGGTAACTAGAAAATCACTTGTTATGACAAATGTACTACTTTCAAACTTGTCTAAAAACTAATTCAAAATTACCAAACGCCTTAAGAATTTTTTCTTTCTTCTTGATTTTGAGCATCAAACTATGAAT
Source organism: Sequoia sempervirens (assembly GCA_007258455.2). Taxonomy (NCBI): domain Eukaryota; kingdom Viridiplantae; phylum Streptophyta; class Pinopsida; order Cupressales; family Cupressaceae; genus Sequoia; species Sequoia sempervirens. The sequence continues at coordinate 193,800,748 of VDFB02075321.1, forward strand.
GAGGGCTTCGTATTTTGCCACATTGTTAGTACATTGAAATTACAATTGATAAGCAACAAGAAAAGATTTACCTTGCAAAATGATGAGCTCAAATCCAATTCCAATTTCTTGTTTTGATTTAGACCCATCAAACCTAAGTATCTAGGCTTGATCATCAGTAACTACAAACTTACCATTCTTAAGAGTTGTTGAATTAACATTTTCAGTTTCAATAACCTAGACTTTATCTTCATGTATTTTTTGTTTAGATCTTTTGATCTCAGCATGTTCTAAACAATAATATCTCTCAATTTTGTGAATTATTTCCAAGAACATCATGCAACTGTCTTCTAATTGTGCATAAATGTGTAACTTTAACCAATCCTGTGACAAAAAAACACATCAATGAATTTTTAATTTTCCTGCTCTTTTGAGCTTTTGTAACAATGTTCTTCCAAAATTTATCATAATGACCATTTTATTCTTCAGAAGAATCATAATCTAATTCAATTAAAACATCAGTTCTATGAGTTATCTAATTATGCTCTTTAGCATTGCATGTGAATAATTCTTCTATTTTAACTCCTGAGCTTCATATTTTATAAACCCCTAGTTCTACATCAATATATAGAATTTCATTTTTCTGATCATAATCAGGGATCATGTATTTCATATGTGGTTCTCTCTCAATTCTAATTTGATTAGGAACTATTTTCCATGGTAACCACATATGTGAGAAATGTGTGTCCATGTACCCATTCAAAGTCTTCGACCAATCCCTACTCAATAACATATCGTAAGTATCAGGTATCTCAACAACTTGAATGTCTATATAATACTAAATCTTAGGATCCAACACTAGCTGCATATGAATATTGGTTAACTTCTTGACTACATTTACTTCAGTTTTGTCAAGTTGAGTAACTTTCTTTAGAGAACTCACCCGAGTTATCCCTAGTGTTTGACATATGGACAAAGGCATCATATTAGTAGATGCTCCAGAGTCTACTAGACAATTATGAATATTTTTACCAAATATCCTCAATGTGAGTAAGAATGGTAGGTATTATCTTTTTCCTTTATAAAAGGCTACTTGCACATCCACCATAGGAACAACGTTCTTATCTTTTTCCTTAAGGAAATTATCTATCACCAAAGATTCTCTAAATATTATTTCCTTTTGAAGATCTTCTAAAGTATTCAAAAAATATTTCCTAATTATAGATGTTCTGAGCAATTCTGATAAAGAAAGGTTGATTTTTACCTTTTTGATCTCTTCCACTAAATAATTAGTCAAATTTTTTTGATCAGTAGAATCTACCTTTTTTATTTCATGAAACATTTAATGAATTATATTGAGAGGTCACCTTAGGTAACCCTAGAGTATTGCTTCATTTATTATCTGGTGGAGTGTTAAAGTTGTTTGGTGGAATTGACGTGATCAATGGCGCGTTGAATTTATTTTCGCCATTTGTATTACTTCTCATATTATAACTATGTCCTTTCTAATATTGTTGAAAATCACGAATTTCATCAACTTCATCTTGACATTCATTTTCATCTTGATAAGGAAACATACAAGTTTCTAAATTCATGACTGAATTGTCTCCTTCATATTCATGAGTATGACTCCTAACAACAACAAATGGCTTGACACATTCATAACTTTCAAGGACCAAAGAAAAATCATATCCTACTAGAATTAATTAATTTCCCTTATGAGGATTGGAGTCACATTTCCATTGTAGTGTGTAGCAACCAGAAAAATATATGAAGAGGTTTTAAACTATGGACAATCTACTTCAGAATGGACATTGGTATTATGAATTCTACATCAGTTACTCATCACAAGGTTAGATAAATTCACCTTTGACATGGATCTATTGTGGGAAGGATTAATGTTATCTAAAGGTGTGGATATTCCTCCATTATTTGGTTGTGTGTTCCAAGGTCTAGGTGGTCTAGGAGCATTGTACACTCGACTTTGTGAATTATGATTGTTATTTTGAGAATAAAAGTTTTAATTCCTTAATTGTGTAACCTTTGTGGTTAACCTTTTGAGCTAAGCTGTGATTTCTCTAATTTCTTCCTTATCATCTAGAATTTTAACATTTTGACTCTCTTGAGTCTGTGAGAAGAAATAATTTCCATTTGGATGTAGCTCTATTATAGTTGGACTAGGGTGAGGGATTAAAGATTAAAAAGTTCCTGGTTGAAAGAAAGTATTCTGAGGAAATGTCCCATTTTGGACCATTGAAGAAAAAGCATTATGAGTCATTGGATGATTTAAAGGGGCTCTATTCACACTCGAGATAGGATAATTGTTCAAACCATTTCTTCCATTTGTAGATGATCTGCTTTCAAGGTTTTTCATTTCTAAATTTACACTTACGGCTTTAGCATAGGCTTCTGGTAAAGTAGTTGTAGGATGTTCCCTTCGCTTCACAAACATAGTAGTTAAAGGATCTATTTTTGTACAATAAACTGCAATGGAGGAAAAATTATCCACTATATAAGGTGCTTGTAACCTAGAATAAGCCTTCTAAAACCTATCATTAAAAGAAGTTATAGGTTCACCATTGAACTTATTGATTTGAGAAAACTAGTGATATAATCGGAAAGGATCAACCATTGTTCTAAATTTGGCCAAAAATTGACTTTCCATATCTTTCCATGATCTAACTAAGTTATGAGGTAGGTTGATATACCACTGGTAAACTTCATCACTTAAGTTATATGGTATCAACCTACACACAATATCTTCATGTTGAATCTTTTCTCCACAACATGTATCCATAAAGATATTGATATGTTCTTCCATATCTTTGTGAAGATAATACTTATGACACAGCTTGTCAGGACTTTTTAGGAGATCATTAGATACAAAAAATTGGATTGATGACTCTACGTTAAAGAAATCCATTGCTATCAGAGGTGGTGGTGGTATAATAGTAGTCATATTTTGTGAATTTGCACTTGCACTTCTAGAATTTTGACGTTTAGATGACATTGGACCACTAAGCTTGACCAAAGTCACATGAGGATCACCAGGCTAGGATCTAGTGACTATGGAAATCTAGTTTCAATCCTAATGAAACCAAAAGAATAACAAAGGGTATCTCCTAGCACCAGTTCTTGTTGATCCCGATGTTAGTCACAACAATAGTGTAGATAAAATCCTCATAGGAAAACCACGAAGAACCTATCTTTACTTGAAAGACTAAACCAGGACAACCTAAAGGAAAGGGAATTCTAGGGAAAAGGTTGACTTAGCTTAATCCCAAGACTCTGATAGTCAGGTCTTGACCATACTAGGTTCGCTTCAAGGTATGATGTGATATTGCTATTAATATCAAGGCATATACGATTATATTTAGTTCATAAAGAATCATAGGCATCAAATGGAAGATTTTCAATCCAAACATAAAATAATTTCATGAAGCAATAATATTTCATGAAAATCAAATAATTTTGCTATCACTTAAGTAGATTTAGCTTTAAGCATTCATCAATTTCATGGAAACGAAACATTTTCAATAATATTTCCATTCATTCATCTCTTTTTCACAATATTTTCTAAAATTTAACATATAATATAAAATAAAGCATAAAAAGTACTTGAAAAATAAAATTTCTCTGGGGTATTCTCCATGCATTCCCCAATATTTAATAAAATCAAAGGAAACCACTCTATACTTCACTAGATTGCTTCACATCTAGGCATTGAATGATGCAAGATTTTAAAGAGATGGGGTTTAGTTTGGACACCGAGTAGGTTCTCTATGCACCCTTAAATGGTGCAGCATATAGTCTTGTCTCACTGAACAACCAGACCAGCTACAAAAGATGCATGAGATAGGTCGTTATCAAATTGGCCTCAATATTGATTAAGTTCTATGTGCGTACAACTTTTTAATCCAAAATGATTTAAAAAATAGGAAAAAGTAACAAAACTTAAAGAATTTTTGGCTCTTCCAACATTCAAAAATTTTGAATTTAAAATAAAAGCAAAGAAGTAAACAACCTTTTATAGGAACAAGGCATCAAGAGTTTAAAATTAAAGTCTATCAAGAGAATCAGAAATAGCAAATCAAAATGTAGCATGTGGTAGATGCCAATTGTCATTAGAATCTTCTAGACAAAGTTCAATGCTTTGACTCCTTCAACAACAACAACCTTCAACTCCAAACTCTGATATGCAATGCTCCGCACAAAACTAGCCTATCAACATTCCTTAGAATACCAAAAGAGAAACTTCTATTGGGACTGGGAACAACTTACAAAATTAACTTTAGCAATATATCCTTATGACACATCCGATATCCGATATCTCATGATTCATTACATCATCTAGAGTTCTAATTTTGAGAACCCTTCTTCACCTTCCTTCAACTGATACTCTCAAAATCCAGTTAATATCTGATGCATAGGTTCTTTTGAAATCCCTTGGATTTCCTTCCAACTATACTTGAGCTTGGTGTAGTCTTCTAATATCTGGAGGATGTTTTTACTCCTCTTCATTTTCTATGTTTCATACTTAACTATAGTATTTCTGCAATGTATGATCTCATCAATGACTTCCTGGTTTAACAACTAAATAGGATCTTTATTTATTCTTACAATCAATTCCTTAAAAGATTTTGCTTCATTACCCTCCTATCCTAGTGTATGGGGATCACAATCCTGTTGTTCTAGCACTTCAATAAAATCTTGATCTTTATCAATCAATTTACTACACTTCTCGGTGACCTTTTCAAATCCTTCTATACATTGTACCAAAGTGTCACCTTCACAACTTAATTTTTTCTTCCATTTTTCACATATTGGAACTTGTTCTGAAATTATCTTTTCTCTTATCAATTCTTGGACATCTATTTGATGATATTTTCTACATTTCATCTCTCAGTATCAACCTTTTCCTCCCAAAATTTTCATTTTCCTTCCAATCTTTTGGATTTTTCAAACCAACAGTATGCTTCCTTGTACTTCCCAATTGCATTTGTAATGAGCTCTTCTCCTTTCCTTACACAATACTCAATCCTTTCTTCAAATAAATTCATTTTGTGTTTAATTTATGTGATGGAATCCACCCACTCCTATGACATGAGTATTGGATTATGAGGCAATTTAGCCTATGCTTCACCAAATTGGGTTAATGATTTTACAAAATTGTCTAGGCTAGAAAATTGTTCTTTCAACTCTGTTTTCTTCAGTTTAGTTTTCTATACCCTAGCAATAGTTGTATCCAAATTCATCTTCATTTCTTCTAATTCTTGCATCTAGGATGAGTGTTCAACATTAATACTTGTTATTCTATACTCCTTAGGCGATATTTCATTTCTATTTTTATCTACTACCAAAGTAGCTATATGGAGTGTTCTACTTCCATCTGCTTTCTTTTGCATGAAATGTTTCATTTTAGCTCTTTTCCTAGGCTTAGGAGTCTCTACTTCTTTCATTAATTTTTTAAGATCCAGAGGTACCAATTCCACTTCCAATGGGGAAGCTAATTCTCTGATTAACCAATCAGTTGCATTTTCATTATGCTCTACCTTTGTAACATTTCTTTGTCCTTGGTTTTCAGTGTGCTTAGGAACTTCTTCTCTTACATTTTTAGCTTTATCTATCACATTCTATAAAATTGGAACATATTCAAAATTCTCTAGCATAGATTCTGGAGTGTCACAATTCAACACTATCTCTTTAGTTCCAAGAAATGTATTTTCCTATTAAGCCAGGTGTTTAGCATCATTTATTGGGACATCACCTTCTTCATATCTTATCACATCAAGATTCTCTTCATCTCTGACACTATCACCTAAAGTTTTTGAAGGTTCTTTATTTTCAATTTTAGCCTAGTCTTCTTTTGAATTTTCAGAAACTTGCAGTTGTTCAATATCATTTTGATCATTCCCTAGTGAAGGCTAGGAATCAAAGGTATATTCAATAACAATATCATCAATAGGAATTTTTCCTGCAGTCTCCCTTGTTTCCATTTCAAGAACTTCAGGGTTTCTTTCCTCTAAGGTGAGTGTTCCTCTTATGAATTCTTCTTCTTCAACATTCATAGGAATTGACCCTGTATCTCGAATCTCTTCCACCACTAGTTTTACCATGGGATTATCTTTAGATTTCTTTTCTTTTACTCGTTCCCACATGGCACCCAATTTATCCATTTGTTCCTTGATTTGAGCTTCATCTAGCTCAATAACTTCATCTAAAACTATATGAGTTTTTCCTAGTGTATGTTTTACAATAGCCTTATTAACTGAAGGGGGAGAAGTAAATAATGATGAAACTCTCTAAGATGCAAAACTTGTCTATGTACCAATATTCTCTGTCATTCCTGCCTCTTCAACATTCGTAGGTCAGGTCATTGGTTTTTTTGTAGAAGAAGATACCAATTTTGATTTCACTTTTATTCAAACCTTTCCTTGTTCGACTTATTTATGTTGAATATGTGGTTTTAATGAAACTCCTTGGATTAGAGCGTCAGGGGTTATTTCTTCAATATGTAGAGCAACAACTTCTTTACTAGGTTTTCTCTTTTTCCTTGTAGGATCCCTATGCTCAAGCTCATTTTCTTCCCTTTGTTTCTTTCTTGTATCTAGTGAGTATGTGGGCCTTAGTCCTACTTTTCTTAAAGCTTTACAAAAATCATTTATCCAATGTTGAGTCTGCAATCAAACTAGTTTAGAGAATTTCTCAACAGATGTTATTTCTCTACTTTCAGAATCTAGATATGGGATAGGTTCATCATAGACTCCGTTTTCATTATAATCTTGATTCAATACTTCACCATCATCTTCCTTCAATTGATCTAGAATGTCATGAATCTTAAGAATTCGTGTAGATTTTAATGACAACCTTTCATATTTTATTTTTCTTACTTTATGCTCATCATCACATTTGAGTTAGTAATCTTCTAAATGTTGAACATGAGAACTTTTACCAGCTATATTCTTGCCAATATTCTCTTTTGGGTCATAATTCTTTCTTTGGAGTGGAAAGTACTCCAAATTGTACATGTTTAACTCCTCTTCACATATATTTTCTACTTCAACTACATTTCATTTTTAGTTCCCTATTACAATGAGAAATTTGAGGGAAACCTTCTTATGAGTTGGGCTATAAAGAGCTTGAGACAACAACTGCAATTGTCTTACAATTCTAATAATACTATTTTATATGTAGGGTACCTAGGCAACATGAAAGGATATCCTTCAAACCCTTCAACCCTAATGTAGGTGAAAGTGGGAAATTGAATGTACCAACCTCCAACCTATTTAACAACAATTTTTACTTCCAAAGATAATCTTTTAGCTTGGTTACCTTCCATTATTCTAACTAGCTTCATGGAAAACACACCATTGAATTTCTGATAATGCTCCCTATATTCATGAATAGTAATTTGTGGTAAATGAGCATATATCAAACTATTTCTTGCTTCTCTACCCAAAGTACCAACTATTTTCAACCCTTGGTTATTTTCCCTTAAGGCATGGGAATAGATCACGTATGAAGAAATAGAAAAAAAAATTGACTTTGGAAATTCCTTTATCTGATCATGTAATTTGTCACTAATAAAACCTCCCCAATGCATTTGCACAAGGCCTTCCATTAATTTGGATATGATTACAAACATCCATGACTCAATGTTTTTGGAATCTCATAATCCAACTATCCTACTTAGTATAGTTATAAAATCTTGAAGATCCAGGTTGAACATACACCTTAGATTTGGCTTTGTCTATTTTGTAATTTCCTCCTGAAACCATTGAGTACTCATAATTTTTCTATTCTATTCTTCAAAACTCAGGTAGGTCTTAGCCTTCATCTTCATATCTATAGGGTGTATCTAAGTAAATGTGAGAAGCCCAAATGTATATATAATTCCCTTATTAGAGAGATCTACATAAATTCTTCCCTTTTTCCGAACGACTCTTTTATCTTGGTTGTTGTAGTTTAAATATTCCATAACTAGTTCAGGGGCCTCCATTGCTAGCAGAAACCCTCATGCTAAAAATAGTCCACTTCCTATAAAATTCTTTGTACATTGAGAGTCATTTTCTTGTTGTGCCTGTGCAACGAATTCAACATCAGAGGAACATCCCATATGAGGATCATTAGCTATCCCACTAATCTATATAGCTTGTGAAGTGCAATATTTGAATTCAATTTCTATTCTTGCTTCAAAATTACTCATATTCATTGGCATGTTCTGCATTTTTAAATATGTGCCTTGTGTGTGAGTTAGGGTTAAATTTAACTAGTTATCTTTAACAATTCATAAAACTTTCAATTCACCATTTAGTTTAATTTATATCAAAATAATCATTTCAATTATTAATGGAAATACCATTATCTCAAGACTTTCATGCATAAAATGAATGATAGAATTTCTATTATTCAAGACATACCTAGTTTTGCTAATTATGACAATCTTTTCAAAATGGAACTATGAAACCCTTGGTAGTTGTGTTCTTAGTTTCTCAAAATTTTCCTTTCCTTACACACCATAATATTAGTCTCGTTCATTCAATGTCCTTTGAAAATTTGTAGTATGAGGTGAAGTAGAGTGTTATAAAAGAAAATGCATGCTCGAGGTGGTGCCAAGTATGTGTGTGCAATCTTCCACCTTCATTAATTACTTGTTACAATGCATTAATTTCTTGAATAAAGGTGCAATCATGGTAGATTAGGGTTCAAATTATGAACACCTTGTTTTCTGTACATTACCACCACTAGAGGAAAAGATGGCATGGAAAGCTTACGTGGAAATCTTGTGTCACTTTTATTTTTATGAGGAAAATTTCTTTAAGATACGTGATCATTTATGATCACTGGGATTGACAACCTCTGGTACCAAACCTTGGAAAGATTATCGAGAACTGGGACACTTACCTCCAAGCTTATAAAAAAGTCAGAAGCAGAGAGAGAAACTTGGAACCAGGTTCAAGCAAGATCACAAGTGATTCAAACATTTTGTAATAGAACCTCTAGTTTCCATTCTTCGGTTAAAGAAAAAAGAAAACAACCATCAGACTAACCGATGTAGAAAAGAACACAACCACCAAGATTGACAACCTCTTAGTGATGAATTACCAGACAAGAACTAGGAACCATCTAAGATATGACATCTTTAACACAACCATAGTAACCCCGAGGTTTTGGGTTTGGTAAACTAATAAAAACTTTGTAAAAAGACCAAGACACTAAAAGTAGGAAAGAACAAGCACTTAAGCAAAGACCAAGAAAATTGAAATAAAACTTACAACTTTGCCAACCCCCTCCCAAAACAACACACCAAAGCAATCAAAAGCAAGAGGAAAGGAAAAAAAGTAACAAAGAAAAAAGGGGGTCCACATTTTTCCAAGGAGGAAAATGGGGCATGTTGTGAGACCACACAAGAAGTAGCAACCAACAAAACAAAACAAAACAATAGAAAGTCAATTCTGGACCTAACAACCATGCTTCAACTTTTTTTTAGGCTTCTAACTATAAATAGTTAGATCTTCATTCCAACACTCCAACTTCACTTTAGTTAGCATATAAGATTAATTGTTACTGATCTCACATGTGTACAATTTTTCATTTTTGCTACAATAAACATAGAGCATAGCAATTATTTGCATTGACCTACATAATTTGTCAATTCCTTTTTGAGCCAACCATGGATAGAGCCTTGCTACTATTCAAGCATCTATAGCCTAATAAAGCTTATCTTTGTAATTCCCCCAAACACAGCTCTACTGCCAGTCAAGCATTTATAGCCCTAGGAGAGATATTTGGATGGACTAAAGAGTTGATTGTTTCTTTTGATATTTCTTTTATAGCTCATTTTTTCTTTTTTTCTTTTTTTTTTCAATAATAGCTCATTTCAACTTGCAAGCAATGAAGCCCACTATTAAGTTGGGAATTGTAGTGGTAGAAAAGGTAGCCTTTTGATTTTTCATTCAATGTAAATAATTGCTATCCCAAATTTTAGTAGAATGATTTAAGATGTGGGATTTTGTAGCTTAACATCAATTGAATGATTTATTCTAATTGGAGTAAAAGGAACTAAACAATTCTCCAATCATCTATAATTAAAGGACTACTTCTATTCAAAACATAGATCAAATTTCTAGAATTGACATTCTATTATTCTATTCACCTTCAAAAGTTGAAAACTGCCATATAGCCTAACGATGCAACAAACAAAAATCAAGCAAACTAAAGAAACAAACAACTATTTACAAAATGAAAAAGAAAAAAAACACAAAAGACTATTTACAAAATAAAACTATCTACAAAACTATTTACAAAAACTATGCATGGAAATAGTGTTTTAGAAATTTCCCATTGACAGGATATGGGACATCTTCTCCAATCAAAGTTTTAAGTCTATAGGTACTATCGCCTAAAATTTTAGAGACTTGATAAGGACCTGTCTATAACTTGTCAAATTTACCATGCTCACCTTTATATTCATGGGCTTTGTCCCAATATAGGACTATGCCAATTATTCTAAATTTTTTTAATCTAAACCTTTTATCAAACCATCATTTTACCAAAGATTGGTGCCTAGAAAAATGATCTATAGCTCGGATACGTTTTTCATCTAAGTGCATTAATTGCAACAAACAAGCTTCAGTCTAATAATCTAATCCAATTATTCTAGAGAAAATTTCCAAGTAGGGATTTTCAAATTTATTTTATTAGAAATATAGGATCTATCCCATAAACTAGGTGGTAAGGAGAATTCCTCAGCATGGATTTCATCCTAGTACGATCTACCCAAAGGGCGAATTTCAACAAAAAATGCCATTCTCTAGGATTATTTTTAACTAATTTTTTAATTATATCAAGCAAATTTTTGTTTGATGATTCTGCTAACCCATTTCCCTGTGGATAATAGTTAGATGGGAATTTCAATGGTATATTGTATTCAAATGCCCAATTGGAAAAATTTACCAAGCAAAAAGCAGAACCATTGTCACATACCAGCGCATACAGTATTCCAAACCTAGTAATAACATTTTCCTCCAAAAATTTGATTACCACCTCTATGGTGCATTTTTTTCTAGGGCACACTTCGATCCATCTAGTGCAATAATCTATAGCATTCAACATAAACTTGTGACCTATAGACAATGGAGGATTGATAGTAAAAATGAAATCTAGTCCCTATTGTGAAAAAGGGCGCATTTCCATCACTAGTTGTAAATGGTTGAGCATTAAATCTTCATTTATCTACCATAGTTTGACATATATAATAGTGTTTTGTGTGTTCATATGTGTCCTTAAAAATTGTTGGCTAGTAATAACCAACCCTTAGGATGAGGTGTACAATAGCTAAAGGAACTTCATGAGTTGGTCCAAAATTATCATGCAATTCCTGCAACACTTCATTTTCTTCCATCCTACTCAAACATCTTAGATAAATTCCTTCATGATTTATTTTGAATAGAGCTCCTCCTTTAATCATGTAACTTTATGATTTTAACTTAAGGGATCTTCTTTGATTTATTTGCATATGATCAGGGAAAGTATGGCTGACTGAATAATGCCATATATCTAAATACCAATCTTCTTGATCTTTTACATCCAAAGTATATTGTTGGCTAGATATATATGGATCCATCTTGGCAATAGATTTGACCAGGGGTTATCCCCAAACCAACTTCGTGGGTATAATTTCTAAATTGAACTCTTGAAAAATTATAACCCATTTAACTCTCTTTTCCTTGAGCTCACTTTGTGTTAAGAATTTTTTTATTGTAGCATCTATGTCAATAGCCTTGACTATACAACTGAAAATTTAATGCCTAAAATTTCATATTTCTTTAACCAAAGAAAAATCTTTTTTCTCATCATCTATGTATCTTAGCTCCGCTTCTTTAACTGGAGCACTCATAAAAGCAATCAACTTTTCTTCTTTGTTCTTGCCCTTCTATGTTAGTATTATTGTACAAGTATGGCTAGAAGCAAATGAGTAAATATAAAAAGGTTTAACATAATCTTGACTTACTAGCACTGACACTTCCACAATTTCAACTTTTATATTCTCGAAGGAAAGTTTAGCTTCATTTTTCCACTCTATTTTTTCATCTTTCTTCAACATATCATTGAGTGGTTTTACTATCTCAGAAAATCTAGTGATAAATTTTTGGATGAAATTGATCCTACCAAATACGATTTCAATTATTATTTTTACTTCCCGAGGGTTGTAACTTGAGAAATGTACTCACTCTGTTTGGGCCTATTGAAATACCTCTTTTAGAAATAATGTGTCCTAGCAGTTTACTTTCAGTCACCCTGAAAATATATTTCTTAGGATTCAGTGAAACTCCGTAAGTTTCACACTTTGGAAATATTGCTCGAAGATCTCAGACCTGATCTCCTCTTTTCCTTGAAAATACTATGAGGTCATCCATGTAAATGATAATAGATATTCCTATCAAATCTAGAAAAGCATAATCCATAGCTCTCTAAAATGTAGCACCAACATTTATCAATCCAAAAGGCATCCTTCTATAAGTGAAAGTTCCCCACTTTGTGGTGAATGTTGTCTTCATCCAATCTTCCTTTGCTACCACTAACTGATTGTATCTAGATAATCCATCCAAAATGGACATCATCTGTGAACCATTGACAATCGGTAACACTTCTTCCTATGAAGGTAGTGGATAATTATCTTTTTTAGACTCCTTGTTAAGATTTCAGAAGTCTATGCATAGATGTACATCTCCATTCTTCTTGTTGATGGGCATGAAGTTTTCCACCTAGGTGGAATGTCTAATAGGAAATTTAATTTGAGCTAAGAGAAGCTTTTGGACTTCTTTCTGAATCAATGGTTCTGAGAGCACATTTACTAGCGGCTACTTCTGTCAAAAAGGATTTACATTAGGCTTTAGTGGTATTGTATGAGTAATGAAAAAAGTATCATAGGTTTTCAAGTCTTCATATGTCCATGCTATAACCTTCTGGTAATCCCTGAGTGCCTGAGCAATATTTTTTCTTTCTTCTTCAGTACACACCTTTCCTATAAGCACTTTCTTAGGATCTTCTTTAGTATGCAAATTGTACAATTCAGATTTCCCTCCATCACTTTGGGGCAAGTCTTTATGTTAGACTATCTTATCTATGTCAAAGAGTCACTCCAACTCAATTATCCCTTTTAGAATATCGTTATCTTTAGCTTGAGCTAATTCTTCATCTGGAATCTTTCCATTGAGTGATCTATTTCTTCAATTATTTTTACTTCGAAGATACAAAAGTTAGTAATGGACTCCAATATGTGTTGATCATCTTCAAACACTTGCAAATTTGTAACATTATCAAGAACTGAAGGTAACTGCACCAGTTCAACTATAAATATTCTCAAATCTAAAGCATCTAAAGGTTCTAGAGCACTAGTAGTAGTAGCTAAAGTATTGGCTCTTTTATTAAATCTTCATGGAATGTGAGTAATGTTGAAATCATCAAAATATTCTATTAAATCCCATACTCTATGTCGGTAACTAGACAATCACTTACATAATGAAAAATGTACTACTTTCAAACTTTTCTGACAACCAATTTGGAATCACCAAACACCTTAAGAAATTTAACTTTCTTCTTGATTGCGAGCATCAAACTTGAATGAGGGCTTCATATTTTGCCACATTATTAGTACATTGAAATTGCAATCAATAAGCAAAAAGAAAATATTTACCTTGCGGACTAATGAGCTCAAATCCAATTCTAATTCCTTGTTTCAATTTAGATCCATCAAACCTAAATACCTTGGCTTGATCATCAATAGCTACAAACTTACCATTCTTAAGATTTTTCAAATTAACATTTTTGGTTTGAATAATGTGGACTTTATCTCCATGTATTTTTGGTTCATACCTTTTGATCTTAGCATGTTCTAGACAATACTAGCTCTCAATTTTGTGAATTATTTCCAAGAACATCATGCAACTATCTTTTGAATGCACAAAATTGTGTAACCTACACCAATCCTACAACAAAAAAACTTTTCAGTGAATTTTTAATTTTTCTACTCTTTTGATATTTTGTAAAAATGCTCTTCCAATATTTATCATAATGACCATTTGATTCTTCAAAAGAATCGTATTCCTATTCAATTAAAACACCAGTTCCAAGAGTTATTTGATTATTCTCTTCAACATTGCATGTGAATAATTCTTCTACTTTAACTCTTGAGCCTCAAATTCTATAAACCCTTGGTTCTACATCAATATATAGAATTTCATTTTTCTTATTGTAATCAGTGATCATGTATTTCATACATGGTTTTCTCTCAATTCTGATTTGATTAAGAACTCTTTTCCATGGTAACCACATATGTGAGAAATCCATGGCCATGTATCCATTTAAAGTCTTCGACCAAACTTTACTCAATAACATACCATAAGTTTCAGGTATCTCAACAACCTGAATGTCTAAATAATACTAAATCTTGGGATCCAACACTAGCTATATATGATATTGGTTAACTCCTCAACAACATTTACTTCAGTTTTGTCAAGTTGACTAACTTTCTTTAGAGAACTCACCAGAGTTAGCCCTAGCATTTGACATATGGAAAAATGAATCACATTAGTAGACGCTCTAGAGTCTACCAGACAATTATAAAGATTTTTACCAAATATCCTTAGTGTGAATAAGAATGGTGAGGATTCTATTTTTCCTTTATAAAAGGCTACTTACGCATCCACAATAGGAACAATGTTCTTATCCTTTTCCCTAATGAAATTATCTTTCACCTATGATTCTCTAAATTTCCTTTCCTTTGGAAGATCTAAAGTATTCAAGAAATCTTTCTTGATTACAAGTGTTTTGAATAATTCTAATAAAGAAAGGATGATTTTTACCTTTTTGATCTCTTCTACTAAATAATTATTCATTTTTTTTTATCATCGAAATATACCTTTTCATTTCATGAAATGTTTAATGAATTATATTGAGAGGTCACCTTAGGTAACCCTAGAGTATTGCTTGATTTATCATCTGGTGGAGTGTTAAAGTTGTTGGGCAGAATTGACGTGGTCAACAACCCATTGAATTTATTTCTACCATTTGTGTTACTTCTCAGGTTATAACTATCTCCTTTCTGATATTGTTGAAAAGCATGAATTTTGTCAACTTCATCTTGAGGTTCATTGTCATCTTGATAAGGAAACATATAAGTTTCTAAAGTCATGGATAAATTGTCTCCTTCATATTCATGAGTATGACTCCTGACAATAGTAGGCAACTTGACATGTTCATAACTTTCAAGGACCAAAGTAGAATCACATCCTACTAGAATTAATTCATTTCCCTTAGGAGGATGAGACTCACATTGTTCATTGTAGTGTGTAGTAGCCAAAAAAATATCTGAAGTAGTTTTAAACTATGGACAGTCCACTTTAGAATGGATATCATTGGTATTATGAATTCTACACTAGTCATTCATCAAAAGGTCAACTAAATTCATGTTTGACATGGATCTATCTTTAGAAGGATTAATGTTATCTAAATGTGTGGATATTCGTCCATTATTTGGTCATGTGTTCCAAGGTCTAGGTGGTCTTGAAGCATTGTACACTCAACTTTGTGAATTCTTAATGTTATTTTGAGAATAAAAAGTTTTTATTACTTAGTTGTGTAACCTCTATGGTTAACCTTTTGGGCTAAGCTGTGATTTCTCTAATTTCTTCCTTATCATCTAGAATTTTAAAATTTTGACTCTCTTGAGTCTGTGAGAAGAAATAATTTCTATTTGGATGGAGCTCTGTGATAGCTAGACCAAGGTGAGGGGCTAAAGTTTGACTATTTCCTAGTTGAAAGAAAGTATTATGAGGAAATGTCCCATTTTGGACCACTGGAAAAAAAAAATATATTCATTGGATGATTTAAAGGGACTCCATTCACACTTAGGATAGGATAACTATTCAATCCATTTCTGCCATTTATAGACAATCCACTTCTGGGGTGTTTCATTTCTAAATTTACACTTACAGCTTCAACATAGGCTTCTAGTAAAGTAGTGGGACAATTTTCCCTTCGTTTCACAAACATAGCAGTTAAAGGATCTACTACTGTATAATAAACCATAATGGCGAATAAATTATCCACTACATAAGGTGCTTGTAATCTAGAATAAGCCTTCTGAAACCTATCATTAAAAGTAGTTATAGGTTCACCATCTAGCCTCTTGATTTGAGAAAACTAGTGATATAATAAGGCAGGATCAATTGGTGTTCTAAATCTGGCCAAAAATTGACTTTCCATATCTTGCCATGATCTAACTAAGTTACAAGGTAGGTTGATATACCACTGGTAAAATTCATCACTTAAGGTATACAAAAACAACCTACACACAACATCTTGTTGAATCCTTGCTCTAAAACATGTATCCTTAAAGATACTGATATGTTCTTCTACATCTTTTTGAAGATAATATTTAGGACACAACTTGTTAGGATTTTTTAGGAGATCATTATATATAGAAAATTGGATCGATGATTCTACATTAAAGAAATCCATCACTATGGGAGGCGGTAGTGGTATAACAATAGTCATATTTTGTGAATTTGCACTTACACTTCAAAAATTTTAAGGTCTAGATGACATTTGACCACTAAGCTCAACTAAAGTCATGCAAGGATCACCAGACCGGGATCCAGTGACTCTATGGAAATCTAGTTTCAAACCTAGTAAAACCAAAAGAACAATGAAGGGGCCCTCTTTCTAGCACCAGTTCCTATTGATCGCGATGTTATTCACAACAATAGTGTAGATAAAATACTCATAGGAAAACTATGAAGAACCTATCTTTACTTGAAAGACTGAACCAAGACAACCTAAAGGAAATCGAATTCTAGGGAAAAGGTTGACTTAGTTAATCCCAAGGCTTCGGTAGTTAGGTCTTGACCATAATAGGTTCGCTTTAGGGTATGATGTGATATTGTTGTTAATATCAATGGGTATATGGTTATATTTAGTTATTAAAGAATCAATAGCATCAAATGGAAGATTTTCAATCTAATCATAAAACAATTTCATGAAATCAATAGATTTGTAATAATATTTCATGAACATCAAATAACTTTGCTATCACTTAAGTATATTTAGCTTTAAACATTTAGCAATTTCATGGAAACGAAATATTTTCAATAATATTTCCATTCATTCTCTCTTTTTTGAAACATTTTCTAGAATTTAACATCTAATATAAAATAAAGCATCAAAATACTTGAATAATAAAATTGGTCTCTAGTATTCTCCATGCATGCCCCAAGATTTAACCAAATCAAAGAAAACGACTCTATACTTCACTAGATTTTTTTACAACTAGGCATAGAATGGTGTGAGCTTTTAAAAAGAGTAGGTTTAGTTTGGACACCAAGTGGGTTTTGTATGCACCCTTAAATAGCACAACATATAGTCTTGTCCGAGTAAATGAGCAATACAGCTACCAAGGATACATGAGATAGGCAACGATCAAATTGGATTCAATATTGATTAAGTTCTATGTGCATACAAGTTTTTAATCTAGAATGATTTAGAAAATAGGAAAAAAGAATAAAAATTAAAGAAGTTTTGGCTCTTCTGACATCCAAAATTTTTGAAATTAAAATAAAAGTAAAGTAGTAAATGACCTTTTATAGGAACATGGCCTCAAGTGTTTAAAGTTAAAGTCTATCAAGAGAATTAGAAACAACAAATCAAATTGTAGCAAGTGGCAGATGTTGATTTTCATTGGAATCTTCCAAACAAAGTCAAAGCTTTGACTCCTTTAGTAGCAACAACCTTCAACTCCAAACTCTGATACGCAACACTCTGCAAAAAATCAAGGATATCAACATTCCTTAGAATTCTGTATGGGAAACTTCTATCGGGATGGGGAACAACCTGCAAACTTAACTTCAACAATATATCCTTATGACACTTCTGGTATCTGATATCTAGTGATTCATTACATCATCTCGAGTTTTGGTTCTAGGAACCCTTCTTCACCTTTCTTCAACTAATACTCTAAAAAAGTATTTAATATCTAATGCATACATTCTTTTTAAATCCCTTGTATTTCCTTCCAACTATACTTTATCTTGTTGTAGTCTTTTGATATCTAGAGGGCGTTTGCATTCCTTTGCATTTTCTCTGTTTCATACTTAACTATAGTATTTCTACAATGTATAATCTTAGTAACGAATTCTCGGTTTAACAACAAAATAGGGTCTTTATTTATTCTTTCAATCCATTCCTTAAAATATTTTTCTTATTACCCTCATTTTCTAGTGTCCAACAATCACAATCTTGTTGTGCTAGCACTTTAGTAAAATCTTGTTATTTATCAATCAATTTATTGCACTTCTCGGTGACCTTTTCAAATATTTATATACATTGTACCAAAGTGTCACCATCCCAACTTAATTATATCTTCCATTTTTTATATATTGGGACTTCTTGATATGAAATTATCTTTTCTCTTATCAATTCTTGTACATCTATTTGAATGAGGATTTCTACATTTTTCCTCTCAGCATCAACCTATTCCTAGTGAAATCTGCATTCTACTTCTAATCTTTTGAATTTTTCAAACCAACAGTATGCCTCCTTGTACTTCCCAATTGCATCTATAATGACCTCTTCTCCTTGACTTACCCAATACTCAATCCATTCATCAAATACATTCATTTTCCTCCTATGACATGAGTACTAGATTCTGAGGCAATTCAACCTATGCTTGACCACATTCGGTTAATGATTTTATAAAATTCTCTAGGCTAGAAATTCGTTCTTTCAACTCTCTTTTCTTTTGTTTATTTTTCTATACCTTGGCAACAATTGTATCCAAATTCATCTTCATTTCTTCTAATTCTTACATCTAGGATGAGTGTCCACATTGATACTTGTTATTCTATACTCCTTAGAGGTTATTTCATGTTTTTTTTAATCTACTATTGGAGTAGCTATATGGAGTCTTCTATCTCCATTTGCATTCCTTTGCATGACATGTTTTGTTTTAGCTCTTTTCCTAGGATTAGGAGTCTCTACTTCTTGCATTAAACTTTTAAGATCCAGAGGTACCAATTCCACTTCTAATGGGGAAGCTAATTATCTAATTAACCAATTAGGTGCATCTTCATTATGCTCTACCTTTCTATCATTTCTTTGTTCCTATTTTTCAGTATGCTTAGGAACTTCTTCTCTTACATTTGTAGCTTTGTCTATCATATCCTCTAAAACTAGAACATCTTCAGTATTCTCTTGCATAGATTTTGGATTACCAGGATTCAACATTGCCTCTTTAGTTCCAAGACGTGTATTTTCCTATCCAGCCAGATGTTTAGTATCAATTCTTGGAACATCACCTTTTTCATATCCTATCACATTAGGGTTTTGTTCATCTCTAACCCTATCACTTGAATTTTGTGAAGGTTCTTTATTTTCAATTTCAACCTAGTCTTCTTTTGACTTTTCAAAAACATACAATTGTTCAATATCATTTTGATCATTCCCTAGTGAAGGTTGGAAATCAAAGGTATCTTCAATAACAATATCATTAGTAGGAATCTTTCATGTAGTCTCCCCTATTTCCATTTCAAGAACTTTAGTGTTCCCTAACTCTGAGGTGAGTGTTCCTCTTCTGAATTCTTCTTCTTCAACATTCATAGGAATTGAACCTATATCTAGAATCTCTTCCACCACTAGCTATACCATGGGCTTATCTTTAGATTTATTTTCTTTAACTTATTCCCACATGGCACCTAATTTATCCATTTGTTCCTTCATTTGAGCTTCATCTAGCTCAGAAACATCATCTAAAACCACATTAGTTTTTCCTAGTGTCTATTTTATAGTAGCCATATTAACTAAAGGGGGAGAAGTAAATAATGTTGTTGCTCTTTGAGATGCAAACCTTGCCTGTGTACTAGTATTGTATGCCATTCCTACATTTTTGTTAGTCATAGGCCAAGTATTTGGTTTTATTGTGGAAGAAGATGCCACTTTTGATTTCAATTTTGTTCGAACCTTGTCTGGTTCAATTTCTTTATGCTGACCAACTAGTTTTAATGAAACTCATTGGCTTGGAGCCTTGGGGGTTCTTTGTTCAATATGTACAACAATAGCTACTTTTACCATCTTTTCTCTTTTTCTTAGTAGTCTCCCGATGCTTAGGATCATTTAATTATCTTTTCTTATTTCCTATATATAGCAAGTATGTGGGGCTTATTCCTACTTTTCTTAAAGCTTTACAAAATTCATTTATCCAATGTTGAGTTTGTAATAAAACTACTTCAAAGAATTCCACAATAGATGTTATTTCTCTACTTTCATAATCTTCTAAATGTTG
This sequence comes from Sequoia sempervirens, assembly GCA_007258455.2. NCBI lineage: Eukaryota > Viridiplantae > Streptophyta > Pinopsida > Cupressales > Cupressaceae > Sequoia > Sequoia sempervirens. The sequence continues at coordinate 193,821,065 of VDFB02075321.1, forward strand.
AACATGAGCATGTTTAGCAGCTATATTCTTGGCAATATTCCCTTTTTAGTCATAATTCTTTCTTCAGAATTGAAAGTACTCCAAATTGTACATATTTAACTCCTTCACATGAATCGGCTACTTTAACTGCATTACATTTGTAGTTCCCTATTAAAATAGGAAATTTGACAAAAACCTTCTTATGAGTTGTGTTGTAAAGAGCTTGAGATGACTTCAACTGTCTTACCAATTCCAATAATATTATTTTATTTGTAGGGTACCTTGGCAACATGAAAGGATATCATTCAAACCCTTCCACCCTAATGTAGGTGAAAGTGGGAAACTAAATGTACCAGCCTCTAACATGTTTAACAACACTTTGCGCTTCCAGAGACAATCTTTTAGCTTTGTCGCCTTCTATTATTCCAACCAGCTTCATGGAAAACACATCATTGAATTTCCGATAATGCTCCTTGTATTAATGAATAGTAATTTGGGGTAAATGAACATATATCAGATTGTTTCCTACTTCTTTGCCTAAAGTACCAAATCTTTTCAACCCTTGCTTATTTCCCCTTAAGGCACATGAATATATCACGTATGACGACATAGAAAAACATCTTGACTTTGGAAATGTCTTTATCTAATCATGCAATCTGCCACTAATAAAACCTCCCCAATGCATTTGCACATTTACTTCCATTAATTTTTCTATGAGTACAAACATCCATGATTCGAATTTACTAGCATCTCATAATCCAGCTATGCTTCTTAGCATAGTTATAATATCTTGAAAATATGGGTTGAACATAGACCTTAGAATTGGCTTTGTCTATTTTGTAATTTCCTCCTAACACCTTAGAGTACTTATAATTTTTCTATTTTGTTCTTTAGCACTCAGGTAGGTCTTATCCTTCATCTTCATATCTATAGGGTACATCTGAGTAAATGTGGGAAGCCCAAATGTATATATAATTCCCTTCTTAGAGAGATTTGCATAAATTCTTCCCTCCTCAATGACTCTTTTGCCTAGGTTTTACTAGTTTAAACATTCCATAACTAGTTTAGGGGCCTCCATTGTTGGCAAAAACCATCCTACTAAAAATAACCCACTTGCTATAGCATTATTTGTATATTGAGAGGCATTTTCTTGTGATGCTCATGCAAGGAATTCAACATTAGAGGACCATCCCATATGAGTATCACTATCTATTCCACCAATCGGTACAGCTTGAGAAGTGCAATATTTAAATTCATTTTCTAGTCTTGCTCTAGAAGTACTCATTTTAGTCGACATGTTTTGCATTTTTTATATATTTTCCTTGTGTGTGAGTTAGGGTTAAATTTAACTAGTTATCTTTAACAATTCATAAAACTTTAAATTCACCATTTGGCTAAATTTATATCAAAATAATTAACATTTCAATTATGAAGGGAAATACCATTATAACGAGACTTTCATGCATAAAATGATTGAATTTTTTTTTGTTATTCGAGACATACCTAGTTTTGTTAATGATGACAATCTTCTTAGAATGAAAATTTGAAACCCTTGGTAGATGTACTCTTAGTTTCATGAAATTTACCTTTCCTTGTGTGCCACAATATCAGTCTCATTCATTCAATGTCCTTTGAAAATTTGTAGTATGACACAAAGTAGAGTGTTATAAAAGCAATTTCATGCTCGAGCTAGTGCCAAGTATGTGTGTGTAGTTCGCCACCTTTATTAATTACCTATTACAATGCATTAATTTCTTGAATAAAGGTGCAATCGTAGTGGACTACGGTTCGAATTACAAAAACCTTGGCTTTTCTGCAGGCCCACCACCATAGGAAAAGACGACATAGAAAGCTTATGTGGCACTCTTGTCTCACTTTGATTCATACGAGGAAAAGGCCTTTAGGATACATGATAATTTACGATCATCGAGATTGGCAACTTTTGGTATTGAACCTTGGAAAGACTACTGGGAATTGGGTGTAATGCCCTGCCAAGAAACTTTAGAGGACAACACTAAACTAGGCCAAATTAATGGATTTTCTTTTATAAAAATAACAATAGGATGCATAACATAACATAATAATCTAATACTAGGTCTTATAATGTTCCTCAACTATTCTACTCACAAACTAACAATCAAGATTACTCAAACATTTCATCAACATTAAAAGATAAAATGAACAATTTAACATGCAAGGTTCATTTTAAAGCACCAAATTAAATGATCCTATATTATTCATTTCCATAATGTGGCAACTGATAATAAAACATTAAAGATCATTTTCTAACTATCTATCATATAAAAGATGCATTTCTTTACAATACTCTTACAAGATGAAATCATCAATATTTGTTACATCATTACATTATTTACAACAATGCTTCCCCTAGTACATGCAAGAAGATTACATCAGATTAAATTAAGAAATTTAAACTAATATGCAATCCAATATACAAATACATGAAAGGATGTCTTCTCAACTAGAAGAGGAATTGGAGTGCACAATGCAATGATCAATCTCCATGAACACAAACATGTAGCAAGAATACCTAATGGAGGAAAAAGAACAAACCTCCCAACCATGTGGAACCCTAAGGTCCACCCCCCTGTGCTAGGAGATAACACAAGACCCCACATCCAACAAACAATCAAGAAAGCAGCAAGCTAACACAATCAAGGGTAATACATGGCTCCAACACAACACTACTAACAACACCAACATCACTTACAACACTTACATCACTTCTAGAGGAAACCACACAACATAAAGAGGAAATACATCTAGCGAATGCTATACTACAATAGGGAGGAGTGTCATCACATAGCTTGATATGGGTTGTTCTGGTAGATCTTCCTAGGCACTAGCCCCCATCTTTGGTAATCCTAGCAGCCTCTCTTGATCCCCAACCCCCATACAAACTCATGTGAAACCAACGTACCTTTCATGAGGACAAGGCAGTTGATCTTTCCATTCCAATCTTTCCCATCTCATCTCAAGCCTAAACAGGCACATGATCCATGAGTGAGGCATACATTATCTTGATTAATGTGAATTCTACCCATCCCCATAATTCATTATTAAGGTTATCATTAGATTATGAAACCCTCTAATGGGTTATCCTAGACACCACTTTGGGTTCTGACCCCCAATGAGAGCCACTCCCCCTACTTGCAACTAGTAAACCCTAGACAGAGCAAGGCATTTTCCATCCTACACATTTATCACAATCACATCAACACTAGTTAGGATAACATTAACCCATGTCCCAACCCATAGCCACAACTCAACCATCATGAATAGGTAGTACGCCACTTAGGGTTAGCATTTCACACAATACACATATGCATGCCCTTCAATAGAATATATTTACAAAATCACATGAATCTATACATAGATAGGAGGGAAACATCCTTAGGATTTACATTTCACATAATAAACATGACCCACAACATAGGAAAACCACTTCCAAGGTTAAAAATCATAAGGACCGTACATACAAATATACTCCCTCCTAGACCTATGGAAACAAACATATTAAACACATTTCCCAATGGCATAGAAACTTGAACAAGCAATTACATAAACACTTAATCCAATAATCAAGATGCATTGTTTAATACACAAAATTAATCATCCCATCATAATCGTAAATATTTTCCCTTAAATAAGACATTATTTCAACTTCCTTATCATTCACTATAACTTAGCCACTTAGTTCAAACAATAGATTACTTACTACAAGAAGAATTATCTTTACAAATAGCTATATCATTCATAAAGCAACCATCTCTATGGAACTATTTAATACGAGACCCTAATATTAAAAATCACATCCATAATATAGTGTTGTAATAACCATATGCTAATTATTTGTTTCACATAGCAATTCAACTATTAAATAATTATAAAAAATATTAACATTCTTTTTCTAATTAGTTAACAGAAAGAGTAACCCAAATCTTTTAAAATTTAATCTGAATCATGTATCTTAAATAACCTATCCCCTATATTTTACCCTCATTTAAAATTAACTTTCCCTCATCATAAAGATATCTCAATTACAATAGGTAACTAAGTAATAGTTCTATTGACATAATACTTACTAAAGAAAATAACCTAATATTATTAACCAAAAATATTTGCACTATTTTGTTAATATAATAAACTAGATCACGAATGTGAATATAAGAATACCTATGTTATAAAGTGAACCCCAAATTGAGGGTTTTTTCTAAATGGAGCGTAACGGTGGACTGCCGAGGGAGGCTGAGGCTAGGGTTCCTCCTGAACCAAGCCTGGGCGGGAAGGAGTCACAGGATTTGTTCGTTGGGCCTCCATTCACATTTCAGAGCTGTGGAGCATATGCGACAAGAGAACATCTCAAAAACTTGGTGCAGGCTTCAGGAAAAAAGGAGGGCGGCGTGAGTTGTAGGGGCGTGGGAAGAAAAGATGGGCGACAGACCTCAAGTCAGTGTGCAGAGAAAGGTAGGAAACGGGGTGAGGGATGTGTAGAACTGAGGTCCAGACTGTATGGAAGGGGAAGTTAGGCAGGGGGAACGAATGCTCGTATGGAGCCTCTCCATCAGGTGGTTGGGAAACCAAATAATGATGTCAAGGCCAAGGAACTGATGATTTGTCTGCAAGAAGAGCTTGAGGTGGAGGTTTTACACAATGTTGAAATTTTCTCTCATTTAGGTTTAATAGGACGTTTCAGGGGTTTTTGGCCTCGACTTTGCGATTTGCACAAATGGATTTCTGAGCAGTGGGAAACTATTGTTGAAGGTTGTATCCAGATCTACCCAGCTGCAAGGGGTTTTTTTACTGTGGTTTTTGAATCTGTGGGAGATAGAAATAAAGTTTTGTGCGACTACTTCTGGAGTTGGGAGGAGAAATTTGCTTTGTCTCTGAAGCCTTGGCATCCAGCCTTTAACCCTGCTTCAGAGACTTTTGATAAAGTCCCTCTTTGGGTAAGACTTCCAAACCTACCTCTTCATTTGTGGTTTGAGTCTTGCTTAGAGGCCATTGGAAGTTCTTTGGGGGTTTTTCTGATGGTTGATGAGGGTTCTTCTAATCTTTTGCATTCCACCTATGCCCAGATATTGGTGGAGATGAAGGTTTCAAAGCCACTTCCAGAAAAAGTCTCAATTAAAACCTCCAAAGGATGCTGGGTACAACCTTTAGACTATGAAGGGGTACCATTTCGTTGTAGGAGATGCTTCCAAACTAGCCATATTGCTGCACAATGTGTAAAATCCAGATGGACTAAACCAACAACTTGGTGGCAGGATGTCTCACATAGGCATTATGTAGTTGAAAAGCAGGGGGGTAGTATGGAACAGCAGGCTAAAGATTCTTCTGAGGCGGTGGGAATACCTGACTTGCCTCAGATAAACAAGGACTTAGAGCCGATGGGGGGGCAGACCCAACTGGGAATCTCAGCGTGAAAGATGGTGAAAAAAGGAATGCCTTGGATGGGAAAGCAGCTGAAATTCATCATGGCTCTTCATCATGGAGCCAAAACTCCAGAATGTAGGGAGAAATCAGGTATGGCAAAGTTGAAGGAAAAAGGGGTAAGCAGTGTGGTGAAGGAAGGATAGAATGAGAAGCTAATGGAGGAAGATTCATGGAAGCAACTTGAAACATCTGAGGACTAGGTGAGGGAGGAGTATGAATTGGTAAAGGACGGGTTTGCAATGAAGGGAAGGGTTTGGTAGAAGGAGGCTGAAAGGTGGAGGATGGCTGGCAAGTTGTCAAGGGAAGGAAAGACAAGAATTTGAAATGGAAAAGCTTTGCTATGGTACTCCGGTCTCAAACCAAGGGAAGGCCAAGATGGGGAGCAAAAATATAGTAGTGTTAAAGTTCTTGGTTCTGTGTCTCTTAGTGCATTTGTTATTCTGTGGTGTTTGTTGTTCTGGTGTGGAGTTTTTCGGTTTTTTATTTCTCTGGTGAGAGCCAGGAAATTCGTTGTAATACCTTTTCTAAAATTAATAAAATAAACTTTTTTCATTGATCAAAAAAAAAAAAGTGAACCCCAAATTTACCCACATGCTAACAATCTGATTTCTTCAATTATAAATTTTGTTTAAGGTATATATATATATATATATAGTATGGCATCAAGATTGTTATCAAATATACAACACCCACCATAGGATTATTAATTAATAGTAATTTCTAATATATTTAAGGCATGGTATTGCCAATGGCTGCACCATTCACATCTACATAGATTTGAGAAACATCTAGTAGTTGATTAATTAAAGAAAGAGAAAAATAGTTACAAAACCCATCACAAGACAAAATATTTATGAGTAACAAAGAGAGTTATTACTAACAAAGATTATGCTACCAAAGGTATATCTTGATCTATGTTATTCTATTAATGTTATTTGAGCAACAAACCAGCCAAGAATTCAATAGGAAAGTTGTTGCAAAAAAATAGATATCTCGAGTCTATTAGGATACCTCTATCATAGACCTTCCTATACAATGGAACATAATATATTTTGATCAAACCCAACATATACATTCAAATAGGAACACATGCCCTATGGATTAGAATGGAAATAAAAGTAACACAATAGTCAAATAATAGGAGGTTGATGGAACTGCACAAATAAATACACGCCCAATAATTAATTCACTTATAGAGAGAATTATGTGTCATGTTTACTTCTCTAGCCACCAACTGAATACAAAGCAACCACATTCAAGTAACCATAAGACATCTCAAAGTGTAATATTTAGTAGGACACTGCATCAAAGGTACATTCGTTGGAAACAACACTAGTTTGGAACATTGAAGACAAAGATAATCCCCCACAATTGTTAAATTGGGAACTATTTACGAATTTTTATTTTTAAAAGCAGACATGGATCAAGGTCAAATACCATAAGCTCTAAGTCCATTTTTTAAAAATCTGGACAAATCTAAACAATCCAAAAATTGAAAAAAAACCTAATTCGTAATCGATTCTAACTTTAACTCGCCTCAGATATACACAATTAATTAAATACAATGCATCAAAATTTGAATGATTGTATACAATGCAATATTAAATTTTAACCTAATTCAGAGTCGATGTTGGTTTTAGCTTCATGATGACTGATGCTTTATATTTTACTAATCAACTATTAAATATTGTACATATACAGAAATAAGTTGTGCAATGAAAAGTTTAAGTCAATTATTCAATCCATTATGATTGTTCCCAGAATACCAAACCTATTCATTTGATAAAATACCCATCTACCGAATTATCAAGACTATCATGCATTTAGAATACATATATTGGAATGAAAGAATAACAAACCAATTTACAGGTCTAACCACATGATACCCAAATATGAAAAGTCAAATATAATGAGCTAAGTGTAACGTTCACACATAATTTATCATGGGATAATCAAATGCTTCAATGACTCGTAATGAAATATCAGGAAAGGCTCTAATGCTATATAGTAATGAAAACACAAAAGAAGAGCTATCAAAACCAGCCAGCTGTAGATGTGAAGCAAAACATATCAACAAGTAAAAAGACTCAGCCAAGTAGTAATGAAAACACAAAAGAAGAGCTATCAAAACCAGCCAGCTGTAGATGTGAAGAAAAACATATCAACAAGTAAAAAGACTCAGCCAAGGCTAGACAGAGGTGCTCTTACAAAGCAAATTTGAAGTGAATCCCATAAATTCACCTATTTAGGTAGTAAAGTTTAGGGATTTAGAATGGTTTACGCTAGAAAAGGCAATGCTTGATTTGGAAATTCTTTCCATCGATAGAAAAAGGTGGCGTATCATCTGGGTTACCCTGGGACACATCACAACACTATTTTGTTTGAATGTCTCCAAACAACAAATCTTAGAATTGGCCAATGTTGTTCAAGAATCAAATGAATGTTCAATTTCAGGTGAAGATTAGATAATTCTCTATTTAGATACTAAGGCCAAGAAGATTACGCCTAATCTAAAATAAAGGCATGAAGATTCGAATTGTTTCCAAATTAACCACTATAAGCATCTTGATATGGTTTGGACTATTTTCTCCAGCATAAAACTTGAGAAGGAAATCCATATAATATCTTTATCTTAAAACAAAGGATAAATAGTGCAATGAAGGGTACTCACTCGGCTAAGAGTACAAACACAGGCTAAGCAACAGAGGATAAGTACATAAATGGCTTGAAGACTATTTGAAGAATGTAGAAACAAGGGAATGAAGGATATGATGAGCGGTCCAATAAGGTGTAACCCTCCAAATTTGAATAACAAGTTGTTACAAGAATTTTACAATTTATTGCATTGTGTACATATCAAGTGCATAAACGAAAAAACTAGATAAGTGAAAGAATTTTGGACACCTATCCTAGACTATGACGGTAAGAGAGTTTCCGATCATATCCATCTCATTGATGATTATCAACATTAACCTAAACCTTAGTAGTAAAAAAAAGGGGAATACAAATAATACAGTTTATGATAAAACCATCTAAGGGAAATAAAATAAAAAATAAATAATCCTTACCGATCCACAATCCACTGAACTAAATACATATCTCAAAGCCTCTTATATGTTCTATTTTTTTTCCTTTATTTATTCCCTTACGAAACATACCCACAAAACTTACAAATACTATGAAGATCTAATCAAAGCATAATAAGATCAGCCACATATAAATTATAGAAAGTTAGTTGACTTACTTTAAAATCCGCAAAAGTGACAATATATAATTTATAGGAGAATGGTATATAATATATCATACAAACATATATTCAAACTTATATTCATACCTCCATGTAATGGAGATGCAGATTCAATTGTATTGGGTATTTCAATCAGTTTGTTCTTTTTATTCTTCATGGCCCTCGCCTTCCATATAGAACATTTTATTTATTTGTTTTTGTTGGGAAGCTTGTATCTGTCCCAAATGTAAACGTAAAGAAAGGTATTTGTATGGAGGACACACTGTTATCATTGAACATTCATTGAAAAAAGAAGAGTTTTTCCCGTGTGTAGGGAATCAGGTTGACTATAAAAAATTGATATTGGAGGAGGTGGTCGCTCCTTTTGGGAGATGTCACGTCCATTCTTAGTTTTTCCTCCCCAAACCAAAATGTTTATAGGAAATTGAAGGATGTGGTTGTACACGAATTCAAACTATCCCAACCAACTACTGAATAGAATATAGTTACCCTTTAATTTACTAAATTGATAGTCTATTAACAATATTTCTTTTAAAATCTCACTTTGGGTAAATATAATTGATACCCAATTATAAACAGTAAAAGCATTTACCGAAATTTATTACACATTATAATTAATTATATAATCCAACCTTATAACATTTTTATTTATTTATTGGTATTACATTGTAAATTTATTTTATTATTAATTATTATTATATACATACATGCACATATATATATATATATATATATATGCGTTTATTTATCAAAGCTATACCTTTTACTAGATAATTTATTTTAATGCATAAGACAACCAAGGCATAATATCAAAAAAATTAAATTCAATAGAAACCAAATGCCAAATAACTACCTGAACACTATCCAGGGTCAAGATGCAAAACCTAAAGAAACACTAATTGACCATTGACAATACTGATAATGTACCAAACTAGATACTCTTCCTTTTTGAGGATGATGGCTAGGGTAGGGGACCAAGAGTTATCTCTGATCAACTAATACATTGGGTTCAAGGCATGCCTAATCCTACCAATTCAAGTGCAGTTGATGCCTAGTACCTTCAACCTACTGTAAACCCCAATCCTAGAACTACACAAACATAGTAAACAAACACAATATTAGATCCATATGCAAGTTAGAACTAAGATTTGTCATGAAATTCATCTACAATGCTCAACATAGGAAAGAAATGAAGAATAAAACAAGAAAAACAATGAAATCCTATTTAAACTTGCAAAATCTCAATTCCATGGGGGAATTGGTGCCAATTTGATGTGGAAATTGACCCTTTCCCAATCCCTTTTCAAGCTTGATGAAGATTGATCCACTTGATGATGAAAAACATTGAGCTCCTTGATAAAATCTGTAATAACCTAGCTATGATGATGGAGAAATGCTATGGAAATGGATGAAGTTACTCTAAATATGAAGATAGTAACTTTTCTCTAAGTTGTGGATCCAAAATACAATAGAAAGCCTTCTATTTATAGAAATACAAGATGGATGAATCAGCAAAATGAAGCAATGTGGGATCATTCAACATCCAATGGCTAAGTGCCAATTATCAAGATGTGAATGGAGGAAGCTTGAGCACATTTTGATGAATGCACACAATAAATGATATTAGGTGGAATTTGAAAATTGTGAAATGACATGTTGGAGATAGAAAGGAATGAATTAAATGCCACTTGGCTCAATGCACAAAGACATGTAAGAGGAAATGAATGCCTTGTTGGAAGGACAAATCCATTTGGAGGGATTTTCAAACTTGGAGGAATATCCCCTTTTGATGTCATTTTGAAAGTAATTAGGGAATTATTAAATTAAAGAAATGATTTATTGGTGCAAGTTGCAAAATCTAGAGGATTTAGGTGATTAGGATTAAATTAATCCAACTTTGATTAATTTAATAGGGGATTAGTTGATGGGACCATTTGATTTAGATTTTTGGATTGATTTGTTTCAAAGTTGTGAGGAATATGATTTATTTAATTAAAGAGGGGTGATGTTAGATTAAATCAAATAAGATTTAATTTATTTAATTTAAAAAGATGAATTTAGATATTTAATTAAATAAAATGGATTATTTAATCAAATAGAAACTAATAAGGTTAATTAAATAACATTGATTTATTTAATTAACAAGAAGTGATGACTTAATTAGATAAAACTGGTTAAATCAATTAAGAGATGAAAGATGATGACAAGCTAGGAAGATGGTTCAAGACAAAACGTTCTTAGTAAATCGGAATCAAGTGTCGATATATTTTCCATGTCTACATTTTTCCCCTCTTTGAAGCAAAGTACTCATTGTGTTGGTTCAAAGAATAAACTGTCTCGATCAAAATTTAAAAAAAAAAAATCAAAATTGCCCCACTACTACCCCAGCAAGAGAAAACATGCCTATATACTACCCCCTCGAGAGATCAGACAAAAAATTTGATTTTTGGGTGATCTCACAAAACAAAAGAGGACAAGGTGCCTGACGAGTCAAGAAAGGCTCTGAGATGCCAAAAATGTGCAAAAACGTGAAAAAATGATGCAAAATGGCCCTTGATTGGGTGAAAATAAGATTGGAGGTCCAAAACCCTATCCGAACGGCTAAATGGGGTAAAAAATCCCTAACTTTTAGGCTTAAATAGGCCTCGAGGGGCCACTTCCAATTCATTTGCACACATAGCCTTTTGAGATTCTACGATTTTGAGCTCTGACCCCTATGAGATATGGCACAATGACCACTTCCATGACATGTCTTGGATTGAGTATGAGTGTACCAGAGGCTGCCTAGTGCTGGACCATCGGTGAATCAACTTGACCCGACCTTCATTTCATTTTTTGTGTGCATTTATTAGCTTAGAAAGTCAACCCAAGGTCAAGCGGTCCTGTATAGCATTGCTATAAAGTTTATTTTAGCACCTCGCGACATTAAACTATGTTGCAATCGTGAATAGCAATGCACCATCATAGTTTGGAGTTAGGGTTCAAACTCCAAACTGGACCACACATGAAAAGAGCACCAAGATGGGCCACTTTGTAATTTAGGTTTTAGGGTTAAACTGGGGCACACTCAAACTGCCGCCGCACCGATGAAGTTTGAGGAGTTTAGGGCTCCTAGTGGCACAATTTGGAACTTTCAAACTACACCGCACCTACAAATAGTGACGCATATGTTGTTTCAGGCATGTCGGGTTTAAATAAGATCATGATTTTTTATGAAACTTAATGCGGCGACTTTCCTGAAGCAAGAGGAGGCAAAGATTCTTCATTTATGCGAGCATATATCCTCCATAATGGACATACTAGTTGGTATGCATGAGTGGCTTCAGGAGCACCTGGGGCCGATCGGACTCTGGTACATTGCATATGCACCACCGGTGAGGACACATTTGGGGACTATGACAACACTCACAGAGCAATGGCATAGTGAGACATCATCGTTCCACCTTCTGACGGGCAAGGCCATAGTGAAATTAGAGGACGTGTGGCACATACTTTGATTGACCATTCATAGAGAGTGCATGATCTATGATGTGGATGCCAGGAGAGATGCATGCTATGGCATGATCGACTTAGATGAGATCATCTTTTCAGAGGGCCAGATCGAGTTAAAGCTCTATAGGCTCACTGTGTCTCCCTTTCACTTGGTTGTAGCAGCTATTATTTCATGTCTTGTTGCACTAGATCAGTGGGGCTGATATTTCAGTCCTAGATGGGGGTTCACCTAGGAGTATATGGTGTGACAAAGAGTATGCTTTACGTGGGGGCTAGTATTGTTGGCCTCTCTGTACCGAGATTTACATGAGTTCACATATGGTGACGGCAGAGCCATCAGGGTGGGGGTCACACTTCTCCACATCTGGGCCAAGGAGCACATCACAGTGCTCCATCTAAGAGTCATAGTGGTTGATATGGATCCAAATGACCCAGTCATCTAGAGGTATAGGGGAGGAGTTTCTTTCACATTCACAAGATAGGCCAACATCCCTCATTGGAGGAGGGTCCTGGATGATATGAGAGATTTCACATGGCGGTCGTATCTTGGATGGACCACATGGTATGGTGACACCCAAAAATTGTTTTTCACTCAACAAGATAGGTTGATGCAGGGCCAAGATCATACTATGATCAAGAGGTATCTTCCAGACCGCATACATAGACAGTTTGGGGAGCTGCAGGATAGACTCGATGACCAGTATGTGGTGATATTTTTCTATACTACAAGGGAGACTTCATGGGGCCACTACATTCTAGCCTATCAGGCCATTGATTCCTTTAGATAGATGGTGGCCAAGTCATGGCCATACGATCAATGCCACACCAATGCAAAGACTACCCAAGTGTACAAGGACTAGTTTAGGCCACCTCTCAGATTGATAGTGCCAGAGACACCATTGACACAATAGAGAGCTAGAGGTAAAGGGGCAGGATGAGGTCGGAGCCACGGAGGCCAAGGGGATGGAAACAAAGATGGAGATGAGGGTCGGAGTGGAAGAGAACCACACCAGCAGCTAGATCAGGGCAGGGGACCACAAGATTAGCCTAGGCAGGACTAGGATAGGCAGGTGGATCAACCACCCTAGAGAGATCAGGGACCTCCACCACTGCCTCCACCACCACCCCCACCTGATCAAAGGGATGCTTAGATACAACAGTTACAAGCACATGTCCTGGGGCTAGAGGGACAAGTTGCTACTTTGACAGCAGAAAGGGACCAGCTTTAGCTAGAGCAAGACTAGGCTATCCAACAGAGACAAGTCGTGAAGCTCAAGGAAGCATAGGAAATGGGCCACAGACAATAGCTTGAGAGAATGTCTGCCTCCTCCTCCCGGAGTTCAATTTCTTTACGAGCATACAAGGAGGAAGTCAGAGAGGCCGATTATTACAAGGTAAATTATCATCAAGTCATGCCCCGAGCATCCCCATATTTTTTAGAGCAGACAGGGTACCGACCCCTAGAGGACCACAGAGAGAGACAACACGGTGAGGGTGAGGGTAGCCAATAGGGCTAGCCTACATTTTGCTCAGAGACACAATTCTTTTTGTGCTTTATAGGCTCATTTTTGATAGCCTAGTGGACAATTGTACTTTATGTATTTGATACACACTTGATCTGATTTGTACCATGATAGTGTATTATTTTGATGATATATGAGATGAGATGATTTGATCCATTGTGATGTGTTCTATTCTATTTATGTATGATGCAATGGATTTTATTTTCTATATGCAATGGTTTATATGTGATGCAATGATTCTATCTTATGTCTGATGTAATTTTATGTGATGCTTATGGAATGTATGATGTCATGCGATGATGCAGTGACCTATGGATACATTTTTTTTAGTATCTTTTCTATGTGCTTTTGATGATGATGTATGCAGATATGTGAATGCCTATATTATGATGCTTAATGGATGATATGATGATACACATGATATGATGTGATGATTATTTTTATAATGATACCTATGTGATGATGCATTTAATGATGATCTCTATATCCATATGACATGATAATGATGTATATGTTATGATAATGCTTATATGACGATGATGCAAATGGATGATATGATGTATATGTGATGTTTATGTAATGGATGCATATGTATGGTTTCTTTATGAGATGTTTAGAATAACCAATCTATATTATGCAATAAAGGAAATGCAATGCATGTAGTGTGATTAATGATTTCTATATGATATGATATGCATTATGTTGATGGTTTGTGGATGTAGGATGGATGCATTAGTGATGATGATTTGTGATTAACTATCATGGTACCATGTTAGCATGGAAAAGAGATAGAAGAATGTAAGAGACTCCAACAATCCAAAATATGATGATGACGGTGATGATGGTGGTGATGATTTTCTTACCAAGGAATTGGGACTTTAAAAGGGTCATTTAACTTATGTTTGATAACACACATAGATGTGATGCATCAAGGTATAAAGAACCAGGATGGCATTGCACCTAGTGTGATGGACTTTGACTCGACAATCAGATAGGAGTATTCTTGTTCACACTTGGTGTACGAAACCTTATTCAGAATGCAGTTCACATATTCCAAACATCTCAAACCAAAATATAGAAAGGCAAGCCTTCCTATGTGGTCAACAAGATATTTAAAACACCTTCCCTACACCGAAAAAAAGCACACATGACCAATGTTATATTACAAGAATATCCCTAAAGCACAATAGATAAAAAAATAATGATCATTGTCCATTTTCTTTCTCTCTAAATCCCTTCGTTTGGGACATCATTGAGAGGTCATCAAAATGAGCCTAATAAGGTAAGTTGAAAGACAAAGATAAAGTAAACAAACAAGTTAATGTTCTTCAATACTGCTAGCTAAGACTAAACTACGGTGATGCCTGATGTTGATGTCCACTGTAGGAAAGATGCATCCTAGGACATGACAATATTAGATGACTGATTGGGGATTGATTGGATGATAAGTTATTGACACAAAGAGTTGACCAACTTGTTTATATACTAACCTAGACTTGAGACCTTGACATTTTGAGTTTTCACTTTTGAACTACTAGAATTGTTTTCTGATTGCTTCACCAAAGGTTGAGGATGATGATGATTTATTGTGAGTGAATTTTTATTGCGGGTGAAAGCGAGATGAGATGGATGTATTTTTTCAAATATTTGGATGTTTTTGGAGTTTTTGAAAATTCTAAGATTTTACAAATGTTTTGATTTTCAAATTTTCCAATGTTTTGTGGTTTTCGAAGAGACTAACCTAAAGACCTATCCTAGGGGTCTTGAAGGATGATCAACCAGATTAGCCTTTCCTACATTATACATGTAGAGACCACGTAGTTTGACTAACATAGACTTGATTATTGATGAGATATAAACAAATGGATTGCTAGTTTTATTATGACGGACTCCTAAAGGACTGACCTAAGTGTCTCAGGGGAAGATCAAAGATCAACCTTGTGTATGTTCAAAGCTCAAAGATGACATAGTTCGACAAGACAACTCTATTTTTGGATTTTTTGGCTGACTTTTTGACCTATTTTTTAATGTTTTTGGATTTTCTGATGTTATGAATGTTTTTGGATTTTCTAATTTTCTAATGTTTTTTGGATTTTTTTGATTTAGGGACCTTAAGAATACATGAATCTAATCTGAAGAGAACATACCCCCAACATGATGCAATCGACTACCCCAATAAAGGAAAGATAAACTAACCTTGTGAGTGGGTTGAGTAGTAGCAAGAGGGATCATGAGGTGAACACACGACCAAGCTATGATGCGGATGTGGACAGATGATGGATGAATACAAATGGATGATGGAATCATGACAGATGGGTGATGCAAAACAAACCATGAAGATCCTAGTGGATGGAAAGTGCTTATTTACACAAGGTGCCTATTTTCCAGGTTTCCACCAAGGTACTTGCCCAAAGTGCCACCAAAGTGGTTTTCACTAGAAGATGATTTTTTTCTCTTTACTATTTTTAATCTTTTTTCTGATTTTTTTGGATTTTTTTCTTTTTTAATTATTTTGTTGTCACCAAGACACCTGTTTGCTAGGTTTTCATCAAGGTGACCATTTTTATTTTATTTTTGTATTTTTAGTTTCATACCTTGAAATATTTAGGCATGAAATTTTTTGAGATGGGAGTTCATGGGCTCCTACTGAGGTTCCCCTTTCAGTGTTGATAACTGATATGCCCCTGACTTATAGCTTGTTGTGATGATGAATGGACCCAACTAGTTGGGTTCAAATTTTCCTTTGCCATCTAGATTCATAACGTTCTTCTAGCTCTCCTTTAGCACAAGTTCTCTGACCTGGAAGGTCCTGCTCCTTATCTTTTTGTTATAGTTTCACTTGAGTCAATTTTGATACACCTATAGATGGTTCAAGGCCTCCATTTGTCGTTCATCTAGTAGTTCCAACTCATATAGTCTTGACACCCGATATTTCTCATTTGTGATGAGATTTTGTAGTGATATTCTCAGTGATGGGAGCTCAATCTCAATGGGTAATATGGCTTCTGATCTATAGACCAAGGAAAAGGGGGTGGGACCTGTTGGTGCGCGGATGTTGGTTCGATAGGCCCAAAGGGAGGGATTTAGTTGGAGATTCCAATCACGACCAGCTTCATTGACCGTTTTCTTGAGGATTTATAGAATGGTCTTGTTTGTAGCCTCAACTTGGTTGTTTCCTTGGGGATAATATAGGGTGGAAAAGTGATGTTGAATTTTGAATTTGTAACATAGGTCATAGACATCCTGATTCTTGAATGGCGTCCCATTATCTGAGATGATGGCTAGTGGGACACCGTAACAACATATTAAATAGTTCAGGATGAACTTGGATATCTAATTTCCAATTGCATAGGTCATTGGTATGGCTTCTACCCACTTTGTGAAGTACTCAATGGTAATAATGATAAACTTGTGGCCATTGGATGAGGTGGGGGTTATTTTTCCAATGAGATTGATTCCCCACTATGAAAAGGGCCAAGGTGTGACAATAGGATGTAGCTCCTAAGTTGGTGCATGGATGAGGTCCCCATGTTGCTAACATTGTAGAAACCTTCTAACATAGTCATGTGCTTCTCTCTCCATGGTAGGCCAATAGCACCCCATCCTCAACAATTTCTTTCCCAAGGTCATACTACTTGAATGTGAACCACATATGTCATTATGTACCTAGGTTAAGGTAGTCAATGCCTCCTCAACATTTAAGCAACACAATAGGGTTCCCTCAATGCTTCTACGGTAAAGGGTATCTCCTAAGATGAAAAAATGGGATGCTTTCTTGACAAAGGTTTTCTTAAGGTTTGAGGTATGTTAGTTGGGAGGACTCCTATTCTCAAATAAGTGTATATATCATGGTACCAGGGATCATCGGGACCAACAATTTCGCACACAAATTCTAACTCTTAGGAATTCATGCTTTGGGACATTGTGAGGGATGTCCAATAGGGATCCAATTGTCACCATAGCATCTACCACTTTATTGTTTTCTCTAGGTATCTACTCAAATGTGATCTCAATGAAGGACTCCTTAAGACTTTCCACCAATTTCTTGTATGGAGTTAGCTTGTCGGCCTTAGTCTGATACTCATCATTCACTTGATTTATTATAAGTTGTGAATCCCCATATACCTTGAGAGCCATGATATGCCACTACACTGCTATTTTGAGTCCTATGGTTAGAGCCTCATATTCTGCAATATTGTTTGTGTAGGGAAATGCCAACTTGTAGGATCTTGGTATGTAGTCTCCCTGTGGAGTGATGAAAAAGACCCTAGATCCCGATCCATATTGTGTGTAGGAACCATCAAAGTACAACTTCTAGTGGTCCGCTATGCTCAAGTTGAAAATGGATTCATTAGGGAACTCTAAACTTAGCAGATTCTCTAAATACATTGGTTCCTTTGCTAATTGGTCTGCAATAGCTTTCCCTTTGATGGCCTTCCACTCTTCATACTCGATATCATATTCTCATAGGATCATGACCCACTTGGTCATCCTTCTTGTTAGCATTACTTTGGAGAGCAGGTACTTGAGTGGGCCAATCTTGGCAATGAGTTTGATTTTATGTGCTAACATGTAGTGCTTGAACTTCTATGAGGCAAAAATCACTGCTAGATAGGATTTTTGATGAATGAATAATTTAATTCATGCCCTACCATGGTTTGACTGATGTAGTAGATAGCCCTCTTTGTATCGTTTTCATCTTGCTAAGCTAGGAGAGTACTAAGGGTTGTTGTTGTTGCTAATATGTAGAGGATTAGAGACTTCCCTAGGATTGGCGGCATAAGCACTAGAGGTGTGATAAAATACTCTTTGATCTTTTTAAAGGCCTAATCACACTTCTCATCCCATTTTTATGCTACCTCCTTGTGGAGTAGGTGAGAATATGGGATTGACTTATACGCTAATTGGGCTATGAACCAGCGGATGGACTAGAGCCTACCTTGTAGGCCTCTTAGTTGCTTCAAAGTTTTAGGTGCCTCCATCTTGAGGATTTCCTTTACCTTAGTGAGATCTATTTCAATCCCTCTCATGGACACAATGTATCCTAACAGCTTCCCTGATTGTATGCCAAAGACATACTTCTTTGGATTAAGGCAGACCTTGTATTCCTCAAGTCTGTCAAAGATGGCACTTAATGATGCTATGTGATCTCACCTCTTTCTAGATTTTTCCAATATGTCATCAACATAATCCTCCATAGTCTTATGGATCATGTCATGAAGGATTAAGGTCATGGCTCTCTGATATGTTGCTCCAACGTTCCTTAGGCCAAATGGAATCATGTTCTAGTAATATGTCCCCCATGGACAAGTAAAAGTCATTTTATGTTGATCTTCCTTGGATATCATGATTTGGTTATACTTGAAGAATTTGTCCATCAATGAAAGCATCTCATGTCCCATGGTCATATCTACAATCATATCGATGTTGGGAAGCGGGAAGTCATCCTTGGGACATGACTTGTTTAGGTCTCTGAAATCTAAGTAGATATGGATTCCCTAAGTGAGCTTTGAAACATGTACCAAGTTTGATACCCACTCTAGATAGTCGATTGACCATATGAACATTGCATCAAGTAACTTCTTCAATTCCATTTTGACCAGTAAGGCTATTTGGGGATGCATTTTTATGAGCTTTTGTTTGACGAGATTTGCTTCGGGGTAAATTGCTAGATGGTGGACCACAATCTCTGGATCAAGCCCAGGCATATCGACATAGGTCCATGAAAATTTGACATTTCTCTCCCTTAAGAAGGTAGCTAGGAGCTCCTTTTCTTCTAGAATTAATGATTTATCATAAAATGTGATATGTGGAGTTTCCTTTGTTCCGAAGTTGACTGGGTTGCATTTCTTGGCTAGAACCACCGACTTTTCCTAATGGAGAGTACTAAGAGGAAGATTGAATCCTTCATCCTCGGGTATCTTAGAGAGGTTTTCACCATTGGATACGTTCTTTATTTTTACTATTTTTGGGTCAGAGAGTGCCATGGTGTGGTTTTCACTCAAAGACCTTAAGATTATTCTCAAATTTTCACTTTTATGACTAAAGGATTCAATTGTCTCATCGTAGTAGGCTTGTGTGTCTAGTATGATATCAAAGCCCAGCCTTGTGATCTCCATGTGGAACCATTTCCTATAGTCCCATGAATTCTGAGAGTGGCTCATCATTTTCAAAAGTGTCCAAAATTGGCAGTCCTTGTTGGTCATAATTGATGAGCTGGGGGTAGACTAGGATGATTTCATGGGTTTGATGGTTGTTGGTCTCAAAAGAAAAGGTACTAATCATGATTAGGGAGGTGTCTTCAAAAAGCATAGGAAAATTAGTTATGGGGTCTTCATCACTACTACACACATCAGTTATGTCAAAGGTGAAGTTGTTTGTAACTTGACCTATGGATATGTGCAAGAAAAGGGAAAATGCAGATTGCTAAGGAGGAGTTTTGACCTTCCTACCCAAGGCACCTTTTCCAAGTATGGTTACCCTCAAAGGGGTACATCCTATACCAAGATTTCTCATATGTGTCTCTGAAATTAGGGGTACTAGAAGTCTATTGTCATTTTTTCCAAGCTTTTTGTTTCTATCATAGCACAGAAGGAGCATCATTTGTAAGCCTTTACTACTATCATCCATAGGTAGGTCAACTGTTGGTCTGTTGTCTTGGTACATGAGGTTTGATGGGCCCTCTTCTATTATTTCCCAACCTAGGTCTCCCCAACTCCTGAAGCTGGAGGAGCCCATTGTGAAGGTTTGGGATGAGGAAGCATTATTCGACCGTGGCCATCCTCATGACCTAGGAGATTGTTGTAATTCTCCCACTACAAAAGCATTTTTTGGAATTGTATAGTCCCCACATCCATTGTCCTGGATAATTTCCTTGATATCAAAGATGGCAGAGATGGTAGGTGTCTCTTTCATAGAAGTGGAGGCAAGAGTAGCTAGGTCTATGTATGGAGTTGAGGATCCCTCATCGTTCTTGTGCACTTGGGGGATTTTGTAATATTTTGCTTCCAAATTCTTGCAATAGTAAAAGGGTTTACTATCCACATGGATAGTGACCTCTTGGATTTGGTATGGAAACTTTACACATTGATGGAAGGTGGAAACGATGGCTTGCATCTCATGAATCCAGGGATGCCCCAGGAGGATGTTATAAGGCAATTCTAGGTCAATAACTTGACAAGTTATTTCCATGATGGCTGACCCTACTTGAATAGGGTGGATAGTGCCCTAAGACACTCTTTCTTGATCATCATAAGCTCTGATGGTTATTCCTTTTCCTTTTTCAACATCTTCAAAGAAGCCTAAGATTTTTATTAATTGAAGGGTACATATGTTCAACCTTGCACCCCTATCTAGCAAGACCCTCTTGACTTTGTTCTTATGAACGAAATCCTCAAGATGAAGCGCACAATTGTGAGATGGTTGAGTTGGAAGATCTTGCTCTAAAAATGTTAGAAGGTGAGGTGTAGTGAGTTGTGCGACCATAGCTTGGAAATGATCCACATCAAGATCAGTGGGGATGGAAGATGAGGCCAAGGATTCTTCAAGGATCCTCTTGTGGGATGGTGATATCTTCAACAACTCCATGATGGATATCTGAGCTGGGGTTATTTTTAACTGATCAAGGACATTATAGGCACTAGGAACACATATTGGATTGGAAGTGGATGCTCTAGGAGGCTGAGATGATCCTACGATGGTAACTTTTTTGCCTCTTGTGGTGACTCCACAATTGGCTTGGGCTCCTTTGATGGTGATGATAGTGACCATTTCTTCTAAAGATGTAACAACATGGTCATACACATGATTCACACTTTTGAAGGTACCCTTTCCTTTATCATTGTTATTATTTCCCTTATTGTGGTTGGGCATCAGATTTGTGTATATCTTGAGATTTTGATTCCCCACTAGTAGTTCCACATTTATGATTTTGTCATCAATGAGGTCTTGGACTAATTATTTCAACCTCATGTAGTAAGCAGTTGTATGCCCCTTGATTATGTGGAAATCAAAAAGGTGTTTTTCATTGTACCACAGAGGTTTTACCAAGGGCTCTTGATAGTTATCATCGGTGGGAATTGTGATGATTTTTTCCTGCACCAATATGTTCATGATAGATTCAGCTGATTCCCCAAGGGATGTGTACTTCCACTTGGGAGAATTTTTGTTTCGCTGAGGTGGTCTTCCTTGATTGTCTACATTGTTGACTATTTGGTTTTTTGGCTACTACATGATAGTGTTGGCTTGTCGATTGTTTTGATTGTTGGCTTGTGGTTGTTGAGGTGCTTATGTGTTTTATCAAGGTGCATTGATGACAAGTTTGGCATCAACTACACCATCATTGGTAATATTTTTGTTTTTCACCTTGTGCGAGGTTTATCATTATAGCTAGTGGATGGGAAAATTTCTTGATAAAAAGGAACTCCCCCTTGTGAGATAAGGGCTTGTTCCATATTGAGCGCCTTGGGGATCAACTCATCGTAGGTTGTGATGCATTGCATCTTGAGATGGAAGGACAAGAGTCTGTCAAGATTTGCGATGATGGTGCACACTTGTTGTTCCTCAGGCATGGCCCATTTAATTTTGTTAGATTTTGATAGCCATCATTGCAAGAATGAAGCAAACGTCTCTCTTTTAGATTGTTTCATAGTTAATAGTTCTTCCAGGCTCACATTCATACCTATGTTGAAGGCATAGTTTTACACAAATGCGTCCATGATTTCCTAGAATTCTTTTATTCCTTAGAGATGAGATAACTAGTCAATGGCGGTACCTACCAAGCTCTGAGGGAACAGTTGCATCAGATAAGTTTCTTCGTATTCAACCTCCATGTAGTGTACTTGGAACTCCCTAATGTAATCTTTAGGGTTTCCTATTCCACATGATATTTGTCAAATTTTGGGATCTTAAATCCCTTTGGGAATAGTTTCATAATAATACTCATGTTGAACGAATAGGGGCACAAGTTCTTTGGTGGCTTTGTGGTTTTTCCTGATTGAAGATCAAGCACTTGTTGTGAAAGAAATTTGATTTGTGTTGATACATCATCTTGCAAATCAGGGGGTGAGATGAAGGTGTTCTACAGTGGTTCAATCATTGGAGGGATGGGTGGATTGGTTAGTATGTTAGTGGATGGTGTTTGCATGTTTTGTTGCACCAAGTATGCTTGTGATTGTTGTTGTACCAACAACTCTTGTTGTTGGTCCTATTGTTGTTGTGCTAAAAATTCCCGTTGTTGAGCTTGTTGTTGCTATTGTGCCAACAATGCTTGTTGTTGGGTTGCTAGTTGGGCTGCTTCTTGCTGCTCTTGGTATTGCTTCAGTACTTGTTGGTATGTTTGTTGTTGGGTTGATTGTTGTTGTGCAAGGTATTGTTCTTGTGCCTATGCCTGTGCTTGTGCTTGTTGGGCAGGTTGGGCAGCCTAAGTGGCTTGAGTGGCTTGAGCAGCTTGAGCGGATTGAGTATCTTGAACAACTTGTTGGGCATGTTGGGCTTGTTGTTGTTGCAACAATGCTTGGGTGGCTTATTGCACTTGTCAGTATTGTGTTGCTTGTTGAGCGGTTTGAGCAGCTTGAGTAGCTTGAGTGGCTTGAGCAACCTGAGTGGCTTGCACTGCTTGTTGAGAAATTTTCATTTGTTGCACAACTTGGTATTGTTGGAGTGCCTTTTAGTAGGCTTGGTGAGCTTGTAGTGCTATGTTGTACTGGCTCACCGTATTTGGATTTGGTGGTGGTGGTGGTGGTGAGTGGTTCAGATATGGTTTTAGCGATTGTGGTGGATGGTGTGATTGAGGTGTTGGGTCCTTGGGAGACCATGTTTTGGGTTGTTCAGATTGATGATGTTGCTTGGATGGATACCACCTGTTGTTGCGATATCGGTGGTATATTCAGAGGATTAGATGTGATGATTTGATGGGTGTTTGATGAATTTCCTTGGATTGATTGATGTGTATTGGAGGAAACGGTGGTGGAGGTGGTGGTGGGATTGGAACCGAAATTGGTGGAAGGCTTCCTCAAATGAGTGATGATGAGGCCCCAAAGAGCCCGCCTTGTTCAAATAAGCCTACTTGTACCAATGGGAGCGAAACGTGTGGATCAAGAGCATATGTTGGTGTTGCAGAAAAAGTGGACGCACCATTGGTGTCTTGAAAGACAAGGGGGACATACTGGTGTAGGGGATTTTGAGGCACGATACCTAATGTACCTATGATGCTATTGGAATCCAAATTTTGATTATTAACAAGGGGATGTTGTTGAAGGGCATGGATTAATGCACCGCCCTTGTTGGTAATGGGTTTTGTGGTGGCAATGGATGATGTGGATTGTAGAATGGGTTGGACAATTATCTGAGTGGGTGAGGTGAATGGTACAAGTGACATAAAAGGCTTCTCCACAATAGTGCTTACATCAAAATCATAAGGGGGTTTTTCTCCTTTTTCCAATTCAAGCATGTATTGGGAGGTATGTAGTTTCATCATATCTCTAACAATTCAGTGCTTATCAAGGTTTTGAAGCATTTCGGTGATCTCATCTTGGGTCTTGGGTCATCCCTGTATTGGTGATATCTTCCACTTGCCCTTCCTCTTGAGGATCTTGTGTTATGAGAGAAAGATTGGGTTGTGGGTTGCTAGGTCTAACAAGATTGATCTTGGGTATGGTTTGACTTAGGTCACTTGAAGTTGATGTTTCTTTGTTGTACTCCATGTTCTTCTTGTGTTGCAATCTAGTTTGAACCATAAAATGAGGCTCAAAAGAGAAAATCTAGGATGATTAAGGATCAAAATGTAATGGTGAAATGTGTGAACAATGAATGATATGGATGATTGAACTCTTAGAAGATCTTGAGGGGGGTGCTAGACTTTTGAGACTTTTTGGATTCTTGGATTTTTTGGTTTTGACCTTGATTTGGATTTGGATTTTGATTCTTGGATTTTGATTGATTTGGATAATGAACAAATAAAACCCAATATGTTGGATGTTATCTATGGGATAAATATGTTCACAAGATGATAATTTCAGTAAGTGTAGGGAGAAGGATGTATCTACCCACACCTAACCAAACAAGATGATTTGACGATAATTTGGCTAAGTATATGGAGAAGGATTCATCTACACATACCTATCCAAACAAGATGATTTTATGTTAATTTGACTAAGTATATGGAGAAGGATTCAACTACACATACCTATCCAAACAAGATGATTTGATGTTGGACTAAAGGATTTTGATTCAAAGGATTTTTGATTCGTGGATTTTCCAAAAAGTATAGCATAAAGGACGGTTTCAATATTTTCAAGAGTTGTTGGTGAGATGATTTTGGTTTGATGTTTGAAAGATGGATGAATCCTAACTTTGATCCTATGTATACCTAAAAAGAATCTTGTTTACAAGACCTCAGTTTTCAAGAACACACTTTTCTCTAAACAAGATGTTCAAACCTTTGAAACAGCATTGGATTTTGACAATAATAAAATGAGTACAAGTTGGG
Source organism: Sequoia sempervirens (assembly GCA_007258455.2). NCBI lineage: Eukaryota > Viridiplantae > Streptophyta > Pinopsida > Cupressales > Cupressaceae > Sequoia > Sequoia sempervirens. The sequence continues at coordinate 193,846,251 of VDFB02075321.1, forward strand.
ATTGTTTCTTGAAGCTCTTCTATAGATGTTGAAGACGAATCTCTCTCTGAACCAGTAGAGTGTTGAGAGAAACTTTTGATGAGCTTTTGGACTAAGAGCTTTGAACTCGGGTTTTCAGATTTTGATCTTTTTTTAAATCATTTGATAAGGAACATTTGTGAGAGTCAATTATTCTTTATCTTTGCTTAGTGACTTTCTTTTACCACAAACACACTCTTGATTAGATTTTGAAACTATATGTCTAATGTCCTAACTTCTTCTCATCCCACAAAGTGTATTATGTGGAAATCAAGGAAATCAAGGAAAAAGTTACCTAATGTTAACTTTAGTAGTAGAAAATTGAGATGAAATCCAAATGCCTAGAAGCCTCTATGGATGAGAATCTCAAGGGCAAGCAATAACATGTGAATTTGTTCAAGAATATTTGCTTCTCCTAAAGGGTTTGAGATTTGATGCTCATGTTGAATGTTTCTTTTTTTCAACGTTTTTTATCAAGCAAGGTGTTTTGTTTTAAGAGCATGCACAACCCTATGGATATTTGAGACAATATTTGTTGAATCCCCACTTGGACGAATCCAGCTATGCCTACTTTTAGTGGATGGGTATGTGTAAGATCATGATGGGCCAAAAAGTGGTGATATGGTGGGTATGTGGCTGACGACTTTTTTTTTACCCAAAATTGATGAAATGAAAAGGGTTTTTAAAGGAGATTCTCAGCTTTCCACCAATATAAATTATGCTTTACTTTGAATTTAATAAATTATTATTATTTATTTTCTATTTGAATTATGACTAAAGTCCTAATCAAAAGGCTAATTGAAAAACATCTATAGCTTTCAAACAGTCTCACATTTTTTGAATCCAAAACATGCGTCACATTCTATGCTTCACATACTATAGGATAAAAAAGGAGAAAAATGGATTTCATGAAGTTTTGACCAAGTTAAGGTGGTCAGGCATACAGGTTTTTATATTTTTTAAAAGTTGTAATAAAAAATTCATAAGTAATTATTTACTCAAGGAAAAAAATACAAAAAAATATGCATCACATTGAGACATGAGTCCTCTACTTATATCTTAAAAATTATAAAAATATATTATCATTTTATTGTGGTTAGGGTGGTCAGACAAACTCCTACTTATTTTTTCCCTGAAATTTAAGTACTACTGCATTGAAATTTCAAATTTTCACCAAATATATTTTATTTATTTTTATATAAACCTAGTAATTTAGAAACTAAATTAAATTTTATATATATTCTATTCTTACATATTTTTGAAGTAATATAGATAACTTATTCAAATTTTTACATCAAGTTGCCTAACTCTAATTTTTTTGAATTTTTTGCCACTTAAGGGCCTATTTTTTCCATGATGATCTTGCACATACCCGAATGATTAGATGCTTGACCACACATGCTCCCCCTTACTGTGCACTCACTTCTCAGGTCACCCAAGCATCAGTACCCATGAATCTCCCATGGCATACTTATCATCTCTACTAAAAGCCATAAAAGTGTGGGGCAGCTTCAGAACGACCATTCTTGCACCAACAAATAGATAAGGATTTTGGCCTTTTAAACAAAGGGGTTTTAGTGCAGGCATTATGTTCATGGGGGATCATCCATAAAGTAAAATGCCATTTTTTCCTATATTTTCAGAAAAATCCTTGTGATACTTTCCTTTCCTCAAGTACCCACACTTATATCCTGGGTGGAAGTCACTTGGCTTCAGCGTGTTCCCAATTGGGTCAATCCCTTGGGTGATTACTTTTTCCCACAAGGAAGGCCCTCTAGAGATAAACAAAAGTGATCAAGTACATCCATAGTTCGATCAATATTTGTTGAGAAACAAAGAGAGAACACACACAATATACCTAACTCACACTCACAAGACTTGTTCAATTTTAGAATCCAAAATGAAGTGTGAAGGAAATCACTTACACAACCCAATATCAACAAAATCCTTTTGATTCTCAAGATCGTTGTGAGGCATGAGAGAAGGGAATACGTCTTTTAGATGATATTATTTTGGGTAAGTGATTGCAAAAACAAAGATGCACATGTTCATTTTAAGTCATCAAAGCAATGATTTGATTCTTTGTAAAGTAGCAAAAGGAAAGATGAAAGTTATTTGTTCAATTGTTAACCTTAAACAAAATCTAGTAAGTTTTCCTAAAGTTCTTTTTAAACCCAGATTGAAAACTATTGAGTCCTAAAATCTTGAAGGGGTAAAGTCCTTAGAATTGGAATTATAGTTGCTTCCAAAAGTGTCTAAAGACACTTGATACAATGGATAAACAATGTTATACGTCAAAATCCTCCTTGCTCCTTCCTTGCTTTCCACCTACAAAAACTGATTAATCTAAGAAAAATAGAGGCATAAAATAGGTTAATAGCTCAAGATGATCAAAATAAAAAGGCACATGTCAAAATCACTTAAAATTTGATCTTTTACACCACCCCAGTAGTGCAACCCACATATGCATCATAGTTTAAGGAATTCAGCGGAACTGCATAGCACTGCTAGGTTTGACAGCGGTGCTCTGCAACAAAATAGAGAGTGCAATTGCAACAGAGTTTTTGTCAACGACACAATTTGAAATTTGAAAACCCAACGTTAGAAAAACAACTCAGTGTTGTAGTTTGAAAATTTGAATTTCTAGGCGGGAAGGTTTTAGCGATAGAGTTTGGAGTTTGCAGTGTCATTGTATGACACTGCTAGAAGGTTAGCATCACTGTATGGCACCACTGGACTGATAGTGGCGCAGTTTCTTGTAGACACCAAAAATCACAAAAAAATAAAACACAAAATTTTGTCAAAAAATGTGTTAAGAACTTGAGATCAGCCCTCCTTCTAGTGCCAAAATGTGAACCCCAATCCTAGACCTACACAAACATAACAAACAAACACAATATTAGATCCTTATGCAAGTTAGAACTAAGATTCCCCATGAAATTCATCTACAATGCTCAAAATTGGAAAGAAATGAAGAATAAAACAAGAAAAGCAATTAAATCCTATTTAAACATGGAAACTCTCAATCGCATGGGGCAATTGGTGCCAATTTGATGTGGAAATTGGCCCTTTCCCAATCCCTTTGCAAGCTTGATGAAGATTGATCCACTTGATGATGAAGAACAATGAGCTCCTTGATAAAATTTGCAATAACCTAGCTATAATGATGGAGAAATGCTATGGAAATGGATGAAGTTGCTCTATATATGAAGATAGTAACTTTTCTCTAAGTTGTGGATCCAAAATACAAAGGAAATCCTTCTATTTATAGAAAGACAAGATGGAGGAATGAGCAAAATGAAGCAATGTGGGATCATTCAACATCCAATGGGAAAGTGCCACTTGTCAAGATGTGAATGGAGGAATCTTGAGCACATTTTGATGAATGTGCACAATAAATGATATTAGGTGGAATTTGAAAATTGTGAAATGACATGTTGGAGGGAGAAAGGAATGAATTAAATGCCACTTGGCTTAGTGCAGAAGGACATGTAAGAGGAAATGAATGCCTTGTTGGAAGGACAAATCCATTTGCAGGGATTTTCAAACTTTAAGGAATATTCCCTTTTGATGCCATTTTGAAAGTAATTAAGGAATTATTAAATCAAAGAAATGATTTATTTGTGCAAGTTGCAAAATCTAGAGGATTTTGGTGATTAGGATTAAATCAATCCAACTTTGATTAATTTAATAGGGGATTAGTTGATGGGACCATTTGATTTAGATTTTTGGATTGATTTAAATCAAAGTTGAGAGGAATATGATTTAGATTTAATTAAATAAAATATTTTGATTTATTTAATTAAAGAGGGGTGATGTTAGATTAAATCAAGTAAGGTTTAATTTATTTAATTTAAAGGGATGACTTTAGAGATTTAATTAAATAAAATGGATTATTTAATTGAATAAAGGCTAATGAGGTTAATTAAATAACATTGATTTATTTAATTAACAAGAAGTGATGACTTAATTAGATAAAACAGGTTAAATCAATTAAGGGGTGAAAGATGATGACAAGGTAGGAAGATGATTTGGGATGAAACAATGTTAGTAAATCAGGATCAAGTGTGTCGGTATATTTTCCATGTCTACACCTAAAACACACAAAATATTCGTGCATATACATATACATATAAACAGGCACACTGTGAAAGAGAATCACAACATCACAGGGTACTCACAAGTGAGTGATGCGGCACTATCCCTTTCACTCCATCACATTAGTAAAACAACACCTAGTAATCAAATCAACTCATAAACAATCAACTATATAGTAATTAGGATAAAAGCAATCACATGATAATCACATAACAGTCATGATAAAATAATCACATAATGCTCATGATAGGGTTAGTCCTCATAATCAAATAAAACCTAATTCTAATCATAACATGTGCATAAACCTCAAGTAATAGAAGTGTCATCAAAGGAATCTTCATAATAGTAAGTCCAACATCATATGATGTATCATAATGTCACATCATAAAATAGATCAATGTTCACTCTATCAAAGAAATAGTATGAGAGGCACTACATCCTCCCCCTCTATGATTAGGCTTACTCCTAGAAGGCTACAAACAAGAAAGGGTACAACTCATGTATCCAAGATGCATCCTCCAAAATGGTTGAAGACTCATCATTAGGAGGAAAACATAATCTCAAGAGTATGAGCAACAAGGAAAACATAATGGGATCATATGAAACTAGAGTACCCAATGTTAGAAACTTGGTCTATAATACCAGGTGTAATGCCCCACTAAGAAACCTCAAAGGAAAACACTAAAGTAGGACAAATTAATGGATTTATTTTTAATAAAAAAATAATTATAGAAAGCATAACATAACATATCATAATAATCTAATCCTAGATCCTCTAAGGTTCCTCAACTGCGCTACTCACGAACTAACAATAAATATTACTAGAACATTTCATCAATATTAAAAGATAACACATGAATGATTTGGCATGTAAGGTTCATTTTAAAGCGCCACATTAAATGATCCTATATTATTCATTTCCACAATATGGAAACTAATAGTCAAACATTAAAGATCATTTTCTAACTATCTATCATATGAAAGATGTTTTTCTATAGATATAAGGAACTGCCAAGTTTCACCATCTGAGTCCTAGTGTTGTGTACTACAAAACTCAATCGACCATACAACTCTAGATCCCTTCTAGCTAAGTATGATCATTCTGATTGGTCGTTCCATCTAGACACATCCTATAGTTTTTCTTACTTTATTTGGTTCTCTAGACTCAACTAGTCATTAAAGAAAATCCATTCTAGCCAATCTGACTTAGAACTAATCCTTAATCTAGGATATTCATTCAATGTAATGATTTAGGTATTTCAACCCTTTTAAGAGTCCCTTATTGCATCCTTGCAATATCTAGGGTTTATGACTTCCTGCCATTTTACTCTCAAGATTCAATACCCGACATCTTGATGCGTTAAAATGAGTTTCGACATTATCGTAGAATCTCTTAAGGTATAATAAAGACTTCTTGTCTTGATCTATGGTTTTCTTCGACCTTTCACTATCAATCAATATATAAGTTCAATTTCATATCTGACATAAGAGTTATAGATGTTCTATATCCTCCTTGTTTCAATACTAGAGTTTAGCTTCTCTAACCCAACGCATGGAAATATCAACATCCTTGATTCTCCAAAGGTAATAACATAAGTATAACTAATCATAAGAACCAAATGCTTTTAGTCTTTCCTAGACCACTTGGCATTGTTTGAGTTCACACTATACGTACATGAACAAACATAATTTTCAAGGTTTACCCTCACCAATATAATATCAAGAGGATACTAATATTTCATATCAATGATCTTGATCTAAGTTAATCTTCCAAGCCTTAAGAAGGTTTTACTTATAAAAGATAATAATCTATTTTCGACCCCTTGGTCATTTGAGTCTACTAACTTTCTACATAGGTTAAGTTATGAACTCATATATAACTTCCTTTATTACTTAAAAATTTATCAATCACTATAGTTTACCACCATCATATTGAATTAAGTTACGACTCTCTCCTTCTATCTCACCTTGAGGTAAATCATTCCAGTGATGCCCAATTTTGATTTTGTTTCAATCACTGGGTTACTATAGGATTAGGAAATTGTGACTCCTTGTCACCCAATTCCACTTTTAACTTATTACAAAAATGACCATAATCACCACCCAAGGTCCTTTATGGTTCACAAGTTCGGTTTTATCAACCTTGAAGTAAGAGTCAAATCTTGACTTACTAGGCATACCATGCCTTAGACTAAAGATTAGTTAATAATGGCTGACAACTCAGACTTACCCGTGTGAGCTTCTAGTGTTAAGTACTATCTTAGAATTCTCATTCAGAAGAAAATATATACTAATCCAGACTTGAAATAATAACTATGCTCTGAAATGATCATACCACATTCCTAGCCAAGGTAACAAGCATGGTGATGGTATTCTAAATACCCTTATTGCATCACATACCCCCTTTATATAAGTTGAACCCTCATCTGGTTTGAGTACTTTAAGCACAGTTTGGGGTTTAAGGCGCGTCGACCATCAACACAGTCATAATGACCATTGTCATTCAATGCAGACCATGTCATAGTTGAAAGAAAAACACTAAAGATTACACATGGGCTCGGTTGTGAAGGCCTTGAGCTAGAACATAGTATGAGTTTCAATGTTTTACGCTCGGTTTTCATGGCCATGAGCCAAGGACACACACAAAAGGCAGAAAGGGAAATACACACAGAACCACTCGGCCTCCATGGCCTTGAGGAGTGATACCATGAAGCCTACAATATAACACCGCTCAACCTCCTTAGCCAGGAGTGATGACAGGATAAGAATTTGATTTAATATAACTCGACCATTGACCTCAAGTTAGACACAGTCAAGAATACATTACTCTACCACTCGGTCGTTGGCCTTAAGCATTAACATAGATAAAATTACGTTATAATGTAGCTCGGCCATTGGCCTCGAGCATAAGCGTATGGAAACAACCATTGTAATACGACTCAGCTATAATGCTTTGAGCCTCCAAACAAAATAATATCTCTTCAAAGGTTGCCAGCTTGGCCTCCACAGCTTCGAGCTATAACCAAAGTATATAGTAGGTAAAATGTACCACTAAACGGTTAAACAACAAAGGTTCTCAGCGATATATACAGATGACGAGGAAGTTCATTATTAAGAGAATCATACTCCATAGTGTAAATAAGAATATCATTCTTACATTACCTGAGCACCGTCTTTTGAGAGTGAGAGTGATCCCCACTCCATGACCGAGGTCTTGCAATGTAGAGGGTTACAAAAGTAGGCCATAGAGCTTGAACACCCATTGCTCTAGTCGTCCTCACTGGCTCTAGTTCGCTGCAACTCGAGAGAGGAGATCACAGTGTTCGCCACCTGCTCACACAACGTTCCTCCAAGACTATTCTCCTACTCTTTTCATCCCATACGCTGACAAATAGACTCCTGTCCATCCACATAATTTAAGAGAGTTTTTCCTTTCAAAAGGAAACTATCTTTTCTTCTTTGGTAGTCTGGGGTCGGGAGACTCTCCCGTGACGAGTCAATCCCCGTTTTGTGTTTCTTTGCCTCCCGAATTAGTTCCCAAAAGCCCCCAAGAATTGGTTGCCAAGGATTTGTTAATCCGTTCCAACCATCACCCTCGTTCCTATCAACGTGGTCTAAAAATTTTACCTTTAACCTACATGACAACGTGGGTCTGCTACTTGGCACAAAATAATGGGCAGTTATAAGATAGTTGCAAAAGTTAGTTGTGAAGAATTCAATTCTTTGGTACTTAGCTAGACACCAAAACATCCAGTAACTCCATCGACCTTGTCATTGCAGGAGTTGGTTATTAAAACAATTATGAAAACGATTACACTTACTCGCAAGGTCTAACGCCTCCAAGAGAACTCGATTTCAATAATGCTTAATTAGTCTTCAAGGTAATAATTATCTCCCGCATGGGAAGGAGGTTTCCACCACGTGGAACCAATAATCTTTCCATAATATACTCGCGCCATCATCGGATAAGGATAAGTGCAGTCTAATATGGCCCCCAAAAGAATTGAAGCAAAAGCCATTACCAAAGATTCAAGAGTTGAACAATTTCTTCAAAGAAATTTTCTCTTCTTTAAATAAAAGTTGGGTCATAACGTTTAACTCTCGGCTTATGTAGCCATTGCCAATTTTAACATATATTTTAAAATATTAATAATTTAAGAAATATTAACATCATGGGAAAGGTTGACAATATAGGTCGTTACATCGTCTTACTAGCATATTCATCAAAATGAACGAATTCAATGATGATCATAATAATGACTTCCTTTTGCGAGGAATCGGACTATCATATTAGTTCCCCGACTTATTAAGCCAATTTTAAACTATTATCAAGAATATAGACAATCATGAGCACCCAATTAAGCAAATGAGGTCACAACATAAACTCGTTACGACTTGAGAAGCGACATATTCACCATAAAGCAACTGTCTCAATTGCAAAACAACTAAAGTTCAACCATGACGACGTCACTATCCCCAAAACAACTAGGTTGACGTCCAACATCTTCAAATATATTTTAAACGACATCAACAACTTGTTGAGTGGAGAAATTAGCTTAGACCAAAAAGGGTTGAGTATCACTTACCCGACTCAACTAGGTTCACCAATTTGCACCAATACTAGACCTAAGATGGTGACAACTTGTTCTTTACCTTATATCTATACCCTTCTCTCCGATGATGCTCTCCCTTCCTTTCACGAAGGGCGAAACCCTGTTTCCTGAATGCAACTTACCATCAACAACACAATATGAGTGTATCATTAATCATTTCATAATCCTTATGAAATCGTCACCTCTTGACTACTTTTAAACACATGTCAACTTAGTCAAATAAACCTAACTCATGAAAACATTGATTTTCCTAACATCAAATCATTGAGTCATGCATAAGAATCTACTATTTACTTCAAAAGTAAAAAGTAAAACATAGTTAAGGTTAGGGATGTAACATATCTCCCCCCATAAGAGTCATCGTCCTCGATGATCCAATGCCTATGAAATCTTATAAGACAAAACTTTTGTTTACCCTGCAAAAGCGTACCCATTTGAGAAAATATTAGTTATAAAATCATGGTAAACTTTCCACATCATATTACCCCCTGGTTATTGGTCCCATTGGACCTTGTATTGCAAAAGCTCAATCATGACCACTCCCTGGTCTTGTACCTGTAAAACATTCTAAGAATATAGTTATCATCTATTATATACTTTCAAATGTAATTCATATAAAGCATTTTTCTCCTAGTAATAGCTAAGAATAGAATGATTATGTAATCAATCAAATTGATAACTTCAAGACTTTTGAAGATTTCTTTTATTTCAAGGAGCTAGTTTGGAAAACATTCCTTTCTTTATGAAAATTTTCTATCTATTATCATCTTTCACCAATCTCTTTGATTGGTTTGATTTGTTTATCCATTTTGACGACATTTCAGGATTAATGCTAATCCTATCTTCTAGCTTACTTAGCTTATAGGAGTTTGACATCTTTTCCTGTCCAATGTCTCAAATGGAGTCACCTTGTTAACAAAATTATAGAAGTTATATCAAACACCATAAAAGGTGGATGCCTCTTTCTACCTGTAGTAATCAACTACTTTTAACACAGGTTTACAAAGAGAATTTTATCAAAAGTTAACAACATTAAGCAACTAAGGTACCACTATTCCTCATGTAAGATACAAAGAGTAACATCAACCTTCACTTTTCTAGCTGAAAAGATTTTCATCAAGTACCAATTCCATTTATTTCATGCATCATTAAAATACGTTGATAAATAAATACCAGAGAAAGAATTAAAATTCCTTTTCTAGTTCAACTGTCCTCCAAGACTCGGCATGCCACTAAAAAGAGGGAAAGCATCACTTGCCTATTTTCCTTCCAACCACAGACTTAAGTGGTTCCTCCACACACTTCCTAACTGGAAGCAGCCTTACCTTTCGATGAAAGATTGTGTTGGAAACCCTCATAGTTTCCATCTGAGCTCTGGTGTGTACCCCCACTTAACCAACTCTGTCGCACTACTAAGGATACCCTCCTACTAAGTACGACAACTCTGGTTAGCTAAGTGTCTAGAGTACTGTGAACTGACGAGTGCACGTCGTGGCAACGACACTCACTATGGCCATAGTTTTTATACATACGCTTTGCAATCCACGTAGTAATGGTTCACCACCCTGCTCGACTTGGAGAGACTATTCACTTGGGCTTACTGGACTACCTATCCACCCATATACCATAACACAAGGTTCAAAAGTGATATCTGCATAAGACCTTCTTTAGATAAATTACATATCAATTATATAACCCTAAAAGGGTTCGGAACCAATTCCTTCCATTTAAGGTTTCTTTCTTCTGTAAAGCTAAGGACATATCAAGTGCTTTGTTACAATTTACTCCCTTACACAATTCCATCAGGGGTCCATCTAGGACATGATAGAGAAGAACATTAAATCAAATACAGTGAACAACCAAAAGTTCTTGTATAGCCACCACAAAATACTCAACTCAATATCAAAATATAAACAGTTTTAATTTCAACAATAAATCAAAGAATGAGCTCTTCCAACAATAAATCAAATTTTGACCAACTGGCCATAAGATAAACAATCTTCAAAATTCGGTGGCTAGACCATTTCAAAATAAAGAATAAAACAATGACAATCCTTGCCAGTATTAAAAGGAATTTCACCAAAAATCCAAGTGTCAAAATCTAGAAGAACACTGTTAATACACTATGTGACTTGACGAAGTCACTACAAGGGAGTAGATTGCTACACTGTATTTAGATTTTCCAAAAGCTTACAGTGGGTTAGAGATTGCGTTACAAGCACATCAAACAAATAGGTCTCTTAAGACATACATCATGCTCAATCATTTTGCAAATAAAGGTGTTATATCATATTCACTCCTATTCCCTGGAGTATCTATCATTCACCTGTCAGAAGATATCATAAGATCATTTAATACAAAGATTACAATTGGAACACAAACTTATTTTCTTGATTTTACGTTATAAAACTCTATTCTTATTGATCCATTTAGTCCACTTGGCTCATTCCAAGACATGTAGAACTTAGACTACATCCCATCTTATCCAGGTGTTGTGGATATAGTTTCCAGGATTTCCAACAATCAGATGCTCCTGCACCTGGTTGATTACTTTTGGATCTTCCCATCCTTAAATTATTGATAAAGAAGAGTAATCTTAAATTCATACAGACATTGCTCTACCTGAGCTCTTAGTCTGATTAGTAACTGACCAAGGTTTTACCTTTCAAGTCAAGGTCTCAAAGTCTTTCAGAAAGTTTTCACGGTTTTACTCTATGCCCTTCTGGCATCAAACCAACTCTACCTTAGCTAATATGCTAAATGTTTAATGATTTTTCTTGTAATGAGCTCATAGGTCCATGTGTTGAACCCGGTTAGCTCTGATACCATATGTAACATTCCATCTCTTAATACACAAGTAAACTCAAGAATTTACTAGAAGGTAAATAAAATTAGTAAACATGAGAGAGATTTTTTTTTTTTAAAGTGAAAAAATTTGCATAAGCACAAGAATAAAGTACAACTTTTCCAGATAAATTCAAACTTGAATTCACATGTATTCATAACTAGAATCAAGCTAATTCCTTACAAAATTCATTTATATCATATAAAATATATTTGGCATAAAAGAGAATAGTTTTACCCCTCCTTAGAGTTTTTTCTATCGGCGGAACGTAGGAGTTCACTTTGCTGCGCGGAATGTCGTCTCTATCTTCACAAACCTCCGAGGAGAGTCTCTTGCTCTGAGGAGGGAGAATCATCGAGGTGCCTCTAACCAGGACTCAGAGTGATGGGTCCCACTTTAAGTGGAGTAGCGTCCCCTTCTCGAGAAGGTATAGATATAAAGGCTGGAACATACGAGGTCTTTCAAGTATTTTATTTTCTGAAAACTCAATGGAGCCGCCCTGGCCTCTGGTCCCACTTTCTATTCTAAATTTGGTCAATTGCAGTTGGTCGTTTCCATGCTAGACCTACACCTCGACTAGATATTAGAACTATCCATCCTATAGTTTTCTTACTTTATTTAGTTTCTCGAACTCAACTAGTCATTAAAGAGAATCCATTCTAAACCAATCCGGGCTTAAGACTCAATCCTTGTCAGGATATTCATTCAATCAGCAATGATTTAGGTATTTCGAAGCCGCACAAAAGTCCTTGTGCATCCTTGCAATATCTAGGGTTTATGACTTCCTGTCATTTTACTCTCAAGATTCAATACCCAACATCTTGATGTGTTAAATTGAGTTTCGACATTATCGTAGAATCTCTTAAGGCATTATAAAGACTTTTTGTCTTGATCTATGGTTTTCTTTGACCTTTCACTATCAATCAATATATAGGTTCAATTTCATATCCGACATAAGAATTATAGATGTTCTATATCCTCCTTGTTTCAATACTAGGGTTTAGCTTCTCTAACCCAACACATGGAAATATCAACATCCTTGATTCTCCAAAGGTAATAACATAAGTATAACTAATCATAAGAACCAATTCTTTTAGTCTTTCCTAGACCACTTGGCATTGTTTGAGTTCACACTATACGTACATGAACAAACATAATTTTCAAGGTTTTCCCTCACCAATATAATATCGAGGAAATACTAACATTTCATATCAATGATCTTGATCTAAGTTAATCTTTCAAGCCTTAAAAAGATTTGACTTATAAAAAATAATGATCTATTTTTGACCCCTTGGTCTATTTGAGTCTACTGACTTTCTACATAGGTTAAGTTATGAACCCATATATAACCTCCTTTATTACTTAAACATTCATCAATCACTAAAGTTTACCACCATCATATTGAATTAAGTTATGAATCTCTCCTTTTGTCTCACCTTGAGGTAAAGCATTCGATTGATGCCCAATTTTTGATTTTGTTTCAATCAACTGGGTTACTACTTTCCGAGTTAGAAATTGGCGTCGCGTACTTAATTCCACTTTTAACTTAGTTACAAAATGACCATAATCCGCACCAAGGTCTTTTATGGTTCACAAGTTCGGTTTTATCAACCTTGAAGTAAGAGTCAAATCTTGACTTACTAGGCATACCATGCCTTAGACTAAAGATTAGTTAATAATGGCTGACAACTCAGACTTACCCGTGTGAGCTTCTAGTGTTAAGTACTATCTTAGAATTCTCATTCAGAAGAAAATATATACTAATCCAGACTTGAAATAATAACTATGCTCTGAAATGATCATACCACATTCCTAGCCAAGGTAACAAGCATGGTGATGGTATTCTAAATACCCTTATTGCATCACATACCCCCTTTATATAAGTTGAACCCTCATCTGGTTTGAGTACTTTAAGCACAGTTTGGGGTTTAAGGCGCGTCGACCATCAACACAGTCATAATGACCGTTGTCATTCAATGCAGACCATGTCATAGTTGAAAGAAAAACACTAAAGATTACACATGGGCTCGGTTGTGAAGGCCTTGAGCTAGAACATAGTATGAGTTTCAATGTTTTACGCTCGGTTTTCATGGCCATGAGCCAAGGACACACACAAAAGGCAAAAAGGGAAATACACACAGAACCACTTGGCCTCCATGGCCTTGAGGAGTGATACCATGAAGCCTACAATATAACACCGCTCAACCTCCTTAGCCAGGAGTGATGACAGGATAAGAATTTGATTTAATATAACTTGACCATTGACCTCAAGTTAGACACAGTCAAGAATACATTACTCTACCACTCGGTCGTTGGCCTTAAGCATTAACATAGATAAAATTACGTTATAATGTAGCTCGGCCATTGGCCTCGAGCATAAGCGTATGGAAACAACCATTGTAATACGACTCAGCTATAATGCTTTGAGCCTCCAAACAAAATAATATCTCTTCAAAGGTTGCCAGCTTGGCCTCCACAGCTTCGAGCTATAACCAAAGTATATAGTAGGTAAAATGTACCACTAAACGGTTAAACAACAAAGGTTCTCAGCGATATATACAGATGACGAGGAAGTTCATTATTAAGAGAATCATACTCCATAGTGTAAATAAGAATATCATTCTTACATTACCTGAGCACCGTCTTTTGAGAGTGAGAGTGATCCCCACTCCATGACCGAGGTCTTGCAATGTAGAGGGTTACAAAAGTAGGCCATAGAGCTCGAACACCCATTGCTCTAGTCGTCCTCACTGGCTCTAGTTCGCTGCAACTCGAGAGAGGAGATCACAGTGTTCGCCACCTGCTCACACAACGTTCCTCCAAGACTATTCTCCTACTCTTTTCATCCCATACGCTGACAAATAGACTCATGTCCATCCACATAATTAAAGAGAGTTTTTCCTTTCAAAAGGAAACTATCTTTTCTTCTTTGGTAGTCTGGGGTCGGGAGACTCTCCCGTGACGAGTCAATCCCCCCTCTTTTGTTCCTCTGATCCCCGTTTTGTGTTTCTTTCCCTCCCGAATTAGTTCCCCCAAAAGCCCCCAAGAATCGGTTGCCAAGGATTTGTTAATCTGTTCCAACCATCACCCTCGTTCCTATCAACGTGGTCTAAAAATTTTACCTTTAACCTACATGACAACGTGGGTCTGCTACTTGGCACAAAAATAATGGGCAGTTATAAGATAGTTGCAAAAGTTAGTTGTGAAGAATTCAATTCTTCGGTACTTAGCTAGACACCAAAACATCCAGTAACTCCATTGACCTTGTCATTGCAGGAGTTGGTTATTAAAACAATTATGAAAACGATTACATTTACTCGTAAGGTCTAACGCCTCCAAGAGAACTCGATTTCAATAATGCTTAATTAGTCTTCAAGGTAATAATTATCTCCCGCATGGGAAGGAGGTTTCCACCACGTGGAACCAACAATCTTTCCATAATATACTCACGCCATCATCGGATAAGGATAAGTGCAGTCTAATATGGCCCCCAAAAGAATTGAAGCAAAAGCCATTACCAAAGATTCAAGAGTTGAACAATTTCTTCAAAGAAATTTTCTCTTCTTTAAATAAAAGTTGGGTCATAACGTTTAACTCTCGGCTTATGTAGCCATTGCCAATTTTAACATATATTTTAAAATATTAATAATTTAAGAAATATTAACATCATGGGAAAGGTTGACAATATAGGTCGTTACATCGTCTTACTAGCATATTCATCAAAATGAACGAATTCAATGATGATCATAGTAATGACTTCCTTTTGCGAGGAATCGGACTATCATATTAGTTCCCCGACTTATTAAGCCAATTTTAAACTATTATCAAGAATATAGACAATCATGAGCACCCAATTAAGCAAATGAGGTCACAACATAAACTCGTTACGACTTGAGAAGCGACATATTCACCATAAAGCAACTGTCTCAATTGCAAAACAACTAAAGTTCAACCATGACGACGTCACTATCCCCAAAACAACTAGGTTGACGTCCAACATCTTCAAATATATTTTAAACGACATCAACAACTTGTTGAGTGGAGAAATTAGCTTAGACCAAAAAGGGTTGAGTATCACTTACCCGACTCAACTAGGTTCACCAATTTGCACCAATACTAGACCTAAGATGGTGACAACTTGTTCTTTACCTTATATCTATACCCTTCTCTCCGATGATGCTCTCCCTTCCTTTCACGAAGGGCGAAACCCTATTTCCTGAATGCAACTTACCATCAACAACACAATATGAGTGTATCATTAATCATTTCATAATCCTTATGAAATCGTCACCTCTTGACTACTTTTAAACACATGTCAACTTAGTCAAATAAACCTAACTCATGAAAACATTGATTTTCCTAACATCAAATCATTGAGTCATGCATAAGAATCTACTATTTACTTCAAAAGTAAAAAGTAAAACATAGTTAAGGTTAGGGATGTAACATTTTCTCTTATAAGCATTCAACCTTCTTTGTAATTATTCACGGAGAATATTTGGAGCTTTCATATCTTCTTGAAAGCTTCTTCTGCAACTTTTTCTTGTTGAAGAATATTGCACATATTTGTTTGTAAATCTCTTGTGTGGAAGGTGTACTTGTTTGTTGTTTGATCCTGTGGCTTGTGGTTTTGTGCTTGTTTCACAATTCTAACATGGTATCAGAGCGTGGATTCAACAAACCTCTTCTTGATTTATTATATTTTCTTTCTTCAACAAGGGTTACAGGCTTCAAATCTGAATCCCCTTTGCTTGTTTCACAAATTTTGGAGGTGGGAATTTTTTGAAGCTGGATCTAGAGCTGTTGAGAAAGTCAAACTTGGCTTTTGTTTCGCCTAATTTTGATTCCTAACGCCAAATCTATGAAGGTTTGAAGTGGTTGCTTTGTTTCCAAATCCAGAGGGTAGCTACAATTTTGGTGCATTTGGCATGAAACAAATGTCACCATCATGCTTAGAAGGCCCAAAAACCTTAAGATCGCTTGTCAAATCATCAAAATCCATGCTGGGAGTTTTTGAGGCAAAATTTTTTTGCTAAGGAAGTCGTACAACCTCCCTAGCATGCGAATCAAGGTGAAATTAAAAAAAAATCCTGCAGGCAAAAAAAAATTCATTTTTCAAAACAAATAAAAAAAATAAATTGAAAACCCTTTAAAAGGGACATTATGGTTTTTTTTTGTGTTTTAAAATTTATGGGTTAAGGTTCAGGTAATTCACACCCCTACTACAAATAGTTGTGGGGAGTAGGCCTCTGCCCGCTCCATCAAGCAGTACCCACACGTGGTGCAATCGGCTGACTACCTTATTGTAGTGGAGCACCTCGAGCTCAAGACTTGCGGAGGCTGGCCATGCCCCCACCCCACTTTTAATTTTTTTTATATTTTAAAAATTATTTTTAATATTTTTTTCCAAAATATAAGGCACGAGTTTTTTTCCTTTAAAAAAATATATCCCCGCTTTTTATTTTATTTAAAAAAAAAACATAATAGTTTTTTTTGGCTTTTTTTTAACTTTAAAAATAATAGCTAGATTTTTGCTTTTTTTTGCAAAATAATCAACATACAGCCTACTGGAGTTTTTTTATTTGCAACACTAAAATTGGCAGACCTCCAGATTTGGAGGTGTTTTCGCTAAATTTGGCGGAGTTCTTTTGCCCTTCTTAGCCCCTCTCTGTTGGGTTTTTCAGTTTTGCACCTCAACTTCTAGTGGTCATATCTCAGCCATACGGTGGTCTTTTCATGTGCAACTTTTTTTGAAATGCGGTGAAATTTTGCACTCTTCATAGTGATGCAGGTATTTTCTAGTTTTGACTTTTGGTTTTTTTCTAGAATTCTATTTTCTCAATGTTGTAGTTGTTCAGTTCTCATTTTGGAGACTTCGACAGGCCATATCTTCTGCATCTGGACACATTTTTGGGTGCCATTTTTTTATAAGTGCATGTTTTTCATGTACTTCATCGTGGTGTTACCAATTTCCTCTTTTTCTATTTGAAAATTATATTTTCAGCATTTGTCCTTTTTTGGACCTTATGGGCTCACATTACATGTATTTATGATTTTGTAAACACACTGAGATAAAGTTCCTTTGTATTGCACCTATATTATGGGATCTTGCACATCACTTTGTGCCTTGTTGTACTCGTACTATGATATAAAGTGCCATGGGGGTTGATGTTTTCCTTTGTTTTCCTTCATACCTTTCTCATGCGTATGTGACTTTTGTTTTCACATCCTTTATATCTGCTTGTAATTTCATGTTTGCACCTTCAAATGCTCTTGGTTCCTCTTCATGCACTAAATTATGGCATTTAATTTTAGTGTACTTGTCACGTCTCTCCCTTTTCAGCATTATGGGGGGGTTTCTACTGTTGGTGTTAATGCTTCTTTGGTTTCGCGTTGGAGTGAGCTATGTATATAGTATTTGTTCCTATGTACTAGGCAGATGCAGCAGTTGGTTACCCATGCATTTCAGTGAGATGGAGCACTTACCATATGGACACTCTTGCATTCCTAATTCTGGAGGTGACCTTCCATTGTCACTTGATCAGTTCTTCAGACTATTGGTACTTATGCCATCTGTATCTTCAAGTTCCAGATGTTTTGCCTTGGTTTTCCATCGGATTTGAGTAGTATCATTGAGGGAACTCATGCAGATTCTTGTCTACTTGATCCTGATCATTAGATGTTTCAACAGAGGTTCTTCTTTCAGCATCTCAACATTTATTCTTCAATAGTGTTTGCAGCTTCTTCATGCTTCTGGACGTTCCTTTGTTCCTATCTTTTGGGACAACCTTGCCGTGTTTGGAGGCTTCTTCAATCCTTCACTTGGATTTCATCTCTTTTTGGAGTAGAGTTTTTCCCATGAGGTTTTCTCTATTTCTCCACATTATAAAGATCTTTTGTTTGCACTTGGGTACCTTATTTTGGCCTTGTTTATTGGGACCCATCATGCATTCTTTTTAGGGTTTTTAGCTACTCCCTAAGTTCATCTTAAGGGGGGTGTTAGATTTATCATGCACATTAGCTAATAATTAATTAATCTTTAATTGATTATTAGTCTAATTTATCCTCACACACTTTAGCTAAACTTAAGAATGCTTTATTAGTTGAGTTAATATTAGATCATTATGCATCGTTTCATGTGATGTTGACACTTGTCATAATCTGATCCTTTCTCATTTAGTGCTTTGCTCTTATAAGCATTCAACCTTCTTTGTAATTATTCACAGAGAATATATGGAGCTTTCATATCTTCTTGAAAGCTTCTTCTGTAACTTTTTCTTGATGAAGAATATTGCACATATTTGTTTGCAGATCTCTTGCATGGAAGGTGTACTTGTTTGTTGTTTGATCTTGTGGCTCGTGGTTTTGTGCTTGTTTCATAATTCTAACAATCCCTATACTCTATACCCTCAACCTTATACCTAATATCCTAAATCCTAATCCCTATACCCTATATAACCTCAACCCTATACCTTAAACACTAAACATTACACCCTTAGCCTTCATAGGGGGAGTGAGAAAGAGGGGGAAGGGAGGAAGGGAGAGAGGGAGGGAGGGAGATGATAGATAGAGTAGAGGGAAGGAGAGAGTGAGAGAGAAAGAGCAGGAGGGAGTGAGCGACAAAGGGAGGGAGAGAGAGAGTAGATAAGGAAGGAGAGAGGGAGGGATAGGTGTGGAGGGAGAGAGATGGAGGTGAGAGAGAGATAACAAGAGAGAGTGTGGTAGGGAGTGATGGAGGGAGAGGTAGGTAGAGAGGGATACGTGAGATAGAGAAATGTAGAGAGAGATAGAGATAGAGATAGAGATAGAGATAGAGATAGAGGGAAGGAGGGTAGGTGGGAGAGAGGGGAGGAAGGGAGATGTAAAGAGGGATAGGTGAGATAATGATATGTAGATAAAGAATGATGAGATAGAGAGAAGAGAGTGAGAGAGAGGGAAAGAGAGAATGGTGAGACAAAGAGGAGAGAAAGAGAGAGAAAGAGGAGGAGAGAGGAGAGAGAGAGAGAGAGAGAGGCAATGGAAATGGATATGGATGGTGAGGGGAGTGGTGGATAATGATAGATAAATAACCGGAATGGACGGACATGGAATGGATAAACATGGAATGGACTATCTAAAATATTTTAAGATCTTCCAAAATCTAAAATTTGCATTATAACTCTTAGAGATCCGAAACCACTCTCAAACATCTTGAAACTATATACATGAAATATAACTTAAAGTATAAGAAAGTAAATGTCCATATGTAAATGTCAACTTATACTAAATGTGTGTGCATTCTAACACGCTTGCATTTTGTCAATGCATTCAAATAACGCGCTCATGCATTATAATGCGCTCGGGTTTTGTCTTGCTTTGGGAATCCCCAAGCCTTAGGCTTGGATTTGCTTTGGATTTCCAACCCAAAGGCTTAGAGTGCCTTCCCAACATCCAAAGACGTGTTTTTGCATATTCTATAAAATTTCACATAATCTCGTTTGTGGCAACTGTCAAGTTTGCATGTGTTTCAAGGTCGAGTAAATCAAACACCTGGGCAATGTTAGGCTCTCTCTTATCTATTTAATGATCTGTAATTTTTTTTACATTTTGACTATGTTAAGGCTTTCATCTTTAATTTATTTTGTTTGTGTGTTTTTTTTTTGTCAAAAACTAATGTTTGGTATTTTTAACTTTCTTTTTTAATCGTTCATTGAAATTTCAAATAAATTACATTTTTATAAACTAGACTCCATTCTACACATATTCAAAAAATGATTTTTGATTAGTTTCAAAAATTATTGGAGTGCCACAACCAAATTTCTATTTATCAGGATGTGTCCACTTTGAAAATTAGTAAAAAATCATATAGGATGATCCCACAATACTGGTTTACAATTTTTGGCCAAACTGGACACTAAACTGATTTTGTCTAGCTAAATCTTCACTTTTGGGCACCTATAGCAGCTAAACTGTGAGGAATTTGAAGATGACACAAACTAGTGATTTGTGGTATTTTGTCTGTAGATTCTAAATATAATTTTTTCAAAAAATTTGGAATTATATTGCACTTCTTTTTCCATCTCCTTCAAAAACTAGTTTCTTTAGTAAACACCATTTTTAAAGAGTGACGCTCACCGTGTAACACAACTTTTTTTCCATGAAGGATAAAATTATATTTTTTTCAAATTTAGATTTGTAACTATGATATCTAGTGCTTCCAATTGGTTTCATAGTGTTTTATTGAATATTTTTTCCTTAATCAAGTTTCAAAGTGAAACAAATTACAATTCAAACATAAGCGGACCGTATAACACAACTTTTTTTGTATGTATCAAAATTCAATATATTTTTTTTGTTGGATCAAGGACTTCAATATCTAGTGCACTCTTATTTTTCAAACTTTTTTTTGATAATCTTCTATTTTTCCACATGTGCAGAACAAAGAGCTTGATTTTTGGTGAAAAACCTACATTCACAAGAAATAAAAAATAAATATAATAATAAAATTAAATTTATTTAAAATTATACTTTTTGGGAAGCTTATAATAAGGACTACATATTTTTTTTAAAAATGAATTCATTTGATCCCCCAAAAGGTAAATCAAAAGTGCTTTTTTTTCAACATTTTGATAGGTGTAAAGGAGACTTCGTCATAGGTATGGTTTAAAACTAGAGGGGTTCTATCCAAGGGGGTTTGATCTAAGGTAGTTTGACCAAACTCTCTTCAATTGGAATGCTTTAAATGGAAATTTTTAAGGCTTAAATCATTATATTTTCTAAAAATATGCGATTTCAGCAAAAATCAAAATCTCCCAGAAATTGTAAACCAGCTTTGTGGGATCACCCTATATTTATTAAAAATTATCATAAAAATCAAGCATAAAGTACATGAGGTTAGCTAATTTCTCACTGAAGTGATTTTAAAAATACCAAAAAAATGTTAACCTTTAAGGGAGCCACAATAGACGTTATGTTACATGTTTTTAGATAAAAACAACATCAATTTATGTGGCTCCCTTTTTTGAACCCCTTAATCTCTACCATTTTAAAAAATAATTAGTAGTTTAGAAAGTAGACTCAGAGGACTACGATCCTTGTTTTTGTTGCATCTATTTTTTTTTAATGTAACTAGATCCTCAATTTCTCATCCAAGGTCAGTATTTCCTAATTTTAGAAAAAAGTGGCCACTTAAGACCCCTTTTTGGCCCCCCATCTTCTTGCACTTACCCATATATTGTTTGAAACTTTTAACTCGCTATTTTTGTCTTGTGCCCCTCAAAATCAAGGTTTTGATATACATATAATAACATAGAAGTTTGATAATAGATAATTGTCAACATGATCAAGTGGGAAGTGAGTTGGATATCATCAACAAAAAATACAAGATGATCCATTTCATCATTCTCATAAATATGAAATTATGCTATTTAGGAAATACAAATTCAAGTGTTGTTAGTATTGTCTATTATTAAAGTAGTAACAAAGTTGGTGCAACATGCGAACTTAGTAATTTTCTTGTGATGTAAAGGATAAAGATGTACATATATCATAATAAAGAGATAACAAAAATAGGCCTATGAATAAGGAACTTATGAGTCATTTATAGTGGATAAACTTATACATACTTCCTAATTTGGTGGGAGGAAGGCTCTAGGTCCAAATAGATGTCAAGATCCATTTCCATAGCCACCTACTTCATTCTAGTCAATGGAGTCTCCAAATTCTTTTCTCCCCACTAAGAGGGAAACTAGATAGGGAGACCTACTTTCTACTGTATTATTCCTATTTATGAAAAAATTTCTAAGAAGGCCCCATAAAAGGGAGGTCGTATGTAAGAAAATAAGAGGACTATAAGTTACATTAATGCTAGAAAGTATAACTCACCAAGCTAGTTTATGTATGATGTGCTTCTCTTTAATAGAGCTCTCTGGATAGAGAAGCTAGATAAATCAAAAGTGTTTGAGAAGTTGAAAGGGTGGTAGAAAATAATCAATCCTCCAAAATTATCCAATATAGATCTTATATCTCAATGATTACAAGGAAGACTCTCTTAAAGTAAACAACACATCGTAGAGCTTGAGGTGGGTAAGATACCTAGCTCCTACTTGGTTATATGACTATTGAATTTAAAGAGAACTCAAGTGTTCCAATTGGACATTTTAGGGTTTTGATCGAAGATTTTAGGGTTTCAAAATAGCTATTCAGGGTTTCAATTACAACTTTTAGGGTTTGAAAATAGTTGTTTAGGATTTCAATTGAATATTTAAAGGTTTAAAAATTAATCATTTTAGTGTTTCAATTGAAGATTGTAGGGTTTCCAAATAGTTGTTTAGGGTTTCAATTAAAGAGTTTAGGTTTTTCAAAATAGCTATTTAGGGTTTCAAAATAGTTGTTTAGCATTTGAAATTTAACTATTTAAGGTTTTAATTTTAAAATTTAGGGTTAAAAATTAGCTTGTTAGGGTTTAAAGTAGACATTTTAGGGTTAAAAAAATAAAGCATATAAAATTTTAGAATATCAATTGAAAACCATATACGATCTAATATTGAAAAATACATGTTAAATAGAAAAGATTACAAGCAACTAGATGTAACATACGTCCATTTGAAGCGACATGAAAAATTCATGATGTACAAATGAGTGCCTAAATACTTGTGAAAACACTATTGAAGTTGATGGGGGTGAAAGTAAAGGGAGATAAAATGTACATGTCACACTACAATTTGTAGTGTGAAATTGAATTGACAAGTCATCATTTTATTTTTTATTACATTTTTTACATTAAAATTTCATTTCATTTGAAGGTGTTCACTACAAGTTATCTTCAAACTAAGGAGCCTTCATTTGAATAAATACCTCCATTCAAAGGTTCTTGACATGTTTTAGTGCCCCACAATATTAAAAAAGTGATGTCCCAAGTTTGGGACTCACTATTGTGGGATGACCTTGTTGTGTGTTGTTATACATATATTTATCAATGATGAAAAAAAATAGTGTGAGATTCTTTTCCCATCATCATAAATGGAAATGAATGGAAAAATGATGGGACCTATGATGTAGTATGGGATGCACTAAAATTCCTCTTTTTAGTTGGAATTCAACATACTTAAGGGATTAGGTGGTAGTGAACTAGGTAAAGGGAATATAGTTGTAGTAATGTAAATTATCCACTTCCCTCTTTCTAGTTGGTCACTATGTGTACATGTGTCAAGTATACATGAGCTAGTTATATTGTGTATATGTGATGTATTCACATGAGTTAGTCACTTTGTATACTTTTAATTTGTGTATGACTATGAGCTAGTCACCCTATGTATATGTGATGCATAATAAGATAGAGCGTCTAGAAACCATTTCCAGTCCTTCCACCAAGGATTAATGGAGTGGATTCCCAATTTATGAAGCATATCAGCCATAATGACATTCACCAAACCATCAAAAGTTTCTTGGTCATGGTTTTGTAAACCAAACTGGGCACGAAAAGTTTCCAAAGATAAAATAATCATGGTGGGTCTATGGAATAACTCTTGAGAGATTTAAATACCCTTCTTATGGAATTTGAAGGCCTTAAGCCAAGGAAGCTTGGCCAACAGTTGAACTGCATTAGAAAAAAGAGGAGACCACCCTTGATATTCTACTAATTAAATGAGAGTCCATCATGAAATCCAGTCCTAGTCCAGCGAAGCTAGGGCTTGACAGCCTTCCAGGCTCACCAAATAATTTTGGCAACAAAGGTACCTATAATTTGAATGGGCCTCATAATAAGAAGGGTCTAAAATCCAATTCCCTTCCAAGAAGGCCTATGAGCGAGATAACCCGCAGCAATACAATGCTTGAGGAGAATTTTCTAGGCCTCATTGCCAGTAAGAGCATGGATAATCCATTTGACACAAAGAGCAGTCCCTTGCCGCTGAGTGGAAAGAAGGCCAAGCCCACCAAAATCTCTGGGGAGGCAATAGAACTCCTAGGCAATGTGGTGAAAGCCTCTGTGAGTCTTAGAGGAGGCCCAAAGAAAATCTTTGAGCAATTTTTCCATCTTTGCAGAAGAGGCCTTGGAAGGGGCCCAACATGAGAATTAATACACATGGGTCATTGCCAAGATTTTAGATCACACCTAAAATTTACTAGCCAGAGAGAGCAGCTTGGTAACCCAAAACACTAACTTTGGCTCAATCCGAAAGAGAATTGCTTGCCAGAGATCAACAAAAGAGGCTTGAAAGGCGAAAGGGATGCCAAGAAATCTGAATAAATTTCACTTGGAGCAATCCACTTCCACCCATATTACTGAATCTAGAGAGGAATGGGAAGAACAAATTATCTGTAATACAAGGTTTTGTGTCATTGGATGGTAGAACTAGAGGCCAAGCAAAAGGTCTCAAGACAACCAAGAGCAACTTTGAAATTATTTTCTTCTTCTAGCAAGGTAAGGAAAGAATCATTGGAAAAGTGGCCATTGATTGGTTGAGCTGGCGAGCTAGGCAAAGAGATTCCTTGAACAAGTCCTTGGGAACTAGAATGAGCAAGAAGATAGTCGAACCTCTCAACAACTAGCACATAAAGTGAGGGGGCAAGTGGGAAACCTTGATGAATGGAACAAAACAAACAAAAGGATTGGGATTGGCAACCATTAATGGTGATGCAAGTTGAAGCTTTGGAGAACAAAATTTTCATATACTGAATGAAATTTGGGCCAAATCCAAGTGCAGAAAGCATAGCCAAAATGAAAGGCCATTCAATGCAATCATAAGCTTTTGCAAAATCAATTTTGAGAAAAATCACCTTTTTATTAGAGCATCTCGAGCCCACTCCATACCTTCCTAGACAACAATTATGTTGTCCAAGATGAACCTGGACTTAATAAAACCAATCTTTTTAGGGCGCACAATCTGAGGCAAGAGATGACAAATTTTTAAAGCAAGGGCTTTGGCTATTATTTTATAGTAAACATTGAGGAGCATTATGGGTCGCTAGTTGCAAATGTCCTTGGGATAAGCAGTTTTAGGTATGAATTTAATATTGTCTTTGTTGATGAGATTACCTAAGGAATTAGAATGAAAAGCTTCAAGGTAAAATTTATGCAAATCTTTTCCCACACAGTTCCAAAGCAATTTGTAAAATTTGCATGGGAACCCATCAATTCTCAGAGCTTTATCATCAGCCATTGTGCAAACAACTTCTTTGAGGTCTTCAATTGTTAGTAATTGCTTAGAGAAGGCTTTTTGAGTTATGGAAAGCCTATTTGGCACAACAGCAAGGAAGTCCTAGAGTGCATTACTCCTCTCTGGTGTGTAATCTTGGGCTGTGAAAACTTGCTCATAGTGCTTAACAAATTCCTAGAGAATATCATGTGGTTCTAAAAGCACATTATTGCCATCTTTGATTCACTTGATGCCAGGTGAAGAATGTCTAGTTCGAAGAGCCAGAAAATTCTTTTGAGGCATAGTCCCCAATCTTGAGCCAATGTAATATAGCCTTTCTCTGCGCCCCTCTGGCCGCATAATTATCAACCACTTGTTTTTGATGTCTCAACTCCACAACCCTAACTTGCAAATAAGGGGAGAAGGGGTTAGCTGACAAAGCCTCAGTGACGGTACAAAGGTCAGATGTTGTCACCTCATAAGACCATTTTTGAAAATTAGCTAGATGGTGCCCATAAATGCCAACAAACCTCGTAGTATGGGTGATGGCATCATTCCACCACTTGATCCATCTAGTTGAGTGGAGCGGTCTGCATTCAAGATTCTAGATGGTTCTAATGTGGGCCAGCGTGGGCTAGTGACTCAACAAAGAGTATTTTTTAAAAAATTGGGTCCTACTAGCACAAGGCAACCTCACTTGCCATTCAATGCAAAAAAAGATGAGAAAGTGGTCCTACAACATCACATTCACTAAAGGCTTAACCAAAAGTACAGAAGAGTTGGAAAATAAGAAAAAAGATTGAGCTAAGATCATGGCACAATCAAGGCATTTAAATATCTTGTTAGAACTAGCTTGATAATTGCACCACGCATGCTAGAGAGAATAAGTGGCGATGACCAATATTGGGATCGAAAAGACCCAATTTATTATGCATATAAAACCAGGCCTCCCTTTCACCAACTACCCATCAAAATGGTAGAGTACCATCCTTGTTGTATGCCATCTCAACCATATTGAAATCCCCATAGAGAAGCCAAGTAGCAATTGGCAATGAGTTAGTAATCCATCGCCAAAGAAGAGATCTTTCAACAACATCATTTGAGGCATAAGCATTAATAATCCCAAAGGAATTATTATAAATGTTCAAAAGAATATAGACGAGCCAACGTGTGGGGTCATACGCATGATCAACCACACAAGTGTGCCACCATGGGGACAAAAGGGTGATTACACCGCCATGTCCAACCTCATGATCAGAGCAAAACATTTTATTGGCTAGCCAAATAGTTCGACAAACAAAGGAGAGCAAAAAACCAACAACTTCAACCTCATGAAGACACAAAACATCAATACCAACATATTTCTAAAGAGTATCCCTAACAAAATACTTCTTAGAGAGGTCTATTAGACCTCGAATATTGTAAGAGAGAAAATTCATGTTAAAAACTCAACCATTTTGTTAGATTACAGCTCTTCTAGAGAGGAATAGCAATTCTGCAAAAATTATGGTGGGACTATCCCAATTTGAATGGGAGGAGATGAATGCCTTTGTTTTTCCTAAACATATTCTCCTTCTTCAAGAGGTTGAGAAGGACTGTGTGATCTCCTATGGGTTCCCAACTCAGGAGGAGACGCAACCGATTGAGCTATCATCACTAAGGCAAGTTGGGGCATGGAAGAGGGATTTGGCCAAGTTGGAATGCTATTAGAAACTGTTTGGGTTTCCTTCCCCTTCACTAAAGGGTTTAAAATTTCTTTTGTTGGGTCAGTGGTTTTGGCAACTGCCTCAGAGTCATTAGATTTTTTTTTTTTAATTGGTAACTATCATCCATTTTTCCTCTGGTTTGGCGGTAGCACCTTCCACTTGGTGGGGCTTGTCAGCTTCCCGTGGTAGAGATTGAGTACAGGGGGTTGCAAAAGGGAAATCCTTAATCTTATGGTTAGCAGATTGTCATCGATAACAAGTGTTGGACATATTGAAATAAGTAACCTTCTAGGTATGCCAAAAAGTACCAATTTGAATATTGATGGACTCTTTCAAATCCTGTGAAAGGTCCACTTCGACATAGACTCGCTTTTGAGGGCGTGCTTGAAAGAACCTATCTAGTCCGACACAAATGACTCTCCCCAGGGAGGAGGCAATATGCTGTAAAAAAATGCAAACAAGGCAAGGGAAAACCAGGAAATTCAATCCAAACTAGAACCTGTAACTTGGTGTCATATGAGACAACGGAGTCCTAGGTCTAGAGCTGGAAAACCAACAATGAGGATTGGACATACCAAGGACCATGATTCAGGATTGCCTGAACATGACTGTCCTCCACAAAATGAAAAAGAAAAAAGCCTTTGGTCAAATTTTGAACCATATCAAGGCAAACCCTATGAGGGACCTAGGCCTTTTGAACCCATTCTTTAAGCACACTTTCAGGTGGAGTCCTCCCAACAAAATAACCAACAAGAGTATGTTGTTCTAACCATTGACATGCATAATCAAAATCTGAGATGGGTAACACCACATCCGCCAAAGAATCAAAAGACTTACCTCATGGAACACTTTCAAAAAAAAAAATTGGGGACGCTTGTTCAAAGGAGGAGCCACTGAGTAGATTCGTCGAACCGCCAACACCTATAAGAATTGTTGGGTTAGAGCTAATTGTAGGCATAATAAAAACCACAAAAATTACAATAAATGTGATCGTACAACACAGTAAATGAAAAATCC
>VDFB02075321.1:193874764-193933997 GCA_007258455.2 Sequoia sempervirens
CATATCTTTCATCTATCATGTTGTTTTCATCAACAACTTGGCTGGGAACCTAGAATAAATTGATTGAATTTTCAAATGAGAGGGCCATCCTTATATAATGGTGCATCCATACCTCTTTATCATCCTTGCAGTTGGCCCAGAAATCCTCGATGTGAGGGTGATGAGAATACTCTCTCCCATCCCACTTTTTCAACTTTCCCTTGGGGTCTACTCTTACTCTATCTATATGGAGGTTGAAATTGTACTCGGTCAACTCCTTCTCCACATATTCCATGCATTGGGAAGCAAGGAAAGCATACATACATTATCCAAGAGTAAGAGGGTATGGGACTACTGCTCTATGTTTGTTGCTTAGCAAGGTGTGGAAGGTTTGTAGCTGTCAGTTTTCCTCCAACATGATGATCCTATCATTGGGGTAGTGTTGCAACTGGTATGGTTTTGTCAAAAATCCCTAGAGTCTAATGTAAGTGAACTTGGAGAATTGGATGAACAAATATCCAAAACCCTTCACGAAAGGCTAGTGCATTGTGTGTTACCCTTCTTTCAAAGTGTTTAGCCAGGAGTCTGATTATGTGCCCAATGAATGCATCATTTACTCTCTGATATTATCTTTTGAAATTCCTCTATTATAGTTTAGGGTAGCAGTCATAGACTTTAAATTGTCCTTGCTTGGTTCCTAGTTCTCTAGCACAGAAAAAACCATTGTATGGGAACTTAGTCGCCATGAGGTAGACCAGATAGGAAGTCATGAAGAAGTGAGAGGTTTTCTTTACCTCCATTAACTGTCGTTGTATTTTGTCACTAATGATTTTTTCCCAATGGAATTTGGTCTTTCCCTGGATGATCTCTTCTATGAAATAAAACATTGAATTTTCAAAGAATGTGGCAGTAGGCAGACCCATTACTTTGCTCAACAATGTGACTAGATCATGTTACTCCTCAACTAAGTCACTTTTGAATAGGGTTTGGGGAAACTTAGCAATAATTTCCCTCTTTTCCCTTAACCGATTCTTATTGATTGTTCATTTTCACCCAATACAATCTATTTTCCATACATTCTAGGTAAATTCCTTCTCTACTTCTTTCATCTTGTCAAAGAATAGAATGCCAAAGGTCCTGGCAATAGATTTGGCCAACATATCTACCAATGATCTTCCATCATGGTCAATTATTTTTCTATTAAAGTGATAGAACTCCTGACAGGCCATTACCAACTCTGGAGCTATAAGTGCAAGAGGGAAACCAATAGCCTTGGCTAAGCCACTCTTCCTAATTTTCAAAGTTGTGTCAGTTTTGAGGTTCTATATAACCCTCTCTTTGAATTCATCTACACTGACATGACCAAAGTCGATGTTTGTGATCTTCTCCCAATTAGAGGTGAGCTTGGACATGTTTTCCACTCCATGAAACTCATACTTCATTTTATCTTTCTCCTCCTTTCCCCTAGGAGTGCGGGAAGGCTTCTTTCTTTTGTCAAGTTTCTGCATAGGCTTCTCGGAAGGCCTTGTAGTAGGTTCCATAAATCTTGCATACACTAGATGTAGTAAATGATCCTACATAGAAATTCAAGAAAATGCTAGTTAAATCCTAAAATTTGAGCATTAGATCCATACATACATCATCATAGGTTCATAAAATGCATCATCATTTGGTAGTTGGAGCTTTTTGGGACCATTTAGGCAAATGCGGGTTTAACAGTGTGGGCTTCCCCAAGCTAGAAGCCATCAAGAGGAAGGTAGTTAACTAGAATCCAAGGGGCTATGGAGACTCGCAGATGGAATTCCAAAACAAAGGTACTCCATGGAAAGTTCGATGATCAAATCCCTTGCTGGGATCTTATACATATGTGGAAATTAGGCTAGAGGACAACTAATGTCATTAGGTTGTTCCCTGATGTTCTGTGGGTCTTGAACATGTGAGTGTTGCTAGGTGGAAGGTCATTTAAACTTAGCCTTTGAGTTAGTAGGTTTCAGGGGAAGGAAACTCACAGGAAAAGTTCTACACTATGGGACCCACGGGTGGTTTAGATGGCATGAGCTTGTTCGATAAGATTTGATCATTTTGGGCATGTGGATGAGAACCATTGGGAAAATGTTTAATGTTTGTTGTTATTGAATGACCAATAATGAGTAGTGGACCATAGACCATAGCCCACATGGATGGGCCTGCATGGTGTTCACTGACTTGGGTTTTGAGTTGAAGGCCTTAGAGGGAAATCACCTTGGCAGAGTTTTCAATGTAGACGAATGTGGTCATTCAAGCGCTAGGGCATAGTGAAGAAATATGGACTGCCCACATACAAAATCTTGCAGAGATCGACCCACATGCATTTTTTTTTACTTAGAATTTTTTTTTAGTTGGGAATACTCGAAACAACAACAAAGGGAGCAAGGTCCACATGATGGGCATGAGGAATGGTTTCACCATTAAGCAATGACAATCAAGCAACAATGAGATGTACACAGTGGCCCATAGGAAGTCATCTGCAAGTACTCTAATAAATCCATTTGAGCAACTAATATCTATGACAAACATGGGACTAGCGATGTGGAAAGTGATCAAGGTTAGGCCATTAATCAATGATGAAAGAGAGGTAGCCATCCGTAGGCAGAAGTCTGCATCAAGACTCCTACAAAGGGTCGAAGACTTAGCTATTTTTTTGGGATTTTTGTAGTTTAACCAAGGCAATGGTGGAAATGGTGTGGGCCACAAAGGTGTTCATGCAGCATGAAGAACAATGAGGAAATCACAAGTTTCCACATGACTTTAAGGGAACATTTTGATCGTTTGTTTAAGGAATTTAAATGTTAGTAAGAAACTATTCAGGTGGAGCTGATCATAGTAGAAGTTACTAAGAGAGGTTCAAGGTTCTAATTTCAATATTTTAACATTAATTTGTAAACACTAACCTCAAAAAAAGACCCATTTTAAAATTTAAAATGGGGGTATACCTAAAAACAATGCAAGAATCTGATGAAAACCTTTATTTTGATTTGATGTAAGCTTATACGAGGTTGGGGTCTTTGTTCTCCATTTCACTCTTTGAAATTTTGAAAATGCATTGGTGAAAATGATAGGTGGGGGCACATATTTATAGGCCTCAGTGCATTTATAATGAGTAATTAATTTTGGGTACAGTGGTAGGTGAGGTAGTTGGATCTACAGAGATCCGATATGGTGCATTTGTCAGACGATGAAGGATAGTGTGGGGCCCATCATGCGGGTGGACATCCAAGGTTAGGTGTTAATCAATGGAAAAGGGATAGTAGTGATCACAAAGGGAAACCCATAACCATGGATCCGCAAGGCCTAGAGGATGCTGGGGAAAAAGGCCAAGGGAAACCCTTAAGGGCCTTTCTACAAAATCCAAAGACTTAGAAAATTTGTGGATGGTGATTTTGGCCAAAGGGAATTTGGGGACTTTACTGCATGTGGGCACACAAAATGAGGCAAAGGTGAAAATGACAGAAGGGGTCCCTAGTCCAAATGAGGCATGTGTGCAATAGGCACAAAAAATTGTGACTCTATTGGGAAAATGCTCCTAAGAATTCTATGGGTAAGGATTCATCTAAAACCTAGAATCTCTAGTTTCATAGACTAGAAGCCAGTTTCTATAAGCCAACTAGAAACTTAAAGGAGGAAAAGATCCTTAGTTGAATCCAATCACAAACATATCTCTGAAGTGTGTGTGTAGTGTGTTTATTTCCTTTCCTCATGGCCCATAATGAACAATAGTCAATCAACCAAGGGAAACTACATAAATTGTCCAAGCCTAAAAGTAACTTGGACATTGCTCCACTACTAGTCAGGCATCCATAACCCTAATGGAGTTATTGTTGTGACTCAATGAAAATTTCTCTATTGCCAGACAAGATTCCATAGCCCTGATAGAGTTGCCCACATACCCACACAGTTGCTTGTTTCAACATTTTCTTTTCTCTTTTCTTTCTGATATTTTCTTTGGATACTCTTTCTTTGCTCAACTACATAAGCATTGAAGCTTATAGAGCAGACTTAATAGTTTTCACTTTCTGAAACCTCATAATGACCTTCATCTAGCTCATCAAAAATATTTAGGGTGTGTTTTCATGTCTAATTTTAGATAAGCATGAGGAGATTCAAATAAAGGTTCTACCCTAGATCAAGTTGGAGTTGAAGTAAGGAAACCCTCTTGATGAGAGTGGTTAGAAATTGATAGTAATGAATGAAGAAATGTCCAAAG
Organism: Sequoia sempervirens; assembly: GCA_007258455.2. Lineage (NCBI taxonomy): Eukaryota > Viridiplantae > Streptophyta > Pinopsida > Cupressales > Cupressaceae > Sequoia > Sequoia sempervirens. The sequence continues at coordinate 193,878,987 of VDFB02075321.1, forward strand.
AGAAAATGGGATTGAACAACAAATTAGTCCCTCTAACAAGCCAAGCACAACCACCATATCAAGATCAAGTGACACCCTCAACAAAACAAAAGCTAAGAAATGAGTGACAACGAGGTGAAAGCAAAGCAACAAAGCCAAAAGAAAAGAGCCTACCCTAACTATATATAGCTATATACAAAGGAGGTAAGCTTGGATAGATCAAGCAAGGAAATAATACTTGAGGTATTTCCCGTTGATTGGCAATGGGACATCCTTTCTAGTTAGCATCTTGAGGCGAAATGTATTATCTCCCAAGATTTCTGAAATCTGAAATGGGCCAAGCTAGAGCTTGTTGAATTTGTCATGTCTCCCTTTCTTCTCATGGGATTTGTCCTAATAGAGGACTAAATCAGCAATCCTAAAGGCCTTTACTTTGGCTTGACCATCAAACCATATTTTGACTATGCTCTAGTGTTTGGAAAATATTTCTATTGCTTGATCATGAACTTCTTCTAAGTGCAACAATTAAGCCAAATGGGATTCTTGGTGTTCTCCTTCCTCATAATATGTGTTAACAAATTGGAGCATGGGGATCCTGTGGTGGACTGGAAATACCAGCTCTAAGCCATAGACTAGGAGAAATGGGGAATTTCCCAAGGAAACTTTATGACATGTGTGATCTATCCATAAGGAAAAATGTAGCTGGGTTTTCCAATCTTTTGGATTCTTGTCAAGAAGCTTTCAAATCAAAATCAATAGAATTTTGTTCATTGATTTAGATAAGTTTTGATGGGTGTTTTTGCACCTTCTCAACACAGGCAACACACAAGTATGCTACCTCTCTTAAAAGGAAATCTCCAACAACAATTTGCTGAAAATTACCCCAAAGTCTCTTGGGTGTTAGGCTATGACAAGCTTGGAATATCTCAGTGGTTGATGTGTTTTTGCTGGTAATCATAGGGTAGCCTTACGCGAGTTAAACTAGAGGGGAATTGGATCCTTATAAGGAGTTTATAAATTTTTCTGAAGTGTTGCTCAGTTGTTGTAAGTTTAGGACAACAACCTCTAACTCCACTTTAATCTTTAGATTTGGCTTTAAAATGTGCAATGAACTTTATCTAAAGCACCTATTAAAAAAAAGAGAAAGAGGGCAGGGAAAGGGAGAAGTTCCTAGACCTAAAACTACTAGTGAACAGTGATAATGGAGGATGCTACAATGGACAACCTTCCTAAAAATAAATCCCCCTTAACTAGATCACCTCATAGTCTCATGGAACTAGTGCAATCTTCTAAGGTCTACAAATTTCAATCCCTCATTCACCATAAATAATGAAGAAAAGATAGAATTTTAAGTGGAGCATTCAAACAATGTTCAGACTAGATTTACACTACAGTTTATGATCAATAAACATCAAAAATCATGAACAAGGAAGGGCATCAACAAAACATAATCATTCACTATCAATGAATAGCATTAACTAATCTATTAAAGCATACTAACATATAGAACAACAAAGTTAATCTACTCAAATTCACTAACCAGGAGGAGAAGAATCATGAAACATGAAATTGGAACTCAAGAATCCACCGAAATATGAACTCTTAAAATTCCAGCAGCATGTCTTTAGAACAACTCAACTCTCTCCAAAAATGAGAGGAGACCCCCTATTTATAGTGTCTAAAAGGAAAATTAAATGGCCAAGATTCAATATGATTGTGTAACCAAGATTCACTACAAATTAGGGTTTCACCTACCCCCAAATATTTTACAATATAAAATTACATTTTTGTCTTTTAGCCTATTTTTTCCTCTAGTGGCTAGCACTGTAGCTTTTTTGCCTTCTAGCTGATTCCTTTTGTGGTAGCTACACTATGAGGAATTCATCATCTATGATCAAATTCCCTTCACTTTTCTTGATGGTGGCATACTCTATGAATTTTCCCACTAAAATTTGAAGCCTATCCTTCTGAACAATCTTAGACTGGAGAATCTAAAAATGAAGTTTCGTCGAATGATTGGCCACCTCCTTCCCATGCTTCGTACACTTTGGAGTGGCCTTCACCATTTTTTCTGATTGAACAAACACCCTAGCAGAGAAATCCATGAAGAGTGGGGACATGTCATCTATTGCACCCTCTTCCATCTTTTTATGGAAATATTCTTTAATCTTTTTTGCATCTAGCTCTTTGGCAGATACATCCTGATTAGTCATCAACTTAATATAGTCTTCACTAACCACCCAATACTCTTTTTCCCATTCAAGGTCAAGCTCAACCTCATGTAACACTCTTTCTAGCACCTCATTCTGATGATCAAGGGTCATTTTCCACGTATCGACTAACCAGTGATCATGTTTGATGATGCCAAATTCCTTTTCCAAGGCTTTCTTTGGTATTTTGAGGACAACTTCAACCTTTGGGTTCTGATTCTATAGAATTCAATGTAGTAGAGGCATACTTTCTCCATCTCCTCCAATTTCTTTTGTATAAGATTAAATTTGTTAGTTACTCTGACGGTGTGCCCTATGCCCATATCACTGTTATAGATCACCCACTGGAACCATTCCTCCATAGCCTTTGTCCAATTTTTTCTCCTTTCTAGCTTGCTAATATGTTCTTTGGATAGTAGTTGGTGTGGTGTTGACGATGTGGTGGGTATTTCTTCAGCTGATGACCATTGTTGAATGTATGATGTTAGATCCACCACCTATGCTTTTAACTCCTCCTTGGAGGATTTTTCCTTATGCATTTGATGCATAATGGTGGCAACCAACCCTTAAACATGGTCAATTTTCTACTCTCTTGTGGCTATTCCCAGATCAACGGTGGAGATATTATAGCAAACCTCTCCTTCTCCCATCACCAGAGTAGCTATCTATACCATCCTGGATTTTGATGCATCCATTGTCAGATGAGATCTAACATTTTGTTTCTTCTCCTTCTTCATGCTTATTTTTTCTTGAGCCAAGATGGATTCAAATCTTTCCTTTGGCTCCATGAGTGTAGGGTTCTTCTTCTTTAATTGCTTTTCAATCCATTCAGGCATCTGGGATTCCCCTTTTGGTGATTCATGATCACCTTCTTCTTCTCGAGTATGTTAAATTTCTATTTTCTTGCGACCCAGAGTCTCCTACTCTATTTTTTCTTCTTCTTCCTCATCTGAATCCCAAATAAATATTGTTTCTTTTCCTAGGGATTCAGTGGTTGTATGATCTTTAGGGATGTCCTCCCCTTTGAAGGTTTTCTCTTCTTCTTCTTATTCATGCCCATGCTCATCATGATGCTCTGCTTCTAGGATTTTCCTTGTTTCAACCTCTTCTTGATGCTTGTCTTCTTCTTTCTCTTCCCTTTCCTTTTCTTCCTGCTCTCATGAAGGAGGCATCTCTTCATCATGTTTGGGACTCTTATCTTGCTCCCCAGTTGGAGGCCCATTATTTACCTCAATTTCATTATTCGTCTCTTTCTTTTCTTCAAAGGGCTGCTCTTTAACTTCTTCTCCAACATCCCTAAGTTGTTGAGCCAACTCCTCCTTGAGCTCAAGGTTGAAATTTTCCACAATATACTTTATGTTTGGTTCCTCAACATATTCTTTAAAGGACTGTATTTCCTCCTCTTCCTCAAGCACCACTTTATTAATTACTAGATGTTCATATTTAGGATGCTCATGATAGTCATCTGCTTCTTCCATTTCTTTGGTTGCTTCCCTCTCTTTCCTTTCCATTTCCTCTGATATTTGCATTGTCACCTCCATCATAGGTGGTTTAGTTGTGGGAGGAGGAGTAGGGAGGATAGCAATAACTTGTGCTAGGGCATCTTGCACCACAAAGTTCATTAGTACCCCAAATAGCTTCATTGGTATATTTTGCATATGTCAAGCAAAGGATTCTGGGAGTGAGAGGGTAGGCATTGTTGTTGTTGTAGTGGCCAGTGGGAGGGTTGATGATGGAGACATGGAGGAGGAGGAGAGCAGAGAACTGGTGGTAGATGAGGAATCTATGACCATAACATGTCCTACAGGGGAAGTAGAGGCAAGGTGAACCGAGATGTCCACCACAGGCGAAGAAGAGGAAACCATCACCCAAGAAGCAGGTATAGGAGTGATGGTAGTGGTAGTGATAGTAGTGGTGGTAGTGAGGGTGGAGGTAGCAGGTGGAGAATTTAGCTGCTTGACCTCTACCTCCTCTCCCTCATGAAGTCGGTCTTCCTGTATGGTGGGAATCACTTTGAAACTACCCGACTTCTTTGACTTCTTCGAAGGCTCACCCTCTAAGGCTTTCCTTGAATGCACCTTATGTTTGGGCTGAAGTTCAACCATTTATTTTATTTTCTTGGATGGTGTAGTGGTAGGAGATGCTGAAGTCTTTCTGGTCAGAGCAACAATGGCAAGGGCACTATCAATTTCACTCTTGGGTTCATCCTAAAGCTCACCATACGTTAGAGTTGCTCCTTGCAGCTTCAATTGAGCAATCTTCTCATCGATCCATTTTTTTGTTCTTGCTTCAATGGGTTTCATAAGAATGTTGAGGTCATTGACCTCTTCCTCATTCCAATCAATCAGGGGTAGTAGTAGATTGCTAACAACATCATACCTAGGATCAATCATTGTGTTTTCATCCTCAACAATCTAATACAGTACTAGAAACAACTTGAATATTTTGACAAAATATGTTTTCATTCGCATGTAGTGCCTCATCCGCACTTCTTTATCATCTCTACAATTGGCCGAAAAGTCCTCAAAATTATGAAAATGGGCATACTCTATCCTGACCACCTTCTTTAGCTTGCCATATGGATCCATATGTGGCCTAGCAGTTTGGAACTCCAAGTTGTACTCATTTAATTCCTTATCAGAGTATTTCGCACATTGAGAAGCTGGGAGTGCATACATTATGACCAAATGTGAGGGGATAAGGGATCCCCGCCCTATGCTTGCCGCTTAGAAGGGTGTGCACACATTGCAGTTGTTAGGAGAGTTCAAGTAATATCAACTAGTCCTTTGCGTACTGGGGCAGCTTATATGGTTTCTTTGAGAAACCATCCAATCAGATGTATGTAAATTTGGGAAATTGAATGAACAAAAAGTCGAACCAATGGATGAAGGTATTAGCACTGTGTGTGAATCTCCTTTAAAAGTCACCTCCAAGTAACCTGATGATGTGCCTGATGAAGGAATCATTGACCCTATAATAGTCCTTCTTAAAGTTATTGTATTGGAGTTGTAGATATTTTTTGTATACCTTCAATTCCCTTCCTAGAGTTTGGTTGGGAGCTACAAAAAAACCTCTGTATTGGAGACGGTTAGCAAGTAGATAGACTAGGTATGATCATGTCATGTAAAATTGTGAAGTTTTCTTCACTACCACAAATTGCTCGTGTAGGTATTTGTTGATCATTCTTTCCCAATGGAATTGGGTCTTTCCCCTAATTATTTCCTCTATAAAGTACAACATCCACTCTTAGAAGAAGGCTACAATTGGAATACCCATAACCCTACTCAATAAGATTACCAAGTCATGGTAATCTTCATGAAAATCACTCCTAAAGAGCTCCTAGGGCACCTTATTTGCACTGCCCCTCTTCTCGTTCAACCAATATTGATTAATGAACTTCTTACACTTGAGGGGGTCAACATCCCATGTGGTCTTGGAATATTCTTTAGATGCTTTTTCCATTTCATCAAAGGTTGGTATATGGAAGGTTTGTCTAATAGACTTGGTAGAGAAATCTACTAAAATGTTGCCATCTCTATCTATTATTCTTTTAGTGTCCTCCTAATATGCTTCTCTGTAGGCCATTACAAGTTTGGGGGAAATGAGGGTAGGCGGGAAACCAACAAATTTGGCCAACCCACTTCTTCTGATTCTTTTGGAATTTTCTATGGTGGGGTTGACAATGACCCTCTGCTTGAACTCATCGATGTTGATATGCCCCTAGTTAGTATCTAAGATCTCTTTCTAGTCAGTGGTGACCTTTGAATTAAGGGGATCTCCTTGGAATTTGTACTTCATTTTATCTTTATTATCCTTACCCTTAGGTTCCTCGGTACCCTTCTTTCCTTTTTCCTTCTCTATAGTCGCCTCTAAAGGTCTTGCAGCTGGTTCCATATATCCTGCAAGCAAAGGAGTAATAAGCATACCCAAACATAAAACATGAGGAATGTTAGCAAAATTTGGCAAAAATGATGTTAGATCAAGTAACTCATGATTCAAGGGTCCTAACAACTCTTTTAGATTAGCATTGGCCATTCATTTTGGGAATTTATGGTGATGTGGGCCTAGGGGTGGAAACTTCCCTAGGCTGATAGCTATTTTGGAAGTAGCTGCAAAAGAGATGACAATCATGGCACGATGGCCCATAAGGTTTTAGTTGCACCAGGATTTGGCCATAAAGTGAGGTCCACTAAGGGGATCAATCTAATTTAGCATGTGGTTCAAATCCATTTTGAATCTTTGGGAGTGTCAAGCTCATCATTTAGGCACACGAACTCAAGGGTTGCGGGGGTAGGAGGGTAGCTTGGCCATTTGAGGCTTCACCATTGAAATGGTGCTGGAAAAGTGGCATTCTGTAAGTGACATCCCACAATGTGGGGTGCACTGACTTGGGGGATGGTTGTCTCTTAGTCACTAAAGTTCAAACCATTTAGTGGAGTGCAAACCAACAGGTGTGATAAGGCATTGGAAGTTGGTTGTTTGGAATGGCGGAGCCAAGACGAAAGTCTACCAAAGGAAGCCCACATCATTGGGTCCATAGGTAGCTTAGGCATCACTTGCTTGTTCATTGGTGGAAAACTGCAAGGAGATAGTAGAGTTGGGTCTCATGTAGCGGGCCAATGGGAGTCCTCAGTCATTTTGGCACAGTGATGATAGGACGGTCACCCGCAAGTGGCTACTCACATGGGGTAGCCTGCAAAGTCTCTTCACTTAGGTATGTTTTGTTTCTTTAGGCTCAGACAGAGGTAACAAGTGTGGGTTCCATGGGGAAGAAAGATGGATGTCCAAGGCCATTTGGGATGGTGAATAGGAAGTGAAGACCCACAAATAGAAGTCCAGAAGGAGAGGCCTGCAAAAAGAGCCAACACTTAGCCATTTCAACATAGGGAATAGGATTGCAACGGCCAGGTGGGGCCCAATAGGTGGAGAGATTCCAAGGTTTCATTGCTTTGAATGGTTGTTTGAACAACGAAAAAAGGTCAATGGAAATCTGCAAAGGATGGTCCACCTTAGATAAGTTGCTTTGGTTTGAGCTCAAATGATGGTCATGAAGGTGGGGTCCATTGAGCAGAAGGATGGGTTACAAAATACATTTGGAACAGGGAACCTAGGGTGGTGGCCTGTGGAAAAAATTCCACAAGGAGAAGTTCGCAATGGGCCCAGACTTAGTCATTTTGGTGTGGTTGAATTTGATCGGAGACCACTAGGGTGGGGCCCGCCTTAGTGGAGGGACGGTGTCAGATAGCTATTCAAAACAATGAGGCTCAAGAGCATTCTGCAAGTAGAGTCCCATGCTTGTGGACCCTAGAGAGTTGAAGGATCATTCTTTTGGGCTCATGAATATAGGCTAAGTCCAGAATGGATGGTTGATTAGGCGGGTCTTCCCAAGAGGGTGGGTCTGATGAAGGTGTCTACCAATTTTCATGTTTGGCATTTAAGGGAAAGGCAATGGCAGCAACTACTTTGCGGGTTCGATGGGCATGAACGCCCTAGTTCAATAATGGTTGTGGGAGGTACGAGTCCCGCAAGCCTCTAGCAGATAGAGTTTTGAAGGGTTTCAAAATTCTAATTTATGGGTTTTGCTCGCCCGGGGTGTTCTAGCTAGTTTTTGAGTTTTCTTTCACCAAAACTTAGCAACTTTCATGAAAATTAAAGAAAAATCAAAGCGCAACTTGGCGGTGGAAAACCAACCTAAAGAACTCAACAAAATCGATCAAGAGGTAGTGAGTAAAGGCTTCGAATCAATGAAGGGGCTCTATGGGTGCAAAGGAGGAGAAGGCGGGTGGCTCTAGCAGATGTCTAACATTCCTGATGGTGAAAATGACATTTCAAAATGCCTATTTATAGATTTTGTAGCATTTAATATCCACCATTAATGAAGGTACAATGACATCTGAAGTTGAAGGACACACCTTTTGAGAGGGGCAGCACCAGAAGTAGTGGGGTTCGCTAAGTAGAAGAGCATTGAGGGTTGGTTGTCTAGTAGGTCAGCAGTGAGAAGAGCAAACAAGGTTGCAAATCCCATGGGGTAGGAAGATGTCTTGGGTTGGCCGTTCAAAACAATGAAGATGCGAGGGAATCCTACATAGGGCAGTTCGCAAGGGTGGACTCGCTTTGCTCAGAGGACGTCAATTTTGAGGTTTGAAGGAAAATTTCTAGGGGAACCCTGCAAAGGCCCAAGGCTTTGAAAATTTGAGGGTGGAAAAACTTGGTCAACTCAAGATGATTCTTCTAAGACTCCCTAACCACTTAGAAATCAAAAATAGGGGTCACACAAAATGAGGTGGAAGAAAAGGTGGCCCAGCAAGGAAAATAGAGAGGGTCCCCATTTGGAACAGGGCATGTGTGTTATAGGCACAACAACAAGCCATTTCCCTAGGGGTAATAGTTAGAGGAAAATTTAAGTGCAATTCCATAATCAAAGTCCTAGCAGGGAAACTTAAGGGATGACAAGGCAGGACCATTGTGGCACATGAGGGAAAATAGGCAACCAAAGTGATTTAAAATAAAACTCTATAAGAAATTAGTAACTACTTTAGTTGTACATTGCCTACATATTTTTTCTTTAGTCCATCTAGTGTAGTAATCAGAAGCAGTCATAATATACATGTGTCTTGCAGAGGATGGTGGGCTTACTAGACCAATAAAGTCAAGTCCCCACTGAGCAAAAGTCCTCACCTCCACTACTGGTTGCAATGGGACAGTAGTGTTCCTTTCCTAGGTGGTGGTGGTCTAACATATATGATAGGATCTGACGTGGTTGTGTGTATGTTTGAACAACGTCGGCCAATAGTTCCCAGCCCATAGAACTTGATGAGTAGTCGAAGGGCCAGATCTATGACCAATGTAGAAATTTTCATGGAATTGCTTAGTACTTTAGTTGCTTCTTCTTTTCCCAGGTATCTAAGGTAGATGCCTTCATGATTTCTCTTATATAGTATGGATCCCTATAGCATACAGCTACTACTATTCAATATTCAAGGAAATCTTTGCACACATTGTAGTCGTGATGGGCACTTGTTGTTTAACAAGTAATAGACAATGTCATTGTACCATTCTCCTAGAGAAACGTCCTCTAGTTGGTATTGCTACACTGTGACCTTGGGTCCTATTTCTACTATGGCCTAAGTGAGGGATTTTCCTTGAACTAGCTCCATGGGCTGAATCTCCATGTCATATTCTTGTAGCAAAGTGACCCATTTTTCTCTTCTTTCTCCTAAATTATTTTCCATTAATAGGGTCTTAACCGCTGGATCTAGGACAATTGCAAACACCTTGTTCCAAAGAATATAGTTCTTAAATTTATTAACTCCTTTTACCAAGGAATAGGCCTACTTTTCACCATTGTCATACTATAATTTGACATCTTTCATTGTAGCACTAGTAAATGTAATCGGGTGTTGATTCCCTTCATCATCTTTTTTTGTTAACATGTTAGTGCAGGAGTGATTTGAAGCAAGGGAATAAATGTAGAATGATTTCAGATAATTTGGGTTGACCAACACTGGTGCATTATCAATAGCTCTCTTGATTTCTTCAAAAAACTACTTGGCTTCTAGTTTCTATTCCACATTAGCACTCTATTTGAGCATGGCGTTCACTAGCTTGACGATTTTAGCAAAGCCCATGATGAGTTTCCTAACAAAGTTGATCTTTCCAAAGAAAGAATTTATTTCTTTCTTGCTTCCTGGGGTTAAATTTTGAATATGGATTGGATATGTTCTAGATTGATTGAGATTCCCTTTTCTGAGATCATGTGTCCTAGTAGCTTCCCTTCAGTCACTCTAAAGATGCACTTCTTTAGGTTCAAGGAGATACCAAACTCTCTGCATTTCTGAAATACCTTGCACAAATCAAAGACATGATCTCCCATTTTCTTAGAGAATATGGTGAGGTCGTTCATATATATGATGATGCACTTGCTGATGAGATATTTGAAGGAGATGTCCATTGCACACTGAAATGTAGCATTAACGTTAATTAATCCAAATGACATTATTATGTATGCAAATTTCCCCAACTTTGTAGTAAATGTTATTTTATGCCTATCTTCATATTGCACCATAACCTAGTTGTATCCTGAGTAGCCTTCCAAAAGTGGCATCATCTGAGACCCATTCACTATCTGTAGTACCTCATCTTGTGAAGGCATTGGGTAGTTTCCCTTTTTAGAGGCTCTATTTAGGTTTTGGAAATCGACACATAATCTGATTTCACCATTATTTTTCCTAAGTAGAACTAGATTTGTCACCCATGTGGAGTGCCTAACTGGGAAGATAATTCTAGCAGACAACAACTTTTGAACTTTTTTGTAGATGATTGGTTCTAATAGTGCAATGATTGGGCGTTGGCACTATCGAAAAGGCCTTACATTGGGATTGAGGGGAATGGTATGAGTAATAATTGAGGTATCATATGTTTTCAAGTATTCATAGACCCAAGCAATCACATCATGATAGGTATGAAAATTATCAATGATCCCTTTCTTCTCTTCTAATGTGTACACTTTTCCAATGAACACATTCTTAACCTCCTCAACAGTACCAATATTATGAGTGTCACACTAATTATCTATTGATTCCTTTTTAGCCTACTGATCTGGATCCCTAACTTGATCCAAGTCAAATATTCTTTCAAGCTGAACCATACCTTATGGTATTGTGTTGGTTTTGAGGTTGATAACCCCTTCTATATCTAGTTCAAGCTCCTCAAGCTTTGTATCATCAATCATTTGAGTCCCAAACACATAAAAACTTGTTATGAAATCAAGGATGTGCTTATTATAATTAAAAAATTGAAAGTTGGTGACATTTTCAAGCACTGATGGGGTAGAGGTGAGCTCTACGGTGAATTTCTTCAAGCCAATTAAGGACAGGGGCTAAAGGGTGCTAGCTACTTGGGTTAATGCATCAGCAGTTTGGTTCCTATTGTGAGGGATTAACTGAATATTGAATGCATCTAATCCTTCTATAAGATCCCATACCCTATTTCTATAGTTTCCTTCTATCATGATAAGAGTAAACTTTCCTAACTTGTTTCACTACCAACTTAGAGTCACCAAATACTTGCAGCATTTTCCTTCTAATAGGGGATTTTTTGATGATTTGTGATGAGGTTGATGGTAATTTTTTGATATGATGATATTCCAATGATTTATCTCCTAACATTGAAGAAATTAGTTGTCATTTGATTAATTGATCCCTAAAAAATTAAAATATCCCCTCATAAATCCCACTTTAATTACCCCTTTTAATAGGCCAAAAAGTGAGAAAGACATTCATTTGCGCACTTGTGATTTTGAAATTTTTGGAGTGAGCAACTTGAGAAATTCAACAAAAATGGTGATCCCCTATGAGACTCATTGATTTGAGCATGTGTGGTGACATAACCAACAAGCGGCATACAAACCTCTAGTACGAATTTCCAAAACCCTTTTTGTGAAATTTTGAATTGTTTTTCCCACATTTTTAATTTTGAAATTTGATGTTTTTCATGTTTTAGCGCATTAGCCATCTGTAATAGCACATAAGTTAGGCCTTTCAACACATTGAATTAGGGTTTTAGCACATTCACTAAGATTTTTAGTGTATTTCAAGCCTGATGTAGTGCATCGGTGGTTTGTAATGGCACATTTTCCTTTTGGCGCATAGGATGAGAACTTTAGCGCATTAGAGTTTTTAGATAACGGATTGAATTAAATGGTGGATAGGATCAAAGTTTTGGTGAACATACCAGAAGAAATAGCACATAGAATCTTGTAGCACATTGATGTAGTTTTGTGGCACATCTACCAAAAGAAGTGGTGCATTCAATCTTGTAGCGCATTGATTGGAATGGCACATAGAGAGACTGTATTGGCGCATAAAGAGAATTTAGTGGTGCATTAAATGAAATGGCACATTGAAGCAGTATTATAGTGCATTAAGGATAAAATTGAAGATTATTTGTTTTTCTCCTTGATTTTGATGATGTTCAATCACGTCAACTAGTGATTTGTTTCTGTTGATAGATTAGATGATTTATTGATCTCATGATAGGTGAGATTCAATAATGATGAAGTTGATTTGACCTCATGATAGGCAAGGATCAAAAGTAGATGTTTGCAATATTTGTTCAAAATCTTACTTGAGATGATAGGATGATTTATTGTTTAATGTTGATTTTTTTGATTGATTGATTGATTGATTGATTGATTGATATGTTGATTGTGATGTGTTATAATGATAGGAGAGTGATTTAGGGAATCTTCAGTCTTGATAGCACTTTCCATGGACTTGGGAGTTGATTCCATGGCTATCACAGGTTGATAGAGGTATTATTGAGAGATGTGGATTATCTTCATTGAGTGACATGCCCTAGATTAGGATTAATTGGGGATTGATGACCATACTAGTAGAGAGGTGGCATAGCAGACACAACACCTTTCATCTGGCCACTGGAGAGATGACTGTGATGCCAGATGATGTCTATAGGATCATCTGGATTTCTATGATGGGTGAAATTTTTGTATATCATCAGGCCGAGTAGGGTGGTACACATGCTTTACACCAGATATTTCATGATAATCAGATTAGTGGGTATGAGATGCCCTAGTAGGAGATGTTTGAGAGTTATGCCTCTTTACCTTCCATGCTTGCAGGTTTTTTCAATGGATTTCTATGTCCTAACTAGAGCAGATGATTTTGTATGGGACTTGGTATGTCTAGGGTTCATGCATGCTTGCGCAATTGTATCATGATTTACATTAGGTAGTGTATCTTGGAGGTGTTAGTATATCTATAGGGGTGACATTGTTATAGACATGAGCCTGGGAGAATATAGCAGTGACACACCTAGTGACATACAAGTATCGACCTATTGGGAGACCCTATGTCTATGGTTATACTGGCCCAGTTGTCTAGCATAAGCTAGGAAAATTGGAGTATTGGAGACATGTACTAGATGACCTGGATTCCATGACATGGTGGTTGTTTGTGGATTGCAAGTAGTGGGACGATGATCACCTAGAGTTTCCTTATGTTTGCACAACTAGATATCTCATCAGACGGACACATTTCATTATTGATAGATTCCTACTGATGAGGGTACTTAGACAGTACGATAGATTGTAGGGGATTCCATAGGAATTGGCTACATATGCACAAAAATAGCAGGATGCCACAAAGTGGGGACCTACCTTATCCTATGATGTTGCTTGTGATGAGTACCATAGATTATAGCCACTGATTTGGGACTATCATATGGAGATTGAGGAGGGATATATGATAGGGGAGTACTTGTAGCACTTTTTTGGACATCTGTTTCCTAGGATCTCAAGGCTTGATGAACTAGTGTTGGCACTAGAGAATGATGAGGAGAGAGCACCCAAATAGAGGAGGGACAGAGGTGGTGGAGATGAGGGGTAAGGAGATGGTGGTGATGGGGATGGAGGAGATGGGGGAGGTGGTGGTGATGATGGTGGAGATGGAGATGGGGATGGTGGTGGAGATGGAGGGGGTTCCCATCTAGTACTAGATGTCAAAGTTCCTCAGAAGAGGAAATCCTTAGTAGCTGTGGAATAGCAGAATGTACAAATATTATTACCCTCCCAACATTAGTAGGCACAAATTGTGGCCCTCCAGGTTTAGGTCTAGACACTTTAGGGCTAGTTAACACAGATTAAGGGGCAGTTGCAATCATAGACATAGGCATAGATGTAGGTACATGAGTAGCTCTCATAGGCATAGGAACAAATCACCACCTTGATAGCAGAGAGGGACAGCTTGAGACTGCAAGTGGATCAAGCAGAGGGTATTGTAGAGAGACCGCAGAGGGCTACCAAGGGCAGTGGGATAGCAGATCATTTTTCAAGAGGTATCATGCTTTGCCAAGGAGGTAGAGTTTTACCAGATTGAATATTATGAGGTTGTTATGCCAGAGTATTGTGAGAGCTACTCATAGTCTGCTAGTCATACTCATATGAGGACTACTAGTAGAGGTGTGGCTCAGCCACTTCCATGAGATCCAGGCACAGTTCCATCAGGTGGGGGAAGCACAGGTCCATAGATGTTGGCACCATCTTGAGGGAGCACTACATAGCTCCAATACATGATGTTTGTTGTATTTTGGACATGTATACATTGATACTGATGATTCACTATCATTTTTTATGATGTACCTCTTCATACTCATACATCCTTGTACACTTGACATTATTTTGAGATATATATGCAACGATGATGATGGTTGATCTATATGCTTGTGTGTGTTGATCATGTTGGATGCATTAGATTTCTTATTATGTATGCTATGTGATGTTCTATATGATGATGATATGATAGGTTATGGATGCAACATGTGTTATGATTCTATGATGCTTTTATGAATGATGTCTATATGATATATGTGATGAATCTTATTATGTGAATGAAATGTGATGGATGCTATTTTTTTGTATTTTTCGGATGCAAATGTATGATGCAATGAAAATGGGTGAATGGATGATATTGTTAATGCATAAATGGATGGATGGAATGATTGAATGATAATGCATAATTCTATGTATTCCCATGGATTGTGCTTTATTATGATGTATGAGATGCATTGTACTCTATTCTTTTGTAATTTTTTGATGCAAATGTATGAACACATGTATGAAATGGATTATGAAAATTTTTATTTTTGGATTTTTTGTAATGAAAATGTATGAGTAAATGTGTATATGGATGGAAATGATATGATAATTTATTTATTTTTGGATTTTTTATGATGCACTTATATGACCTAATGGAAAATGAATGCATAGAAAATGATATGATAATGCTTTGCTTTTGGATTTTCATGATGCAAATATGTGACCTAATGACTAGATGGAATATGAAATGATGTGATAATGTGAATGAACTCCTAATGCCTATGCATCTAAATGCAAATGATATTTTTGTTAATGTCAAATGCACTCAATCTGTTAATGATAGAGATAACATCACTCATAAAATTGTACTAGCCCTGAAAAAAATTATAAATACAAATGTAGCACTTAGTATGAATACAGCCTAAACATACAAACCTAATAATGCAATGTTGTCATCCTAGTAATTAATTAATTGTGCCTGGTATCATCATTGAGCCTTTGAAATGTTGAAAGTAAGTACAAACATCAACGGTATAATTAGACCATGATGACTTGAGTACTTCTTTCATGATATTTGATAGGGAAATTTAACACAAGCATCTAGGTATAATTGGATTGAGATGACCTAAGCATTTATTGCATAAATAGACAAGAGTTAATCATTTTCCTATGCAAATTGGGAATGTCATCGGTGATACTTTGTAGAGCACATCCCATGATGATTCATATATTAATAATGATCAACTCACAAACAATATACAAAAAAAAAAATCATTCTCGATCATAGGTTCTCTAGTTCTTGACATCCTTGAGTTGCTCTAGAGAAATGATAACAACAATCATGCCAAAGTGATTAAACATTGACTCAGAGGATGGCCACCAAATGAGATTTTTTTTGATTGATCTTGTTGTTGTTGGTTCAGATGGTTGGTTTTTTTTATTATGATTGATGTTCAACATTGCAACTCACTTGATCGTTGTGTTTTTTATCATGTTGTTGTATTGTTGTCTGTCTATCATTTTAAGCTCAAAGATAGATTGCCCCTAGTGAGTTCAGGATTTTTCCCCTAGTGGAAACAAACCGATTTATTATGGATATGTACAATGATATCCAAGCCAAGGTGAGACACGACCGTGACACTCAAATATGTACATGAGGCTCAAATGATAGATGTGGATAATGATAATGAAGAGCCAATGGTCGACACACATTCCAATAGAGGAAGAAGCTGGCCCATCACAAATAGCACCTATTGCTAGGTTTTCACTACTTTCTTTTATTACACTTTTTTTAGATTTTATGATTTTTTTTTCGGATTTCTTCAGGACATTGTCTATTTTTTCTGGATTTCTTTAGGACTTTTTCTAATATTTTTGGATTTCTTCAAGACATTTATGATGCATCAGATGAATCATGTGTATAATTTCTTTAGATGGAGGTTGTTCTTGGGCTCCTCAAATAAGTATCCTTCCAGCATGGATAGCTAGTATGCTTCTGATCCATAGACTGACACAATGAAAAAGGGACCTAACCAATTTGGTTCAAACTTTCGTTTCTTCTCCCTATCCTGCTAATTGTGCAAATTCTCCTTCAATACCAAGTCACCAACTTGAAATATTCTAGGTTTGACCTTATGATTATAACTTATGGACATTTGTTGTTGTTAGGATTTTAGGTGGTTCACTACATGTTGGTGTCGTTCATCCAATAGTTCCAACTCTTGCAATCTACATACCTAGTAGTCCTCATCAGAGATAATACCCTTCAATGACACACAAAGTGATGGTAATTCAACCTTAATGGGTGCAATGGCCTCAGATCCATATACAAGAGCATATGGTGTGGCTCCTATTGGTGTACGGATATTGGTTTGGGATGCCCAAAAAGTAGGGTTTAATTGGATGTGCCAATCACGTCCAACATCATTGACCATTTTCTTCAAGATTTTCAAAATAGTTTTGTTCGAGGTCTTTGCTTGACCATTTCCTTAAGGGTATTATGGTGTAGAGAAGTGATGCTAGATATTGAACTTCTCACACAATTCTTGCATCTCTTGATTTTTGAATGGTCTTCCATTGTCAATGACAATGGATTGAGGGATGTCATACCAACAGATGATGTAATTGAGGATGAAGGATGAAATTTTCTTTCCTATGATGGTGATTAGAGGAATAGCTTCAATCCACTTTGTGAATTATTATGTGGTTGTGATGATAAAATTGTGTCCTTTTGATGAAGGTGGATGAATTTTACCTACAAGATCTAGTCCTCACTGAAAAAAGGGCCATGTTGATGTGAATGGTTGAAGCTCTTGTGCTGGTGCATGAATGAGGTTGCCATGAATCTAACACTTTTGGAATTTCTTGACAAATTGAAGACTCCTCCTCTATTTTTGGTTAGTAAAACCCTAAATGGAGGAGTTTCTTGGCTAATGTTAAATTGCTTGAATGAGTTCCACAAATACCCTCATGAACTTCCTATAAATCCATTTCAAACTCATCACATTCTAGACATTAGAGGAGAGTTCCATCAAGACCTCATCGATAAAGTACATCCGTGATAAGATTATGTCAGGCAACTTGGCCAATGAAGTTTCATTTTTGGTTTCAGGATAGTTCAAGTGGAAGGTTGTTATCTTTTAGATAGGTATAAATTTTACCATAGATTGAGGTATTAACATCAACCAAGTGACATATAACTTGGGACTCAGTATCATCATAAGTAGGGGTAAATAGTTGTTCCACAAAAAACTCATAACAACTTTTTTTCTCTAGAATTTGTAATAAGGAAGCAATAGTGGCCATGGCATCGACAACTTTACTATGCACTCTGGAAACCTACTCAAATTTTATATCAACAAATTTTTTCTTAAAATCATCAATCATTCTTTTGTAGGGCATCAATTTGTCATCCTTTGTTTGATAATCATCATTGACTTGGTTAATGACCAATTGAGAATCTCCATAGACTTGTAATTCTAGTATTTTCCATTCTATTGTTGTTTTAATGCCAATGATTAATGCTTGATACTCCACCATGTTGTTGGTGCAAGGGAAAATCAATCTATATGATTTCAGAACGGTATGTCCTTGTGGAGTGACAAATAGGATTCTAGCCCCTGATCCATGTTGTGTGTGTGATCCATCAAAGTATAATGTCCATTGTTGTGTAGTCAAGGTGAGGACATCAACATCTAGAAACTCAATGTGTAGAGAATGATCATCTGGTAGGGGCACTTCAGCCAACTAGTCTGCAATTACTTGTCCTTTTATTGCTTTCCTATCCACATATTGGATGTCAAATTCACTTAGTATCATAACCCACTTGGACAGTCTTCTGGTTAGATTAGCTTTGTTGAGGAGGTATTTTAGTGGATCTATTTTTTCTATTAACTTGATGGTATGAGTTAGCATGTAGTTTCATAGCTATTGAGTGGCAAACACTACTACCAAACAAGCCTTTTCAATGGATGTATAATTGATTTCATAGCCATTTAGCATCCTGCTGATGTAATAAATTGCTCTTTCTTTTCTTGTTGAATCTTCTTGTGCTAACAAGGCTCCCATTAATATCTCAGTTGTTGCAATGTATAATAAGAGTGGCTTTCCTTTTGCTGGTGGTATTAAGACAGGTGGACTCATTAGATATTGTTTTAATTTGTTCAAGGCCTATTCACATTTCTCGTCCCATCGAAAAGAAACATTTTTGTGTAGCAAGTGAGTGAAAGATGGGTCTTGTTTGCCATTTGTGAAATAAATATTTGGATTGATTGGAATCTCCCTTGTAGAGATCATATTTGGCTGATGTTTTTGGGTGGAAAAATATCCATGATAGCTTTAACTTTTGTTGGGTCTACCTCAATTCCTTTTTCTAAAACTATATATCCCAAGAGTTTGGCTGAAGTCACCCCAAACACACATTTCTTTGGATTCAGCTGTACATTAAACTTCTCCATTTTGGTAAATATTTTATCTAGGATCTCTAAGTGTCCTTCTCTAGTGTATGATTTGGCCAATAGATCATCCACATAGTCTTACATGAAGGTATGCATCATATCATGAAAAATTGTTGTCATTGTGCACTGATAAGTAGTTCTTGCATTCTTCAATTTGAATGGCATGACGTTTCAATAGAATTTTCCCCATCGACATGTGAAGGCTATCCTATCTTGGTCCTCTAGAGCTATCTTGATTTGATTATAACTGGAAAAACCATCCATAAGTGACAACATGCCATGTCATGTTGTTAAGTCCACTATGATGTCTATGTTAGGTAGAGGAAAATCATCTTTAGGGAAAGACTTATTAAGATCTTAGAAATCCGTGCAAATATAGATGTTGTTGTTAGGCTTTGAGACTGGTACAATGTTGGAGATCCACTTGGCATAGTCATTGTGTCTTATTAATCCTGCATCTAATAACTTCTTCACCTCTGCTTTTACCACTAGGGAAATATGCAGATGCATTTCCCTTGGCTTCTACTTGACTGGTTTTACTCCTGGTGGTAAGGATAGGTGGTGCATGATAAGATCTAGATCAATCCCTAGCATGTTAGAATATGAACAACCAAATTTTATTTGTTTCTCTGTGAATAATTTGAGGAAGATTGGTTTTTCTTGGTCTGTGAAGGATGACACTAGATGGATAGTCTTTACTATTTCTGCATTACCGATATTGACAAACTATGTGGGCTCAATCAATACTTTTGATCTTTCTTGAAAGTTTTCTAAGAGAGTGTCAAATCTTCCATCCTTCAATGCCTCAGAGAGGTTTTCTCCATTGGATGCACTCTTTATTTTTACTTTTTCTAGATCTGATACTGCCATTGAATGGTTTTCACCATCAAATTTATTTCCTGCATTATTCATTTTGCAGCTGAAAGATTTGATACTCTCCTATTTGGAAGCTTCGTTATGATGTTTAATGGTGGAATATACTTTGGGATTGTTAAAATAGAGGAAGTTGATGATGGCATCATCGTTTGAAAAGGTGGGGATATCAAACAGCTCAGTTTAGTCCCAGTCTATGAGTTCGGGATGTACTAGGGGTAAGGAATCATCAGACTCATTAAGGTTAGAGATAGTAAGAGTCCTGATGGTGATGTCTTTGATTTTTCGAATAGAAAATTTAAGGTCTATAAGATAACTTTCCTCTACATTATCTATTTCAATCCTAGTCTGGTCGTCTTCACTAGAGTCATCAATATGTTGTGATCCTATTTCAAGTAGTCTAGAACCCGAACCTTGTCCCTCCTCAAGTAGGGGTGCATTCTTGTGTACCACATCAATGTCCTTGTCATGAAAATACTCTTTGGATAGTGAATCCCACTCATATTCATTTGAATCAGTTTCATGATCCTCACTAGCTTGTAGTTGCAAGATTCTTTCAACCACCCTTTGAGTTATCTCTTCTTTGGTGTCCTCTTTATAACCCAACCTAGTCTTTTCTTTTGGATTGATTAAGACGGGTTGAATTGGTTCCATAATTCCTTCTTTTCTTTTTCCTATAGTGCCTTTTCCCTTGCATCCCATCTTTTCTAAGATTGTGAAGCCTTTTCCATATTATTCTATTTGTACATTTACAGTACTTGGGACTCTTCTTTGTCCTTATAAAGCTAATTTAGAACATCCTTATCTTCAGCTTCATCAACTAGGGTGCCTTCTTTTACAAATCAACCATCAAAGAGTGTAACTAGTTTTGATGATTATTGCATTGATGTTGAGGATTTCCCATATGACTTTAGGGAAGACAATTGTGAAAGGTATAGAGATTGTTCAATGAAATATTTACCCACACCTTTATCTTTGACTTGGAATTTTTTCTCAATTTTTTTGGATAAGGAATTTAATTAGGTTTCATGATTTGATGACATAGAAGGAGCAAATTATTCCTTTTTCTTAGACTATTTAGACATGGAACTGGATTGACTTTCATGATTTGGGGAAGTGATGAATGGTTTTGACAAGGAACTTGACTGGCTTTGATTATTGGTAGAGATGGAAGTGGAAGCTTCTCTGTTATGAGGCACAAAGATATCTTGGACCGATTTAAGGGTGTTGCAATACTAAGGACTATTAGAATCAACTGATATGGTGATTTCTTGGCCTCCACAAGGGAATTTCAAACATTGGTGGTATGTTGATGGGACCACTTGCATTTCATGGATCCATGGGCAACCCAATAGTATGTTGTAGGTCAAATCCTTGTCCAAGACTTGGTAAATTGCATCTTTCTGAATCAGTCCTACTTGAATGGGTAAGACAATCAATCCTTGTGAAGATCTTTCCTCATCATCATATGCTTTTATTGTAATCTTTTTCTTTGAATCTATTACATTTTTAGAAAATCCTAGGGCACGAACAAGCTTTAAATTACATATATTTAGGATGGATCCTCCATCTATTAGGATGTGTTTGACATGATGTTTATGCATTAGGACTTCAATATGGAGTGGGGAATTTTTAGGATGAGAAATAGATGGGTCATCATTTTCTGAAAAAGATAAGCAATGAGGTACAGTCAAATGTCCCACCATGGCCTCAAATTTACAAACTTCTAGATCCATTGTTACTATTGTGTCCACTAGGGTTTTTCCAAAATCTCTTTGTGGGCGGGTGAAATCTTGAGTAGTTCCAATATAAATATTTGCATGGGGATCTTTTGTAATTGGTATACTATGTTATATTGATTGGATGAGGTAGCAGGTGTTTTAAATGAAATTCCTTTTAGTACATATTTGGCATGTGCTCTCATGGTCACATTTACTGGCATGTTGTCTTGTTTCCCATTGATTTTAATGACATTAATTTGAGTATTAGTTGCAGCCATGTCTTGTTTTATGTCATTAATCTGATTTTCAACTGTAATTATGTCTTGTTCATGTTCAATTGGAATGTCATTAATTGGATTGTTGGCTGCAATAATGTCTTGGTTTTCATTGGTTTCAGTGTTATTCATTTGATCTTCCACTACTGAGATATGAAGGATGACAGTATCATGGACATAGTTTACATTTTTACCTCTGTCGTTTGTTGTAGAGGACTCCCCTTTTTCATAATTTTCTAAGGGATTTTTGAATGCTCTATGATCAACATTTGTTTGGGGTCCTATTCGTATGACTTTGTCATCTATTAAGTCCTGTATCTTGTGCTTCAATTGCATGTAGCTATTTTTTTGATGACCTTCGCACCGATGAAATTCATAGTAATAAGCATCATTCCACCATGATGATTTTACTTTTCGTTCAAAGCTTTGGGTTTCAGGTAGTGTTATAAGGTTATTTGCAAGAAGTTCTCTCAATGCAAATTCATGTGATTGACACAAAGGTGTGAATTTTATGTGGTTTGATAGGGTGGAGGTTTATATGTGGTATTACTTTGATTGTGGCTATTTTGATTGTTGTGTTGGTTAAAATTTTGATTAGTTCCTTGATTGGTGTTTTGATCAGTCTTGGTTGTGGTTCCTGATAGATTAAAGACCGGTTTGTCATTATGTTTTTCGATAGACCCATCATTGGAATTCTTGTTTCTTGTCCAAAATTTTGATTTCTCATTGTTGTCATGATTATTGGAAGAGCTAGCATTGTGTGATCCTTCATTGTGAATTTTTAATACCCCTCTTTTGAGTAAATCTTCTTCAATTTTGACACCATTTTCGATCATCTTCTCAAATCTAGGGGGACATTGCAATTGTAGCCTATACCTTATTTTGGCGTTGAGGTTGTTAATAGAAATTTCCATCTTTTTTTGTTTAGGTATAGGATGAGCGTATCAAAAAAATAACCTTCTCCATCTTTGTAAGAAAAAGGATTCTCCTTGTTTCTATTTGGTATTGCAAAGATCCTTCATGGTTATCACATGTGAAATTTTATATAAATAGTGAGTGATAAATTTGTTGACAAGTTCTTTAAAGGATCTTATGCCTGGAAGTAGTTTCGAAGATGATTCCATATAATGGCCTCCCAAGCTACAAGGAAAATGTCTCATCAAGTAGGTTTCTTCATGTGAAAACTCAAGACTCGTGGTTCGAAATTCCCTCACATGGTCTACAGGGTTAGATTCTCCATTGTATTTGTCATATTTTGGGAGGTCACAATTCGGTGGGAATGGTATCATGTTCAAATTCCTATCAAAAGGGTAGGGAAAAATATCTTTTGGTAGTCCCTCTTTGCATATCTTGGAATTGTTGTTGAAGGTTCTTCATTTGATGTATTAGGCCATCCATTTGATCTACATTTGTTGTTTCAATTTCAATTTTTTTTAGTGTTTCTTTCAATTTGTTGACATCAAAATCACTTGGTAATTTCACCCCTTGGTTTGCTAACATTAGAAAATATTTTCTCCATCATTTTCAAAGATCCTCTCTAGGAATTTGTGAAATTTGGGATCTTGGTTTGCTTGTTCTATTTCCTCTTCTGCTATTTCTTCTATTTCATTTTGGGGGATTTAGTTGAAATGGTTTTCTTCTGGTTCACCCATGGTGTTTTTAGGTTAAAGTTTCTTATCCTTAAGTTTTTTCTTTTGGGATCTTGTTAAAATGGGCATGCAAGTGATGAAGGTTTGTTAAATTTTGATCATTGTTTAGGAGTGTCAAAGAGATACCTAGGTTGAATAGAATGATGAATTCTATTGATGGAACTAAGGTAATGAAATTTGATGTAAAGTGTGTTGTTTTGGGATGAAGGATGGAAAATCGTGATGGTGAAACTCAACTTAATGATCAAATTTGGGTTTGATGGTTGGGAAATTTTTAGATGTTTGATCAAAGCTTAAGTAAAGGATTTAACTTGAAGATGCTAACTTTTCCAAGTTTAAATCAGTGTGGGGATAAGTAATGAACTCTTCTATGGAAAAGATCCCTAAATTTGGGTTCACAATGCCAGATAGGGGGTCAAATTTAGCTTTTTGGTTATAAATTTGGTGGATGCACTATAACAGTTAGTGTATGTACTAAAAGGTAGATGCATTATAGAATGGATTGAATGTGCCACAAAATGGCTTGGATGCACTACATGATTTGTTGGATGTGCTATAGAATAACTCAAATGCACTAAAGTATTGGGTGGATACATTATAGTAATGGGTGAATGCACTACAAAATGCAATGGATGTGTTGGCCTTTATAGTGGATGCACTATAACAACATATGGATGCACCAAAGAATGGTGTGAATGCATTAGAATAGGCAGTGGATGCACTAAATTCAGAAAATGTCACAGTTTCTTACAAGTTTGTTTGATTTTTTTTATTTTCCATTTAGAGAATTGCATGTTTCAAAGTTTTTTTTTTGAATCAAGGTTTTCACTTCCAGTGTGATGTTTTGTTTAAGATTTATTAAAAAACACATTGGTAAAACACATCAAACATGTATAATTCTTAAGGCTAGCCAGGACAATATTTACTGGATTCCCACTTGGATTTTACTCTAGTTGCACCTACTTTTAGCGGATGATTAGAAGCTTTACTACAATGGCTCCCCTCCATGACTCTCACTTCTCAGGTCAGCCAAGCTTCAATACCCATGAATCTCCCATGGCATACTTCTCATCTCTACTAAAAGCCACAAAAATGTGGGGTGGCTTCAGAATGACCATTCTTGCACCAACAAATAGATAAGGATTTGGGTTTCTAAACAAAAGGTTTTAGTATAGGAATACCATTCATGTGGGATCATCCATACAACAAGATACCATTGTTTCCCTTCTTGTTGGAACAATCCTCATGATACTTGAAATTTCCTTTAAGTACCCATACTTATATACTGGGTGGAAGTCACTTGGCTTTAGCGTGTTCTCGTTGGGTTGTTACCTTGGGTGATTACTTTTTCCCACAAGGCAGGCCCTCTAAGGATTAAAAAAAATAAAAATGTACGGTTCTAGCTTTTTGGTCACCTAATTAAGGGGAGATCATATGCCTAGCATTCATCAAGCATAGAAAACATGGTGTTCTTTCCCTCCTAATTAATATAGATTCCTAAATTAACCAAAAGATTACTTTTTCCCACAAGGCAGGCCCTCTAAGGATAAAACAAAATAAAAATGTATGGGTCTAGCTTTTTGGTCACCTAATTAAGGGGAGATCATATTCCTAGCATTCATCAAGCACAAAAAACATGGTGTTATTTCCCTCCTAATTAATCTAGATCCCCAAATTAACCAAAAGGAAATAAATCAACTCTAGCCCCTGCATCAAAATTATTAGTAGTTTTCAATAAATGTTATTTGACAGAGTTCAAGGGTTTCAGTAGAGTCTCTGGCAATGTTTATGAAACCTGCACAATAGAAAAACATTCATCAGTTTTCAAAATCTGGAAAATTTTGCAATGAAAATTAAATGTGCCACTACAGTAATTCAATGTGCTAAAAGGTAGATGTGCCTGAAAATGCAGTGAATGCGCTATAGGAAACAATGAATGTGCTATAGAAAGTATTAGATGTGCTACAAACAGTAATGAATGTGCTATAGAAACCCCCTGATGTGTTGATGAATGACTTGGATGTACTAAAGGAACTTGTGGTTGCACCGTAACAGTCAGTGTATGTGCTAGAAAATGTTTCAGGTGTGCTAGAAGAATTTTCAGTTGCGTTGAAAGAATTGACATCTAAACCTATAAGCACACTTTCCACAAAATGTTAAAATAATAGGCGCCCAGCCCCACAGTGGATGCCAATTAATTCAAAACACACAATCGATGCAATGTGTTATATTAAGGAAATAAAATTTAACAAAACAAATGATAAAGTGATTCCTCAAAGTCATTCCATTGTCCTCTATTCTTAAGGATCCTATAGTAGTGCTCTTAGATTTTAGGTATGCACTAAACTGCTAGGATGGCACCTAAGAAATGAGAAGCCATTAAACTAAAATGCAGGAAACTATACCTACATCTACATGATTGATGAATTTGATGGATGATATGCTAAATGATGTACTGGATGATATGATGTTGTATACAGAATGATGCTAAATGATTCAATGATAAAATGCTAAGCTAATGGATATGCTCTCGAAATGTTGTAATGATAATGCAGCAAATTAAGTTCCTAGAGATGAAATTTCCATTATAAGACTACTTGAAATCAAATGCTAAATTCTAAGCTAAAATGCCAATGCTAAGCTCTCAAATGCTGAAAGTATTTTTGCAAAGTAGATTTATGCTATTCTCTTTATCTAAAAAGTTGTAATGAGCCTCTATTTATAGATTTCACCAAGGAATCAAGTGATGTGGAAACAAGGTATGATTAGGATTCATTTTGGAGAGATCAATGGTGAGAAGCAAAAAGGTTAGAGAGAATAAGGGAAGTTGTTCCCTTTAATAGAACAAGCTTCCCAAGTGTAGAAGGGAATAAATGGAAAGGAGAAGCCATGTGTCTCTAAGGTTGTTAAAATTGTTTAGGATAAATGTCCATTTAGAAATTAGAAATAATTAATTTCATGTGACACATGGTGAAGTGGAAGATGAGGTGGAAGGAAGTTAGAAAATATGGAGAAATGTGACTAAATTTTAATTTTAAAATTCAAATTTATTTAGAGGGAATTAATCAAATTAAAAAAATTAGTTAAATTTGTTTATTTAATTAAATCATGAAGAAAGTGGTTTAGATAGGAAGAATTAAGAAATATGAACTATATAAATAAATTTTGCAATTTATTTATAAGTAGAGGAAATAAAAATTTTATTAATTAAATAACTAGTATCTAATTAATTTTCTGTAGACCAATTTTAGATGTATATAGATCCAAGTCAAATATTCTTTCAAGTTGAACCATACCTCATGGTATTGTGTTGGTTTTGAGGTTGATGACCCATTCTATATCGAGTTTAGCCTCCACAAGCTCTGTCTCATCAATGATTGGAGTCCCAAACACATCAGAGCTTGTTATGAAATCAAGGATGTGCTTATCATCATTAAAAACTTGAAATTTAGTGACATTGTTAGGCACTAATGGGGTAGAGGTGAGCTCTATGGTGAATTTCTTCAAGCTAGTTAAGGATAGGGGCTAAAGGGTGCTACCTACTTGGGCTAATGCATCAGCAGTTTGGTTTCTATTGCGATGGATTAACTGAATATTGAATGCATCTAATCCTTCTATAATATCCCATACCTTGTGTCTATAGTTTTCTAACCTTCTATCATGACAAGAGTAAACTTTCCTAACTTTTTTCACTACCAACTCAGAGTCACCAAATACTTGCAGCTTTCTAACTTTCTTTATTAATTCCATCAAAATTCCATGAACCAATGCCTTGTATTTTGCCACATTATTTGTACAATAGAATTGAAGTCTGTGGGAAGAAAAATACGTCTTACCCATAGGGATAATGAGCTCAAAGCTAGCTCATATTCTTTGCTTCAACTTGGACCCATCAAAGCGTAGGATCTAGAACTTGGAAGAGTCTTTGACTTTGAAGTTGGTTGAGCATGTCTCCTTTCTTGACTTTAGGTCTACTTCAACATTCTCAAGTGGCTATGTAGGTTCAGCTAGACATTGATCTTGCTACTCTTCTTGAGGGTTCCCTTTTGGAATGACCTACTTCACTACATATTCCACTGTTGTTTGGCATAGGTAGCATTCAAATTCGGAGTGAGTGACATTGTGGACCCTGTACCAACTAGGTATTAGTAGTTCCTAGAAGTCCATTCTTGCTCCTAGACTGAGCTATTCTTGTACACATTTCTACATAAATTCTTGGAATCCATCCAACAATCCAAGATTACCATCATCATAGGATTCTTCATCTTTGGATTCAATTAGACCTTTGTACTATCAGGGATTTGGGTTAAATTGTTGGGAGCACTACATAATATAAGAAGGACCTCCTTAGCTACTTCCTCTTCTTGGAATTCTTCCTCATCCTAATAATCCATAGGAAAATAATTTCCCAACTCTATTTCTATGAACAACACCTCATTTGTGTTGTTATACTTCGTGATCATGAACTTCATTCAAGGTTCTCTCTCAATGTGGAACTACTTTTGTAGCCCCTTCCAAGGCAACCAAAGATGAGAATAGTCTATTGTGGCATAGCCATTCAAAGCCTAGGTGAAATCTTGTCCTAGTATAATGCCATATGTATCAAGGATATCCACAATTTGTATTTCAATCACCTACTACACCCTTGGGTCAGTAGTACTCTGCATTGGTATTCCATTTACCTCTCCAACTATGTTCACTTTTGTCTTGTCTAGCTGAGTTACTTTTCATCGGGAGGGAGTTGGAGTTATTCCTAGTGCTTGACACACCATGAAGGGCATGAAATTATTCAAAGTTCCCGAATCTAATAGGCAGTTGTGTAGATTCTTGCTGAATATTTGAATCATCATTAAGAAGGGAGGGGTCTCCAGCTTCCCTTGAAACAACCCTACCGAGACATCTGCTTGAGCCACTTGAGCATGTTTTTTTATCACTGCACTTATTCTTTGCTTGTACTTGACTAAAATCCTTGGTAGGAGCTTTGTCTATGGGCTGAATCTTACTAGCTTGTGGGTTTTGGGGCTGATTAGGTTTCTTTCCTAGGAGCTCTCTAATTATGGGTTCACTACCAAAATTTTTGAAGGAAACCCTCTTGGTGGGCATCTCTTGGGCTGTCTTTGATGGGGTGGTTCCATTTAGTGACCTAAAGAGGGAATTCTGGACAATGGGTACCTTTAATAGCTCAAAGTCTAACAAGCCAACTTTGACCTTCTTCAATTCCTTAGCTATGTATTCTCCCATTTTTTCAACCTCAACTTTAGATCATTTTCTTTGGGAAGAGATAGTGGGCCGATCCTAAGCTTGATTCAGCTATCTATTTTTGTTAAAGTATTGAGTAGGAACATGGGGTTAAGTTGGATTATTGCTAGCAATTGGATCAGGTGAAGTATTAAAGTTGTTGGGAGGAGTAGAAGTCATGAAAGGGCCTCCAACTTGTCTATTTTTCAAGTTATATGGGGTGGACCTTTGATGGAACATATGGATTTCATCCTCACGAGGTTCTTCCTCCTCTACTAGACCGTTATCTACTGAATCAAAGAGTAGAGATAAAGTAACATTGTTACTTACCTCTTTCGCTTCTTCACCTTTGCGAAACTCTCCTTCTCAAGTGAGTTATTCTCACCTTTTGGGAAAGGAGCCTTGTTAACCACTAGCATTGAAGAAATGTATGGCTCTGAAGGGACTAAGTCTCAACAAACTGAGCCCTCCACTACATTTTTGACCTCTACTTTGAAAATTTATGTTGTGGTTTGAAACTTTTGGCAATCCAACTAAGAATGCATGTTCATCTTGTGGATCCCAGACCATCTAGATAGGGCTGCCTCATCCAGATAAACTTTTCTTGTAGAATTATTGGCACCTACTAGCTGATCTAGAAGTGTAGAATACCCCTGTCATTTTTCCTTGTGTTCCATGTTCGATTTTTCCTTTGTGAGGGCCTTCATTCAAAGTTCTGGCCTGAATTTTATCCTCTTTCATAATTTTTTCTAGAAGAAGCTCTTGAATCACTGTTGTCTCGATCGATATTAGCTTGAATGCTCCTTTGAGATGCCTGCAACTAGTTGTTTTGGTTCCTCAAGTGTGAAATCTCAGTAGACAAATTGTTTACCATTTTAGTCAATTCATCGATCTGATCCTTCTCCACATTATTCTGTTATGGTACTGAATATTGAAGGAAGACTAGTTGCATTGCAGGCTAGTTCTACTGCACCGGTGGGAACTCAAAATTTTGTAGGTATGAGGGCATTTGAGGCTATGGAGTTTATTCCTATTTCTATGAAGACTATAAATAATGAGGCATGTAAGGTGCTTGGTTCAAGGGCTACCCTGGATGTGGCACTATCAGTAGCTAAGGGACTTGATTTAGCATACACGTCTGATTTTCCAAGGCATGGATAAGTCCTTGGATTTCAGTTGGATGAGACTCTGTCTAATGAAGATAATAGACCTGCGATATGTTTCCCAATTTTTTTCTTGTTGTGACTACTTATGCATACACATCCACCAACCAGACAGGTAGTGGGTCCATTCTTTTCACTAGTGTGGATGTAAGATTATCCAAGGCTGTGTAATAGACAAACCTAGCTGAGGAAACTTCAAACACAAGGTGGCTAAAACTTCATGTAGGCTATGTGGAATCAATCATTGAAGGAGCTAATGGGCTCATTAACTTCCCTCAAGATAGACATGAACTACTGGTATAACTTAGAGGGGCTAATAGGAATCTTGAACTTTTGTAGGAATGGGTCCTTCATTTGGTCCCAAGTGGTGATGGATCTAGTTGGAAAATGGATGTACCAATGAAAGGCCTCTTCCCCTAAAGAGTAGAGAAAGAGCCTACAAGCCACATATTCATGTTCTATTTGCATATCCTTCAAGGCTATTTGGAAGATCTTGATGTCCTCTTCTATTAGCCTTTGTGGATCATGTGGGTTGAACTTAGTGCAAAAGCCTTTAGGATTCTTTGGAATTTCATGTTAGTCATTGAAGGATAATGGGGATGGGTTATTACCCATCAAATCCATCGTGGGAGGTAGAGGTTGTGTTTGTTGTGCTACAGTAACTTGAGGTTATAACGGGGTAGCAACTGGGGCAGCACCCAAAAAGAGTTGTGTAGGGACCAATACAACACCTTGGTTGTGGGAAGCAATGGGTGGAAAGGTAGTTTGGAACAGATGGGAAGAAGGAGGTGTTGTTGGGGGTGAACTGGAGAAATGATATGGATGGGTTGAAGGAGATGGTAGTGATGGATGGTCGATAGAAGGGGTTGAAGTGGATGCTTCCCCTTTCGTGGCTTTCTTGGCCTTGGTAGGGGTCTTGAGTTCTTGGAACTCCCCTTTGTCTGGTGTAGATCGAAGCACTCTATGAAACATTTGAGGGGAGAAGGAATCGATTTGATCCAACTTAGCCTGGCTACCCTCCTTCTAGTGCTAGTTTTGTTGATGGGTGTTCTATCACTTCTCAACACAGACAATGCACAAGTGCAATTCCTCTCTTGAATTTTATTTCCTACAACTAAGTTTTAGAAATCACCCTAAGGTATCTCAGGTGTCAGGTCATGACAATGCTTGGAATAGTTTAGTTGGTTGTTGTGATTTGCTAGTAATGACAAGGGGCATTTATAGTTGGCTAAGAATGGAGGGAATTGGATTTGTAAAAGTATTTTTATGAGTTCTGGAAATGTGGTACAACTACTACAAGTTCAAAATAGAAAACTTAATCCTATGTTTTTCATCATATTTAGCTTTACAATGATGCTGGAACTTTACTTCAACTTCAATTTTTAAAGAAATTCGAAAAGAAAAAGGGATAAGAATTTTCCTAAACCTGCAACTAATGTTGAACAGTAACAATGGTGGATGCTACAGTGGACAACCTTCTTAAAACTAGGTTCCACTTAACCAAGGGACTTCCTACAATCTCATGAAACAAGTGCAATCTTCTAAGGTCTATAGATTTTCAACCATCCATTCACCATTAAAGCATGAACAATAGATGAAATTAACTATAGCAATAAAATAATTCTTAGACCAACTTTACACAGCTGTATATCTTCAATAGATAGCAAAAAGTATGAGCAAAGAAGATATTAACACCATATCATTATTCACCATTAAAGTGCAACAAAACTAACAACTGAAGTAACTTAAAACTAAACCAACAAAGCTAAAATCTAACATTGGGAGATTGAATCATGCACACATGTGAAGAAACACAAGAATCCATCAAAATAATGCTATTCTGATTAAATTTTTGAGCATGCCTTTACACAACAACTCAAATCTCTCTTTAAAAATGAGAGGAGACCCCTATTTATAGTTTTCCAAAAGTAAAGTGTAAAGTGAATGGTCAAGATTTAATTTCATTGTATGGATTAAATTAATTTTTCATTAGGGTTTCACCTACCCCTAAATATATGACAATATAAAATACATCTTTCATCTTTTTCCTATTTTGTCATCTAGTGGCCTTGGTATTGTAGCAATTTTTTTTTGTAGTAGTTGCCTTCCTTTATAGTTACTTTGAAAAATATGCGTCATCTATGATGGGCCTTCTAGCCTCCTTTTGAGAACCTACATATTCTACGAATTTTCCAAACATAGCCACAAGTTTCTTTCCCTTAGAGAGCTCAAATTTGAGGATCTAGAAGGAAATCCTCTTGATTCTCTCAATGATCTCCTGTTGGTTCTGTATGTAACTTGAGGCAACGTCCATCATCTGATCTATCCACACAAAGTATCTCACATTAAAATCCATAAATTCTGGTGACAGGGTGTCACCAACTCCTCACTCAATCTTTTGGTGGAATAAAGGCTTGACCTTTTTTGCATCTATTTCTAGGGTGGGCACCTCAAAATCTATCATTAACTTAGATAGCCAGCACTATCCACCCATCTCTTAACATCCCATTCATGATTGACCTCAACGTCATGCAAGAAATTCTCCAAGACTTCCTTTCTGTATTCTAGGTTCACTAACTAGGTCTATACCAACCAATGATCTTCTTTGGCCATTCCTAGTTCCTTCTCACAAATATCCCATGAAATCTTGAGGATGCTCTCTAATTTAGGATTAGTGATCCTATACATCTTTGGGAATTCCCTACATGTATTAATCATACTTTCTATATCTTTCTCTAGGCTTCTATACCTATTATACATGGTGATTGCATGGTCGATCCCCTTATCACCAATAGATATCACCTTATTGAGCCAAGTAGAAATGGACTTGGTCTAGTTCTTCTTCTTTTGCATCTTGTTAATATCTTCTTCAGAAAGTAATGAGGGTGGCACTAACTTTTCCATTGGAGTCTCCTCTTCAATAGATTTCCACTTATAGATATAGGCAATGAGATCCACTACTTGGTCCTTCAGTTCCTCCTCGGTGGAATGATCTTTCTTCATTTATTGCATAATAGTGGCCATCGACCCTTGAAATTCATCTATCTTTTGTTCTCAGGTCATTGAGCCTAGGATGATTGTTGAAATGTTGTAGCTAGTTCCTTTATCATTATCTATCACTAGGATGGCAATTTTTATCATTCGAGACCATAAGGTATCCACTGTGATGTGAGAGTAGACCTTGGGCTTCTTCTCTTTTCATGTTCTCATTTGGGCCTATTAGTTCTCAAAAACGCTAGTTTGAAACCACAAGAGGTTGCAAAGCTCTTGATATGTTTTTGGCTAACATACAAGGCCAAATGGTATATTTGAACCTTCTTCTCTTGAGGCTCTACCAGAGCTTGGTGGGTGTACCTATGCAAATGGAGCAGACTTAAATTGTGTGTTTCCTACTTAAGCAATCTATCCACAATCGAAATTGGAAGTGGAGAGATGCAGACCTATTTGGTACAAATTGTATAAGCAATATCAAGGTGGATTTATGAATATGTTCATCTAATAGATGTAAAGTTTTGAAAATGAATTGGCTAAGACTAAATGATGACATGGATAAGACCAATGCCTTGTTGGGTAGGTGGAGTTCAATGAAGATCTAGAATATGTGACTTGTAATGGCAATAACTCAAACTTTTTGGCACACTAATATTGGTTTATAACTTGTATAAACATGTAGGTAAATGGTTGACAAACTCTACTTATAAATCCAACTGACACAACCAGGTACTTATAATTTATCAAAATGATTTAATCTTTACTTGAAAGAACTGATTGAGTAAATTATGTAAGGACATAGATAACACCATATTGGAGATAGATTGACAATCCTAACTATGTGGTTCTTCTTTTTGATCCAATTAACACTTCCATATTACTATGATTTATTAGGAGGATGTTTAATTCCTCTGGGGAAACGAAATAATCACATCACACAAATATAGCAAATGTGCACTAATAAATTGAATATATACTTGATATATCAATTTAAATAACAAAGAAGCATTAAAGTGGAGACAACCAAATAACTAAATAATTCCAAAAAATAGTTGATACCATGATTAGGCCACAAAATCAGATATCTTCCATTGACTTCTTCAAAATTTATACATGCATCATGGTCCTTTGAAATGTAAGCATTATATCTATCCCTACTTGCTTGTTACTTTCTCCTATATCTAATCTAATCCTTCCTTTGGTCTTAGTCTCTCTTATTTATATGAGAGGTAACAAGCTTTAGACCAAAGGAAATGTCTTTTGATAACAAAACATAATTATGAAATTAAACATAACTAAAAGAACTTAACAATAAACATATGTGTCAATCCATTAATTTTTCTAGTAAAATCTCGTGGTCATCTAAGACTTGTTCGAAGATTTTACCGTATGATAATTTCTTCTCATGATGCTTGCAATCAATCTTCATCAGAGCCCAAATATTTCTCCTGCCTCTTATTTATTGTCAAATCACTTGGCCATTTGAAATCTTGTGCAAATGCTAAATTTGTGAGTTGACTTTTCCATCTATTGTCCAGGAGGTTTCTGACATCCACTACGAAATTTTTGTATCCACTGTCCAACATGATCATCCCATCAAGTAAAGTATGGAATTTGTTAGGATTGATCTCCCCAACATCTTGTACATGTTTCAAGCTTTTTGGAACTATCTGATCAAATTCTTCTTTCCACTCATCCATTCCCTTTATCTGATTGTCATCTTTGAATATTGATGGGTTGAAGAGGAATTTAATGGAGTCAAATGAAATCCTCCTATTCTCCATTTTATTCCTCATATCTACAAAATAATTATACTCCTCAATTACACCCTTTACCATTTCCTATGTTGGTTTGAGTCTTTTTGGGGCATCTGGATCCCTTTGTGTGGCTTTGCACAGAGTAGTTAGTATGTGATAGGCTAGTTTCCACCTCTTCTGGAGGTCTTCAAGGATAGGGGAGTTAGCATTTATCTATTCCAAAGCTTTAATCAAATTGCTAAAGCTTTCATGTAATCCACATATCTTCTCCTTCAATATCCTGAATCTATACTCCAATATCTTCCTTATAATCTCCATGCTATGTTTCTTCTATTTAGAAATTTCATATTTCAATTGTTGAATTTGTGGATCTTCAGCCTGAACAGGTGGGTGATAAAAAAACTATTTCATCCCCTCTTACTATGGTAGTCTACTGCAACTACTACTTCAACTTCACATTCTCAATAAATAATTTGTTTACTTCATTATTTGACAATTTCAATATCTTCTCATACTCAATGATCTTCTTTTCCATATTTTCTACCACATCTTTAGTCAACATTGCAGAATGCATGGTTAAAGTTGCAGCCTCTATAGGAATTGTGTCTTTCATCATTCTCACCATGGCTGACCTGCTCATTTCCTACACCACATCCAAGAGCCTAGGCTTCCCTATGTTCTTTTGTTTTGTCCACAAAGCAAGAGTTTGGGTAGAAGGGTTGTACCCTATTCCTAAAAAACCTTCCTCTGAATTAAACCCAACTACTAACATTGGATCATCTTGTGTTCTAATCTGATCTAAAAGAAAAAATTTGGATAAATCCATCCTAGGTATAATCAACATATTGCTTTTCAATACTAGCTCTCTTGCCTCCTGGGGGGTGACACTGATATTATCAACATTTAATTCTACAAATTTATGAGCCTAGATTTCAACCTTCTTTGATCCATTAGCTCCTATAAGATTGATCTTCAATCTCTCATCAAATTGTTTCATCTTCATCTTAATCCAAAATTCCTTAAATTCACTTGTATGGATGAAGTTATCATCTTCTATAAACCTTAGAGAAGCAACTACCCTCTCATCATTCTAAATCTCATCAGCTACCTCTTCTAATAGCTTGATCTTAGGATTATGAGACTCTTGAATTTTTTGTTTCTCTTCTACTTCCTTCATTTCAGTCATAGCTAAAATTGCTTCTTCTTCTTCATCATCACTTGAGCCATAATCAACCAATGACTCATTCTTCTATCTCTTGGCCTAAGGTTCATGTGTAGGAGATGGAGGGGATGGATGTGTAGGTGATGGAGGTGGTGCTCATTATGTGGATGCTTCATGAGATGATTGGTGAGGTGTGGGAAGTAGAATCAACCCCTTATCTTGGTCCATTTTATATAACTCATCAAGCTTATCAAGAATCATTTGCATTCTCTTGAGGGGGTTAAGTTCATCAGTTAAAAACCCTTTGAAACTTTTATTCTTCTCCTTCTTCTGATTTTCCCACCTCATCATCGTTATCCATCTCCTTCTAGTCTGAAATACATTAGCAGAATATACCAAATTCCTTATTACATCCTCCTCATGGTCAAATACATGAGATATGGACCTCTTTGTTAGCAAGGTCCTTCTAATCATATTAATATGACCCTTTGGGTCACATACTCTTTCCTTTCTAGACTTGAGGGGATAATTAAGTCTCATTAACCTCTATAATTCCTCCAACATATCAAATCCAATAGATAATTCCTCAAATATTGTTAAATCAGGCAAAAATGTTCCTTTCCTCTGATTCCTCATTAATTCATGTTCCTTCCAAAGCATCTGCCACATGAATTCTAGAAAACATACCCTTGCAGGAAAAAATTTGGGAAAGATGTGTGGTGCTTGGTCACAACTATACACTCTAATAATAGTGTGTTGTGGCATGAAGAACCAATCAATATAATTATGAGTACAACCAAGGTCTGGCTTATACTATATAGGCCTCATTATATTCATCAAAGATTCAAGTAACCTTAGTGTTGGGTAACCAAGAGCAACTATCAATCTAACAAAGTCATCTCAAAACACAACAAAATCAAATTCTACACATTTACTATTCCATATATAACACCAATTTTGTACAGGGAGTCTTACTCCCTTCTCTTGTGTGCATAGCTTCATTCTCCTAGTCCATTTTATTTCATTTTGGTACAATATTAAATGACACAACAAAGAATATTTTCTAAAGGCAATGTAAGCCTTAGCCTCTCTGACCTGCAACAAACCCTCATGTATTTGTTCCTCAATTACAAATACAAAATAAAATTCTACATTTGGCTTAGGGTGTTGAATAATCATAGCCATCCTCATCAATCCCACTGACATATTTTCTTCCACATCTATCCCAAGTACTTGACACAAAGCATGATTGGTTTTTTTGAAGTAAACCTAAAAGTTTGAAATTGGGAAAGGCTCCATTTTTTAGGAAGGGATGGGGATTATTCTATTATTATCACCCCTCTTCATATGTAGGGGGAGCTTATCACTTCTATATGTTCTTCTCAACCTCTTGTACTCTTTTTCTAGTTTCCCCAAATTTACCTCTATTACAGCTTGCTTATTTAGGTTAAAGCACTTGATAATGGCCTCTTGACACATCAACCAAGCACCCACCATCTAGAAGCTTGAAAATTTTGATTGGGGCATGGTAGCTATGGGAATGGACTTTAATCAGCTCAATATCAATGAAAATATTTGGGACAATCAGTTTGGCTAAATCAAGGGTCCATGGGTTTATGCCAAAACCTTATCATTTATGTTTCGATAGAAATACCAATACAAGTTCCAATCTAACTGAGGCACAATAGGGTCTCTACATCCTTGAGATAAATCTCTAAAAACCTTTTTGGGCCCTTTATCTACTAAACGAGGTAATAAAGAAAGTAATGGGGACTGTAAAGAGGGTTTACTAGCTTTGACTTCATCTTTTCTAGCTCCTACTTCTACTTTCTTTGGTGCCATTGTTATAAAATTAAAAGAGTGATGAGCAGAGCTTACCTGGTGAGATAATTCATCTCAGAGAATTCCTCTTACTCTCACACCTTGAGCTCATCTGCACTTGGTCTATGCTATTATGAATGAGAAATCTCAATCTACTTCATGTATTTTCACACCAAGATGCATTAACTCTCAACTCATAAATTCACATCATTCAAATCTTTGTATCAAGCTCAATTTCATATTTTGATGTTGATTGATGTGATTAGCATGCTTTAAATGACCCAATGACTACTTTACCATGATACCTCGTGTCACTTTTCACTCCCTTGCGGTACCACGGTATGTTTTTTTATCCTTCTTTATTGTACCACTCTACCACACATCACCTTTGGCTCTCTTGTGGTACCGCGGTGTATCCTTAATACATATACTAATATACCACTCTACTATGGGCTACCTCTTCCTTCCTAAAAAACTATAGTATCATCCCAGTACTCCTCCTTCATATACCACCTTATTGTGATCTATGTTTTAACCCTTTGTGATATAGTGGTGTATCCTTTTATCACTACTCTTTAGTATACCGCTCTACCATGGGTTGTCTCTTGACTCCCCAAGGTACATCAGTAAAGGGTAAATGTGATAGAGTATAGTTTTAGCTTCTTTTACCATCATACTACGAGCTACTTTGCAATGGGCTATGGTAAAGAGGTATGAGGTGAGGGCTATTTGGGGTGGTTGATGCGGTAGCGGTATAGTGGTAAAAGGAAAATTTGACCTTATGGATGGCAATAATGTGTTTTTTTATGAAAATGATCATATGAACTTTGAATTTTAATTGATGAAATCCTCATATTTTTTTATGAAAATTCTAGTTCTAATAGGGCCCTTTCCAAGATTTCCTCTAACCTTGCTCTTGGGTCAATGACCGCATGAGCTTTCTTTCTTTCTATTTGGAATTTTAGCTAGTTATGCATTTCAATCTGTCCCTTGGGTGATTCATGATTGCCTTCCTCTTTTTCCTACTCTCTTTGATGCTCATCCTCATCATCACTGGGAATCCTTCCATTATCATTTTCCTCCTCCTACAAGCCATCTATCCATATAGCCTTTCCTTTATCTGCCTCAATAGGAGATATATTTTGTCTAGTAATAATCGACTATTGTTGGGAATCCATTTTATCTCCTTTAGGTTTGGCCTCTCTTTCTTTTATGCTCGCTTCTTCTTCCTTCTATGACTCTTTCTCTGGAAGAAATTTCTCTTCTAAATGCATTACTTCTTGTCTCAGGCCCTCATCTTGGATGGCTCAGGGAGGATCCTCAATGATCTCCACATTTTTATTAGTACTTTCTTTCTCTTCTTTGGAATTATGCTCCTCAAGATTAGCCTCTTTTCCTACAACCTTATGTTCTTAGAGAACTTACTTTTCTTGATCTGAGGTTTCAACCTCATAGGGCTCATCGATTTGGCCATTCCCTTCACCTTCGATGCTTTGTTGTGCCTCTTCATTAGAGACCACCTTATTGATATTTACATTCAACCCTCCTTCTGAGTACATGAAGTAATCATCCCTATTAGAATCCTCGGGCTCATTAGCGATGTCTTTTGTAACCTCTCCTTATTATTCCATGTGTCATTTCTCCATCTCTTTTGAGATTTACATTGTGGCTTCCATCTTTGGCAGTTTAGTAGGGGGTGGGGGAAAAGGTAGGGGAGTAGTGAGTTGAGCCATTAGGGTCTAAACCTTGGGGCCGAGGATTACCCCAGAGAGTTCCTTAGGTATGTTTTTCATATATACCGCAAAAGTATCTGGCAGGGTGGGCATTGCCATAGTCGTTGTCATTATGGAAGGAGGAAAATTGGATAGAGTAGGAAAGGGAGATGGAAGCAAGGAAGTCGATAGTGGGGAAGTAGTAGACGAAGAAGAATCCAATACTGCCACCGAGGTAGTCGGCGAGGTGAAAGCAAGGTGCACAAAGATATCCATAGTAGGTGGAGATGAAACATGTAATGATTGGGTCGAAGGAGGCGGTGGAGTGGTAGTAGCAATGGTAGTGGGGATGGATGTGGTTGATGGTGGTGAACGGGGCTGCCTAGACTCTTCTTCCTTAGGCAGGGCTTCCTCCTCCTAGATAGTCAACATTTCCAACACAAGGTCCTTGTTCTCCCCTTCTTTGGTGGAGATGGCCCTCCTATTGTCTTCCTTGTATAAACCTTGGGCTTGGGCTATCGCTCTAATGCCTCCTTTCTCTTTCTAGATCTTGTAGTAGGTGGGGATTTGGGTGCCTCACTAGAGGGTTCTACAGTAGCAATACTATCAGTCTCACTACTTATTTCATCTTCAAGCTCTCCATACATGAGCTTAGCACATTTTTCCTTCAATTGAGTAATCTCCTCCAGCCATTGATTTTTCCTATTCTCAACAAGATGAGTGAGAATTTTTTAGGTCTATAACCTCTTCTTTGGACTAGTCTATCACCAACCAAGGTGCATTCATCAGGGCACCATATCTTTCATCTATCATGTTTTTGTCATTGACAACTTGGTTGGGAACTTGGAATAAATTGATCAACTTTATGAATGAGAGGGTCATCCTCATATAATGGTGCATCCACACCTCTTTATCATCCTTACAATTATCCCAGAAATCCTCAATGTGAGGGTGATGAGCATACTCCCTCCCAACTCAATTTTTCATCTTTCCCTTGGGGTCTATTGTTCCTCTATCTACTTGGAGGGAAAAATTGTACTTGTCCAACTCCTCTGAATATTTCATGCATTTGGTAGCGGGGCAAGCATACATATCCTATCCAAGAGTAAGAGGGTATGGGACTGCTACTCTATGTTTGTTTCTTAGAAAGGCGTGGAAGGTTTGTAGTTGTCAAGTTGCCTCTAGCATGATGATCTTATCATGGGAGTAGCATGGAAACCAGTATGGTTTTCCCAAAAATCCCCTGAGTCTAATGTAAGTGAACTTGGGGAATTGGATGAACAAATATCCAAACCCTTCACAAAGGCTAGTGCCCTGTGTTACCCTTCTTTCAATGTCTCCACCTAGAAGTCTAATTATGTTCCCAATGAAGGAATCATTTACTCTATGATATTCTCTTTTGAAATTCCTATATTGCAGTAGAGGGTAGCAGTCATATATTTTTAATTGTCCTTTCTTGGTTCCTAGTTCTCCAGTGCAGAACAAACCCTTGTATGGAAACTTAGCCACTAGGAGGTAGATCAGATAAGAATTCATGAAGAAGTGAGAGGTATTATTTACCTCCACTAACTGCTAATGCATGTTGTCACTAATCATTTTCACCAAATGGAATTTGGTCTTTCCCTTCAGGATCTCTTCTATGAAATAAAACATCCAATTTTCAAAGAACGTGGTAGTAGGAAAACCCATTACTCTACTCAAAAGTGTGACTAGATCATGGTACTCCTCAAATAAGTCACTTCTGTTTAGGGTTTGGGGAACCTTGGTAGCACTTTCCCTCTTTTCCTTTAACTATTTCTAGTTGATTGTTCATTTTCACCCAATAGGATCTATTTGCCATACATTCTAGGAAAATTCCTTCTCTACTTCTTCCATCTTGTCAAACACTGGAATGCCAAAGGTCCTACTGATAGATTTCACCAAAAAATATGCCAATACTCTTCATTCATGGTCAATTATTTTTCTATTGGAGTGATAGCACTCTGGATAGGCCATTACCAACTCTGGAGCTATAAGTGTAGGAGGGAATCCAATAGCCTTTCCTAGGCCACTCTTTCATATTTTCAAAGCCTTGTTTGTTTTGGGGTTCCGTATAACCCTCTCTCTAAATTCATCTATGGTGACATGCCCGAAGTTGGTGTCTAAGATCATCTCCTAGCTAGAGGTGAGCTTGGATGTGTGTTCCACTCTATGAAAGTCATACTCCCTTTTCTCTTTCTCCTCCTTTTCCCTAAGAGTGTGGGAAGGATTCTTTCCTTTGTCAAGTTTCTACATAGGCTTCTCAAAAGGCCCCGTAGCAGGTTCCCTTAATCCTACATACACCAAATGCAATAAATGTGATTACATAGAAATTCAAGAAAATGCCAGTTAAATCCTACAAATCGAGTGTTAGATCCATTCATACATCATCATTGGTTCATAGAATTCATCATCATCTAGTATTTGGAGCTTTTTAGGACCATTTAGGAAAATGTTGGTTTAACAATGTGGGCTTCTCCAAACCATAAGTTGTTAGGAGGAAGAAAATTAACTAGCATCCAAGGGACTACAAAGACTTATAGATGGAAGTCCATAGCAAAGGTTGTGCATGGCGAGTTCGGTGATCAAATCCCTTGTGGAGATCTTAGACATGTGAAAAAATTAGGCTAAAGGATGGTTGACATCATTAGGTTGTGCCTTGATGTGTTGTGGGTATAGGACATGTGGGGGCTGCTAGGTAGAAGGTCATTTAAACTTAACCATTGAGTTAGTAGCCTTTAGGGGATGGAAACTATTGACAGATGGTTAGCACTCCCCTTGGGATTTGCAACATGGACTAACCACCTCCCATGGATCCATTAACTCTAGTAGTTGTATTGAGCATTAACAGGTTGATCATTTGGTGAAACAACAATTGTGGGCCAACAATTGGTATCATAGCCAAAGGTGTGGGGTTCGAATCCCCTCAAGTAACATTGAGGGGGAGTTTGTTTTTAGATGGTCAATGCTCCCTTTGGGATTTTCAACATGGACTAACCGCCTCCCGTGGATCTGTTAACTATGTAGTTGTATCGAGCATTATTAGGTCAATCATTTGGTGCAACAAAAACTATGGGCCAACAGAAACCCACAGGTGGAGTTCTACACTATGAGACCTATGGGTGGTTTGGATGACATGAGCTTTTTCCCTAAGCTTTGATCATTTTGGGTGTGTAGATGACAGCCATTGGGTAGCTGTTGGATGTTTGTTGTTATCAAACGACCAAGAATGAATGGTGACCCATAGATGGAAATCCATACAGATGGGCCCGCATGGTGTTCATTGACTTGAGTTTTGTATTGAAGGCCTTGGAGGGAAATCACCTTGGAGGAGTCTACAATGTGGATGGATATGGCCATTTAAACACTAAGGCACAATGAAGAAGTAGGGATTGACAGCATATGGAATCTCACAGAGATCAACCCACATGTAATTTTTTTTACTTAGCATTTTTAATTGTGTTGGGAATACTTAGTATGACAACAAAGGGAGTGGGGTCTACATGATAGATGGGAGGAATGGTTTCTCTGTTGAGTAATGGAAATCAAGCAATGACGAGCTACACATAGTGGCCCATAGGAAGTGGTCTACAAGTCCTCTAAGATAGCCATTTGAGCAACTAATAGCTATGGTAGACGTAGGACCCACCATGTGG
The DNA here is from genome assembly GCA_007258455.2 of Sequoia sempervirens. NCBI lineage: Eukaryota > Viridiplantae > Streptophyta > Pinopsida > Cupressales > Cupressaceae > Sequoia > Sequoia sempervirens. The sequence goes on from VDFB02075321.1 coordinate 193,921,781, forward strand.
AAGGTAGTCAAGGTTAGGTTGTTAATCAACAACAAAAGAGAGGCACCCATCTATACGTGGAAGTTTGCATCAAGATTCACATAGAGGGTTGAAGACTTAGCCATTTTTCTGGGGTTTTCATAGTTTGACTGGGGTGGTGGTGGCAATGGTGCGGGCCATAAAGTTGTTCATGTTGCATGAAGAATGGCAAGGAAAGCATGGCTTTCTGCATGACTTTAAGGGAACATTTTGATTGTTTGTTTAAGGAATTTAAACACTAGGAAGAAAATATTCAAGCAAGGTTGATCATAGTAGAGGTTTTTGAGAGGGGTTCAAGGTTCTACCTTCAAGATTTTAACATTAATTTGAAAACCCTAACCTCAAAAAAAGACCCATTTTTAAATTTCAAATGTGAGTGTACTTGAAAACAATGCGAGAATCTGATGACAACCTTGATTTCAATCTAATGTATGTTTATGCAGGTGTGGGAAATTCATTCTCTAATTTTCTCCTTGAAATTTTGAAGATGCATCAATGAAAATGACAGGTGGGGGCACATATTTATAGGCCTCGGTGCATTTATGATGCGCAATTAATTCTTGGTATGACGGTAGGAGAGGTAGCTAGAGCTACGGAAATCCAATATGGTACATCCATTGGATGATGATGGATAGTGTGGGGCCCATCAGGCAGACATCTAAGGTCTGCCATTAATCAATAGCAAAGGGATAGCAGCAAAGCACAAAGGGAAACCCACAACCACAGGTCCGCAGGGCCTAGAGGACATTGGGGTGAAAGGCCAAGGGAAATCCATAGGGGCATTTCCGCAAAAGCCAAATACTTAGGAAAGTTGGGGATGGTGATTCTGGCCAAAGGGAAATTGGGAACTTTACTACACATGGCTAACTCAAGCTCAAAATTAGGGGAACACAAAATGAGGAAAAGGGGAAGACGAACCAAAAAAAGGCAAAAAGGACTAAGGGGGTCCTCGGTCCAAATGAGGTGTGTGTGCAATAGGCACAATAATATCTTTAGGAAGATCCTTAGTAAATATATCAGAAATTTGATCCTTTGTAGGTACATACTCAAGCTTCACTTCATTCTTCACAACCTTCTCTCTTAGAATGTGATACCTAATAGATATATTTTTTTTCTTGATTGCATCATTGGATTCTTTTAAATGTTAGCTACATTTGTACTATCAAAAAAGATATATATAGGCTCATCATACACAACTTTGATATCCTTTAATATTTTTCTCATCCACATCACTTGTGTACAACATGAAACTACTACATTATATTCAACCTCTGCAGTAGACAAAGAAACTAAATCCTACTTACTCAACCATGACACCAATCTAAATCCAAGACATAATGCACCACCATGTGACTTTTTCTATCATCAACATAGCCAACCTAGTTTGCATTTGTGTAAGCACTTAATGTGAAATCAATATCCCTAGGATACCACAAGACATAATCTAGAGTGCCTCTTAAATATCTGAATATCCTCTTCATTGTTCCAACATGTGTCTCTTTAGGATCTTCTTGAAATCTAGCTACAAGAAAAACTACATACATGATATCCGATCTAGTATCAGTTAAATATAGCATTCCACCAATAATAGATCTATACTTGCTCTAATTGGCCTTAGGGGAATTCTCATCTTTGCTCAATTTACCACCAGTCACCATAGAAGTGCATACTAGTTTGGATTCATCCATTCTGATCTTCTTCAATATCTCTTTGACATACTTAGACTATGAAATGAATATCCCTTTACCTATTTGATTGATTTGTATCCCAAGAAAGAAATTCATATCCCCAAGCATTGACATTTCAAACTCTTTCTATATTTCCTCTATAAAATTCTTAAACAAATTCTCATTTCCACAAAAGATAATATCATCCACATATACTATTACTATCAAGATTTTTTCTTCCTCAATTTTGAAGCAAAGATTACTATCTACAACGCTCTTGTTGACTCCTTGTTGTATCAAGTATTTGTCCAACCTTGCATACCAAGCTCTAGGAGCTTGCTTCAATCCATATAGTTCCTTCTTTAGCATACATACCATATCTAGTTGACCTGAAAAGTGAAATCCTTACAGTTTTTCCATGTAAACCTCTTCCAATTCTCCATTCAAAAAAGTAGACTTCACATCCATTTGATAAACCTTAAACTCTTTATGTGCTACAAATGCCAGAAACATTATGATAGCTTCCATCCTATCCATAGGAGCAAAAGTATCCTCAAAGTGTATACCTTCCTCTTGTGAGTAACCCTTACACACAAGTCTTTCCTTATTTATTACTACTTCTCCATTCTCATTCAACTTGTTTTTGAATACCCTCTCAATTCCAATTATGTTCTTGTTTGTCAGTCTACAAACCAATTCTCAAGTCCAATTCTTCTATATCTTTATAAGTTCTTCCATTGCCTTCATCTAATGTTCATCTTTGCATGCTTCACTCACTATTTTAGCTTCAACTTTAGAAATTAAACATAGATTTATGTCAACTTTAGTAGCTTTGCTTCTTATCAATAAACCTTTCCTTTTGTCTCCAATGGTTTGATCTTCAGAATGATTCTTTTGCACACACTTAGGGGTTTTAGGGGTCTTCTCCAAATCTTCTTCCTCTTCATTTTGCACTTCTTGACCATCATATTTTTCTTCTTATTATCTACAATTAGGTTCATCTAACACATATCCATCCACTACAATTGAATTTTGCAAGTTTTCATCAACTTTAACATTTACATTTTCAACTATCTTTCTTATCCTTTTGTTGTAACATTTGTAATATTTTCTTCTAATAAAATATCTAAGGAAGATACATTCATCATACCTTGCATCAAACTTTCCTAAGTTTTCTTCTTCTCTTTTGATGTAATATTTACTTCCAAATACTCTAAAGTACTTCACAGTGGGAATCCTTCCATACCATAGCTCATAGCAAGTATGTGTTGTTAGCTTTAGCTTGAACTCTATTTAGTATGTAAACAAAAATATGAATAACTTCTCTCTAGTAGAATTCCGGTAGATTTTTCTCTTTCATCATAGTCCTTGTAGCTTCTTGAATAGTTATGGTTTTCATTTCAACAACTCTATTCTACTAAGGAGTTCTAGGGGCAATCAAATGCCTCTTTGTTCCATGAACTTCAAAATACCTGTTAAATTCATTGGAGGTGAATTCACCACCTCTGTCAAACCTCAAACATTTGATTTTCAGATCCATTTCAATCTCAGCCATAGCTTTAAATTCCTTTATCTTATCTAATTCATCATATTTTTCTCTAAGAAAAATAACCCATGTCATTCTAGAGTAATCATCAATCAAAAGCATAAAGTACCTATCACCTTGTAGACTTCTCACCCTTGTAGGACCACAAAGATCTTTATGCACTAATTCTAGTAATACGATAGAAAATTATTCCTTTCCTTTAAATCTCATCCTTATTTGTTTTCTAAATTGACAACTCTCGTAGACAACATTGATAGGTTTTGTGATTCTAGTTAAATCTCACTACATGAACTAAACTAATTCTTGCCAAATTATCAAATCATGTGACATATCCATTGGTACCATAACCAACTATCATTAATATAAACATAAAGCAATGTCCATTAGCACCCTTAAGCTGATAAATATTCCTATTTATCCTCTTACTAGCAGCAATCACAGTTCTAGAACCTTTCTGATCTCACATATTTTATCCTTAAACACAAGATTATATCCCTTTCTACACATTTTTACAACACTCAAAAGGTTATGCCTTAAACCCTTAACATAGTAAATATTATCAGTGTTATGCTTTCCATCAAAACTGATTGAACCTATTCCACAAATCTTGGCTCTTGAATCATCTCCAAATTTAACTAATCCTCCATATTTTTTGAGTTACACAAACTTAATTTTATCTCCAATCATTTGATTTGAGCATCCACTTTCAACAACCTAGTAATTCTTATCCTCTTTAACATGAAAAGAAGATACCAAATTACATTCAACCTTATCTTTCATCTTTGGAACACTTTCCTTCACACAACTTTTAATGTTAGCAAAACTACATTCTTCTTTTATAGCCAAAAAAAAAAATTCATTATCATCAAAATCCCCATAATCAGACTCATCATTAGAAATTCCAGCATCTTCTCTCACATAGTAAACTTTTTTAATCATTTTTCCTTTTTTTCCTTATTCTTATTATTTATAGCTCTTTCCAAACATCTTGAAGCATAATGACCTATCTCACCATAGCTAAAACATTTGAAAAGTAATTTACCTTTGTACTTATTGATGCCCTTTTTCATCTTCCTCACAAAGTTAGCTTTCAAATCATCAAGATATTCTACATCTAAATCTTCAACTTTTTTGATTTACCATCCTTGAAAGCAATCACCACTCTTGTACATTTCTTCAAACCAAGTTTTCTCATTTCAAATGTAGTTAGTTTACAAAACAACTAATCTCTAAAATAGTTGCCAAAATTTGTAGTTTCCTCAATAGTAGATACCCTTTCAATGTAAAAATTAGGAAGAGATTTGATAACTTTCTTCACTACTTTAGATTCTTTAACTATTGCACGAAGGCCTCTCATAGCACTTACCAACTCATCAACTCTTTGTATGTATACTTTAATTGTTTCTTCTTTAGACATTTGCATCATTTCAAGTGGTTCCTTCAAGTTATGCAACTTTGCTTGTTTAACCTTCAAATCTCCTTCATAAATGCTTTCTAGCTTATCCCAAACCTCTTTAGCAGTCTTCAAACTCATAGCTTTTACTAATTCAATATTTGAAAGACTATTCACAATAATAAATCTTTCCTTAGAATTTATCTCATGCTCCTTGACCTTTGCACTTGTACTTGGACCATTTGTAGGTGGAGTATATGCATTCTGATAAGCCTTCTCAATCTCATAGACCTAAACTGCTAGATATCCTTGTTGGAGTATGAGAAACATTGAGAGGGGGGAGGTGAATTAGTGTTTCAATAATCCTCAACCCAAATAGTTTTTCAAAATACTCATTCTCTTTGTGATCATTGAATTTTTAACTTCGAGAGTGTAATCAAATGTAATATCCAATAGAAAATTCTTAATCATGAGAACTCAAATGTTGCAAAGTAGATAAAAGAAGCAACAAGACCAAAAATCATGAAACATGATAATCACATGGATCACAAAAGAATCATAACATAATATTTTTATGAGTGGAAAACCCTCATAGGGATGAAAAAACACTTGGTAAAATGCCTCACTAGCTTAATGAAAAATACTGATTACAGAACCTTAGTAGCTATTGTTTATGCCTCACTGGCATAAAGATGTATCGCTAACATTTATCATCAATCAAGATAAAAATTAAATGATAGAGGGTTACTTTTTTTTCTCTAATTCTCATATAAACTTAAAGCCTTAATGAATTCCATGTCCTCTAAAATCAATTTGAATTGAATTCTAGAACAAACACAATACATTAACCTTGTTCACTATTGTTTTGCAGCAATCTTTTAAGCACAAACTTCTATTTACAAGTCTTTTAAGATTTCAAGAATAAATTTTATCAATCAAGTGTAGTATACAGTTTCAGAAGAAACCTCTCTTTATGAAACAGAACAATCATAACATCTGAAACAAAAGAGTCCAACAATATAAATATCCAACTCACAATGTAACAACATTTTCAAATTCCCATTTAAGGTTTCAAGAGAAACCTCAACATTCAAAGCATAATGATCATAAAACAACTAAAAAAATGATTCATGCTTTCTCAAAAATTTAAGTGCGCTCTCTAACCATAATCCATGCTCAAACATCTAAAATATATTGCAATGAAGAACCCACCAAAATTCAATAATACCATACCTTGGTTTAGAACTGAATGTATTTGAAAATAACTAACATATTTCAACTGCACAAACCACCGTATCTTCCAACTATACATTACCACCACTATCAAATAAATATTGGTTAGTTTGTTGTCCTCTAAAATTTGTGAAATGAAATTCATTCTTCAAACTTCAAACCCTAAGCTTGCTGCCACTTACACCAAGCTTTCAACCTTTGTTTTACCTGATATACCTTGTTTTGCAAACTATACAATTTTAACTTGTCAAATCGGGGACTGATAAATACAAAGATTATAAACACTCTTCAAACCTTTGTTCAAGTACCTTTTACCACTTTGTAACTCTCAAAACCACAAATCATTATGTCAGCCTCCTTTCATTATTCACATTGCAAACCAAAACTCTTATCATTATGTCAATGTTTGCATGAATGTTATAAAACTTATAAGTACCAATGCCAAAGACCACATGTTGGTCTAAACCATGATGGCATCAAAATGATAAGTCATCAAAATAAACACTTTGTGAAATATTGCAACCATAATATCATGTCTTATCCCTTGCAGAAATGTATCATTATGACAATCTATCTAGACATCAATGCCAAAACCACAATGTCAAAGGGGTAAGAAAACTCCCCCTTTGGCATTGATGTCAAACCTTCCAAACAACCAAAAAGAATATCACTTGAATAAACATCAACACTCTACCAAAATTCTTCCTGAAGGAATAGCACTAAATCTGAAACAACAATTTCAGAAACAAAATATTGCACCATGTCAAAAATAGCCAAGTAAGCTAGCATTGAATGAAATTAACTTCTAATAGCCAAGCATGAATGTAATGCAATTCTGATATGATAACCATATAACCAAGCTGAAAACATGAATAACCAAGCTAAAACCATGAATAACCAAAGTTGAATCCATGAATAACCAAATTTGAAACCATGAAAGTTCAGAGTACTAATCATTCTCCTCCTTTTGACAACAATACCAAAGGTAAAAGGGGAAAAATAATAAAGATCCACTACAAAAAATAATGAAACTATGAAAATAAAATATTACCAGGAAGGTAACTTGTATCACCTCATAAATGGAATGAAACTTGTAACATATTTTCATCAACCCATTCTCAAGAATGTCACCAAAGTATACGAGCATATGCAAATAAAATACCAACTAAATACCAAATTGTATGTCATAAAAAACAAATGTATCCCAATAATTAATCACAAAAATGCACAAAAAAGATTCCAACCACTGAAAATCTAGATGAAGTATAAACCAGGGATGAATAATATGCATTGAAACCCCTCGTAAAACCAAGAATGTATATTTTTTGTTATTGGAGGAAGGCAAGGGAAAGAAGACCAAGTCTATCCCTAAGTTTCTCAAAGACTTTCTTTTCTAATGGATTTGTAAAAATGTCATCCACCTGATCACATGAAGCAACATAATCCAGAAACACTTCAATGATCTGCATATCTACTTTAAGACTTGCAATCACTATCTTGGTAGCATACCAAAGAGTACTATGTGCATCACAGTCCTTAGCATCACTTGAAACCTAACTTTATTGCTCCCTTGTAAAACATTATAAGCAAAAAATCTAAGTATGAAGCATTGCAAGTACATCTTAAGATTGCCAAATAGTGCACAATCCACATAAATGAGTCAGAAGAAAGTCTCTGTCTTTTGAAACTGTGTCAATATCACCATCTTGAAGAAAAAATCACTACAATGCAAGAAGAGAAGAAAATATTTCATGTCCTTCTAAATGCATATGTTTGTTGAAATTTCTTCTTGATCATCACTACATTTAATTTTCAACTTGACTACACCCAATTTTTATGATAACTGTGATTCAGTATTATCAATGATGAAACTATTATCACTGTCTGAAGATAGATTCACACTATGAAAAAACTATCTCTTTCAAGTCATTGTTTCAAAAACAATGTCAATGTGCAAGGAAAAGCACCTATTACTATTAGTTCATTATTCCACTTTGCCTCCATTATATAAGAACATTAGATATTCACTATACCAATGTCAATAGACAAGACATGCCTTTTTGCAAGCAACTATAATAAGGAATAATAAAAAAAGTGCCATATGGAATCAATACTATTAATCAAATTGTGAAGAATTGTATTGTCAAAGAGTCAACAAAAAATTTATTACCTCAAGTAACTAATTCAAGAAAGATATTTGTAAGCTACTATCATAAAAAATACTTAGGACTATTGTTCTCATTTTGACCTTTTTTTAATATTTAAGTAAAGTTCATTTGCATTGAAGCCCTTAAAGTCCTATACTTAGAGACTGATGTGTGCACCCTGACTAAAGTTATTGAACCTTATCTTCACACACCCTTACTGAGACTCTCCCTCCATGTTGAAAAAAATGTAGACATTGTTAATAACATATTCTCTTTTCCTTAACATTTCCAACAAATAATGATTGAAAAATGTACACTTCTCTTGTGAACCTTAAGCACCATAACAACTCACTATTACAAAATCACTCCACAGAGTTCGACCATTTGTAAAACAAAAAGATATACTCTTAATGACCAATGATTATCAAATGGAAATAATATAGATAATTTTTTCATGAATAAACTCTAGCATTCACCTTTTCATAAAGTTAGCAACAAGTTTCAATTGAAAAAAACCACTGAATTCTAATATTTCCAAATAGTCACAACAAACATTAAACTAAGTTGCATCAACCAATCACTCGTGTAAAACAAGCTCTCTCAATACAATAATTAATGTGAACCAAAACATTATCACTGTGTCACTGTGATCAAGAGGCACTTTCAAACATTGGCAGAAAGAACATGTATGTAGAGCACTCATTATACAAATACTATTATCAAGTTTTTGCAATATTATGAAAATAGAAATACTCATTGCCAGTTTAGTCACCCAACTTAAATCCTCCAATGACACCCCACTGTTACTAATGCTTGACATAAAGAAACTCAAGAAACCCTTTGTATGAGCAACATAAATCACTTCCACTATATTTTCCATTACTACCCATTCATATTACTTCCAATTTTGCAAGCACTATTTAAAAACTGTAAGCATGTGCATTTTCAAATAACATTCACCATAGAATTAGAACAAGAAAGAGATCCAAAAACCAACTATTAAGAGCCATTGTACTATTATTGTGAACAATTATCAACACTTATCACCATGGATAGTACTGTCATTCCAATGAAAAATATTACTTCACAAATAACCAAGACAAAACATGACTTCAAGACAACATGACCTTGAAGCAATATTGTTCCCAATATTGTGCCTTATACTGGAGAATTATCAAATAGAAATGACATCAATGATTGAACACCATGAGACCATTGTGGAAGCATTATAAACCATAGCCATAAAGTGTAAGCACTTTGAGAAAAAATTACCAACTATATTACTAAAATGCATTACCAACTGTCAATGAAACATGGGCAGCATGAGCCCATATCACCAATCTGAAACCAATTACCACAAACTGTTAAAGTAAACCAATGCCATCATCAAAGAAACATGATTAAAGCATATACTTGAGAAACCATTGTACTACAAAGATATCACCAAAAAAAAAAGGGATATAAAATGACACTTGAAGCTCCCCTTGAAAACACACATAAAAGGATTTAGTGAAGAGAAATAGGAGGAAGATCATCGAATCTCTCCCTCAACTAATCAACCATAATCATGCATTTGGTTTCTTCCATATTATAAATGTTTCCTTTGGTCCTCAAACTTGTTGCAACAACTTCAACTATTTTTTTTTCTAATATCACATCCAAGAGCATCAAAAAGAATATAAAAACTCTGATCACAAATCTGAGTTACACTTAAGAGATTATTTTTGAGACCCTCTGCATAATACACATCATGCAAAGGTAAGTCATCATCCAAAGAAACAGTACATTTCCCTATGATTTGAATACAATCATCATTTCCAAACCACACTAATCCACCATCACAATATTCAAATTTGATAAAGTTGATTTTATCCCCTATCATGTGGTGAGAGCATCCACTATCTACAACCCACAACTCTTTCTTCTTCGTATATAGGGTTGTTTGATCAATCATATTTCATGTATTTTCATCAACCCTCTTTGGCTTCTAGATTAATTTTTTTATCAACATTTGTCTTGGAAAGAGTGTTAGTTTTCTTTTGTTGTGAAACAAAGTTGGATCTACCACACTTTGTTATACATCTAAAATCTCCATTTTGAGAGCTTGCGCTCATTTTAGACATAACACTACATTCACTTGCCTTATGCCTATATTGATTACACTGAAAGCAATGGCCAATGAAATGCATATTACTTCTTAATGGAAAATTCCTTTTTCCAATTGATGGTTTAAAAAACTATTCATTTGTAACATTGTCATGTTGAGATTCAATGAAATGAGACCATTGGCCTTCTATAGACCCTAGACCAGTTTTATCTTTATGGTATCTTTGTTTACCTATAAGATCTACTAGTTTGTTACTACTATCAAACATGTCAAGTTCTTTCCTCAAGTCAACATTTTTTTCCTCTAAAGTGCAACATTTTTTTCTTTGATTTCTAATTTCATTTTAGTAAATTCTATGATTTTAATTTGAAGTTTTAGATCAGAATTTTTTTTCAGAGTTATTCACCTTACTTACCAAGTTTTCAATTTTTTTAAATCTGATTTTGATGTATCATGGCCTCCTTTTTGAGTTTCTTAATTTCACCTAGAGCACTTCTTAGCTCACCCTCAAAATCCACCTCAAGTTCAAATTGATCTGCAATCTCTTCATTATGATTTTGATTTGGACTAATGATTGTCATAAAAATGGTTTCTTCTCCTTCTTTAATGGATGCATCTGTACCACTATCTATTACATCAACATCTTTGATGAATATGCTTTTCTTCTTTTTGAAACCATTTTTCTTTTTAAAGTTTTTTTTTTCTTTCCCTATCTCCTATTAACTTCTTCATCACTTTCAAATTATTTGTTAGGGAATTGAGCAACATAATTCCAAATCTTTCCACTATTAAAAAAATAAAAAGGTAGTTTCTCTTTATACCTACCTGATCCTCTTTTCAGTTTACTCACAAGAACAGATTCATTGTCATCCACTTTCTTTGAATAAGAGTTTATGTCATTATCCTTTTTTTTAGACTTAAAGGAAACTTCTTTGGTAGTGGGATTATCAGTACACATCTCATTTCATAGGTTGTAAAGACACCATGAAGTTCATCTAAAGTGAGTTTTCTCAACTCTCTCTCTTCTACAACAAAGATTTTAGGATCATATTTAATTGTTAGTGACCTTAACACCTTTTTAACAACTACACTTTCTTCTAAAGTTTCACCAAGACCATGAATTGAGTTTACATTTTCTTAGACTCTTAGAAGGTAATCAACTACCTTCTCTTCCTCAATCATCTTTAGGCCTTCAAACTTGGCTCTAAAAGTTTGTAATTTAGCTTCTTTAACTTTTTCATCACCCTCATAAATACTAGATAGTTTATCCCAGATAGAATTTGCACTTTTACAATCCATAATTTTAACAAGCACACAAAATAGAATTTGTAGCCCTAGCATCACACTCATATGCATTTTTCTTGTATGAAATAGAGGGTGCTATAGTGGCAGTGTATTCAATCTCAATTGCATGCCAAACCTCATAGCCTAGAGAATTTATATTATGCTACATTCTATACTGATGAGGGCGCAACCTAAGACTTAGAAAATCACCCACAAAAAAGAGAATAATTTTATTATTCAGAAAATGGAGCTTCTTACATGCAGAGGATCTCAAATCCCCAAGTTCTACAACACATGCAAGTTACAGAAAGCTATAGAATAACCATTTTGCAATACGCGAGTTTGTCCCCAAAAAGTTACCTAAAAATTAGAAACCCGCCCATAAATAGAGCTCCTCATTAGTTTGGAGCCAAAACAACATTCAAATTTGAGTTTAGGCGGTTTGGCGCCGAAAATTTACAACATGAAGTTCAAATTTCAAAAGAGCATTTGCAATTGTATCTTCTAGAAAGTGCGCCAACTTCCCGGGACCATAACTTTTGATCTGGGACTCCGATTCATGAACCGTTTGAACCGTTGGAAAGGTCTGAAGTCAATAACATGCTCAAAATTTTCTACGCCAATTTTAGAAGTTTTGTGGCCATTCCGAGAACTCTAAGTGCCTCAAATCTAACTCGAAAGATTTTCAGGTGCAAATATGAGAAACTAAAACTACAATATCTTTCAACCCAAGAATAGAAAATGAAAACCGTAAATTGAGAATTTCATTGTGATGAAAAGGGTATCCAAAAATGTAAAAACATCTAAAGGCAGAAACTTGAA